>VXBP01000411.1:45196-167690 GCA_013400115.1 Rhinopomastus cyanomelas
GAGCCCATTAAATTGGGGCAAGCTGAGAAGAGTTATCTCATTTCACTCCCAAGCGTGGGGGAGTAGGGGTGCCAAGAATGGTTGGTTCAAGTAAACGTGGAGTTGTTTTCCTGAGAGCTTTCCTAAATCAGTCCTTTAAACATTTGCACTGCTGGCTGGAGCTTCAGCTGCTGCTGGACACAGGGTCCAGCAGGCCATTGCCTTTTGTCCCTCACGGGTCCTCCAGCTCCTGAGAAAGAACAAGCAGAGGTTAAGCTGGACATGGGGACCTCGGGGATGATGGAGGTCAAAGGTAGATGCAAACACGGAGCATTTACCTTGGAAAGGGCACCTTGCTTGCTCTACTGGATCCACACCAGCCTACACAAAGGCAGAGCGAGGACGCAGTTCAGAAGGATTCATGTGTGGAGCGCTCACCCCGTCCTTTCCTCAAGATCTCTGGCCAGTGCCCTTCCTCTGGCTGCAAGTCAGCATTTGCTGCCTTGGGAGACCAGGGATCCCACCACAGCATGTCTCAGCAGATGCAGGAACCCTGGTGAGCTGAAGGGCACAGGAGTCTGCAGACTGACAGGGGAAGATCCTTAGAAGGTCTGTGTTCAGCAGAAGAAACCAGCACAGGACTTAACCCCTCGCTGGCCACAAGGGCAGGGTACAAGTGTGGTGGGCAACAGCACAGCCAGCACGGTTAGCCGGACCGCCCGTCAGAGCTGTACTTTGAGAGCCCACGCGGTCACAAACAGAGGTGAGCACCTGCCACACTCATCCTGCCATGCGAGTCACTGTGATGAAAGGCTTCCTTCTTGGAGGACCCAGGAGAGTGGCCTGACTGTGGCACATTTGCTCTGCAGGCTCTGCAGCGTGCCCACAGGTTCTTGCCAGTTTCACTTGATCCCTTCCTCCATGATCCCTTTGGAGGTGGTTGTTTTAGAGAGCTACTTCACAGCTCTTATCAGGGTAGATAACATTAACCCTCCTTGCCTGGAGACCCTTCTCCGTAGGTCCAATCCTCCCTCTGACCAAGAATTCCCCCACCCTTGCCGTGCAGGTAAGGCACGAGGACTGCTCACCTCTACTGCAAGGGGTAAAGGGAGCTGTTTCCCATCACGAGGTCAGCCTTCGAATGCATGAAGAGCACAGGACTTTCCACATGGCAGCTCAGCCTCAGCACAGCTTTGCTCTTTTGATCTCCTTCAGCCCATCCTTCTGCAGGCTCTTGTGAGACAGCCCCTTCTTTCGCTGAGGGATTCCCTCCGCAGAGGGATCGCACATCTCCCTTCCCATTTCTCCATCCCCCCCTCTTTCTGTCACAGCTTTTGACAGAAGGACCGCAGTCAAACGCGGGGTGAGATGTGGGGGATGTCACAGGTGTCCCTTGCTCGCCTGCCAGAGCTGGTGCAGCAAGCAGGTTGGTTTTGCCAGCCTGACCCAGTGAATGTGTTCCTCACACAACAGAGCTTTAGGTAGAGGGACATACCGGTAGGGAGAAACTGTTCGCCACGGACCTCTCATTCATGTTGGTCATCATCTGCTCATGTGTCACACTCACACAGGTGACTGCATACTGGTCCTTCATGACCCCAGAGGCCTCCACTCACATGGGGCTCAAACGCAAAGTCCATTATTCTTAGTTTAATTAAGTTTAATTTTATACCTGGTCTTCACAGAGAACGTGCAGGACAGGGGAGAGCTTATTGGGCTTCTGGGGCATTTTATGCCCTCTCCCCATCTCCCTGCCAGCTTCACAACCTACTTCTCTCCCTCTTTTCATGGTGGTTTTGCCCTTGTTTCTTGACCTGTAGCCTCCAGTGATGGTGTTGGTCTTTTCTGCCAAATTACTAATGATAGGACAAAGGGAAATGGCCTCAAGTTGTGTCAGGGAAGGTTTAGATTGGATCTTAGGATGAAGTTCTTTCCTGAGAGAGTGGTTGGGCACAGGAACCACATAAAGGGAGGTAGTGGTGTCACTGTCCCTGAAGGTATTTAAAAACTGAGTAGCTAGAGCACTTGAGGCCATGGTCTAGGCGTTAGGGAGGTGTTGGGATGAGGGCTGGACTTGATGATCCTGGAGGTCCTTTCTGGCCATGATGATTCTATGATTCCTTATAGAAGCTGGAAATGTCGCTTTTGCTGCTTAGTTCAGGTGCCTCCGTGCATCAGCCACTTCGCACACAGCTCACATGGGATCTGTGCCTGTGTGGAGAACAGGACAAGATAAAACAAGAGCCAGTGGCTGAGAACACCACAGCTTCTCACCAGAAGATACACGAAGGTTGGTTAACAGGAGGATCCTGTGCTACTGGCACAAATTGTTCTGCTAAGGTTGGAGAACAGTTCTGTTAGAGGAGACCAACACAGCCATTATCACAGAATCATAGGATCATTCAGGTTGGAAAAGACCCTCAGGATCATCAAGTCCAACCATCAAACCTACACTACAAGGTCACCCCTAAACCAGATTGCCCCAAATTACATCTAAGTGACTTTTAAACACATGGAATCATAGAATCATAGAATCATAACGGTCTGGAAGGGACCTGAAAGATCATCTAGTCCAATCCCCTGACACAGCAGGATCACCTAGACCAAGTCACACAGGAACACATCCAGGCGGGTCTTAAACATCCCCAGTGAAGGAGACACCACAACCCCCCTGGGCAGCCTGTTCCAGTGCTCCATCACCCTCACTGGGAAGAAGTTTCTTCTCAGGATGATGTGGAACCTTGTATGACCCAGCTTACAACCACTGCCCTTCATCCTATCACTACATGACACCGAGAACAGCCCAGCTCCATCCTCCTGACACCCACCCCTCAAATATTTGTAGACATTAATGAGGTCACCCCTCAGTCTCCTCTCCTCCAAGCTAAAGAGACCCAGCTCCCTCAGCCTTTCCTCATAAGGGATGTGCTCTACTTCCTTCATCATCCTCGTTGCCCTATGCTGGACCCTCTCCAGCAGCTCCACATCCCTCTTGAACTGAGGAGCCCAGAACTGGACACAGTACTCCAGATGGGTGTGACTCAACCACCACCCTGGGCAGCCCATTCTGGTGTCTGACCACTCTTTCAGTGAAGAATTTTTTCCTGATGTCTAATCTAAACCTCCCTTGTTGAAGCTTGAAGCCCTTCCCTCTGGTTCTGTCACCAATTACCTCTGAGACCAGCATCAACAACTCTATAATGTCCTTTCAGATAGTTGTAGAGAGTGATGAGGTCTCCCCTAAGCCTCAAACTAAACAGCCTTGACTCTCTCAATCTCTCCTCATAACATTTATTCTCCAGGCCCTTCACCAGATTCGTTGCCCTTCTCTGCACTCACTCCAGCACCTCGATGTCTCCCTTCTACTGAGGTGCCCAAAACTGGACCCAGTACTCAAGGCGCAGCCTCACCACTGCTGAGTACAGGGGGACAGTCGCCTCCCTACATCTGTGGGACACACATTTTCATTTTCTAATACAGACCAGGATGCCATTGGCCTTCTTGGCCACCTGGGCACCTTACTGGCTCATAATCAGTCGCCTGTCGATTAGAACCCCCAGGTCCTTTTCTGCCAGACTGCTTTCCAGCCACCCTGCCCAAGCCTGTCGCGTTGCATGGGATTGTCGTGACCAAAACGCAGGACCCAACACTTGGCAGCCCATCAATACGGTCTGTCGAGGTCCCTCTCTGTAGCCTCACTACCCTCGAGCAGATTGACACTCCCTCCCAATCTGGGGTCATCTGCAAACTTACGGAGGGTGCACTCCATCCCCTCATCAAGATCATTGAGGAAGATGTTGAACAGGAGTGGCCCCAGCACTTGTTCCTGGGGAACACCACTTGTTATTGGTCTCCAACTGGATCTAGCTCCCTTGACTACAAAATGGAGCTCCTTCTAGTAGTGTGGTTTGCTCCTTCTAGTCCTAACCTCTGGCCATTCGTAAACACCGTGTGAGCCTCCCTACTCCACAGTTTATCAGCAGGGTTTCTGTTACTTGCTGGATGATCCAGACAACTGCTTTGGTTTAACAGCAGTGAGCATAGTGAGTGTGTCCCAGTCCCGGGTCTAGGAGGTGCCTGGGGTCTCGAGCTTCACGAAAACCCACGCAAGGCTCCCTTCTCCTCTCTGGCGAGTGGCTGACGCTGCAAAACACACAGGAACCCTAAAAACAAAAGCAGCAGAATGGGAAGGAAGGCGACTCACTGCTAGGCAAGGGGCCAGCCTTCTCTGCTTTTTCCTCTGAGCCTGTGCTTGCAGCAGTCCCCGCTCGCACGGCCTGACTGCCAACGGATTGTTTTTTGCCGTTCATTTACGGTGAATCATAACCAAAGGGAACCAAAGCCCTAGCTGAAATTCACTTCCTCGTGGGCAACAGAAAAATTGTCTGAACTCCTTCCCCTTCTGGCCGCTCTGTTGAAAGAGCCCCATTGTACTCCAGTGACCCTGCTGCAGCTACTGCACTGCTGCCATGGCATCAGCTTCCTCAGGCAGCCGGATCTGGAGTGCCCTTACTGGTGTCACCTGATGGTAGGACTTAACCCTAACCCTAAGGGGTGCAAGCTGGAACATAGGAGGTTCCACAGCAATGTAAGAAGGAACTTCTTCACGACGAGGGTGGCAACGCACTAGAACAGGCTGCTCGGTGGGGTTGTGGAGTCTCCTTCTCCGGAGACGTTTAAAACCTGTCTGGCCATGTTCCTCCGTGACTCGGTCTAGGTGATCCTGCTGCGGCAGGGGGATTGGACTAAATCGTCTCTCAGGGTCCCTTCCACTCCCTAATGTTCTGTGGTTCTGTGAGAAGGAGACGTGACAATGGGAGCTAAGCTGTTGGTTCAGCGCCAGCAGCAGACGACTCTGATTGCGTGAATCTGGAGCTTCTCAGACATAAGCAAATGTGTTCCCCCTTCCTTCAGGTTTGGCAGGACAGCTGAGAGGCCAGCAAAAAAAAGTACCCAAACGGGGAAAGATGTTTTTTTAATGAGCAGTGGAGATCAATCTGAAGAACACTTCTGGCTGTAAACACTCGTAGTATTTCTAGCCTTTGGGACTACATGAAATTTGGGTCTGGGTTAGGCGACTCCGTGACTGGCACCCCTCACTTACAGTGAGGACAGGAGGTTAGACAAAACCTGTCCAGCAGAGACTGAGTGCTCCCAGGTGGAACCTAACAGTTGGTAAGAGGTGGAAACAAAGGTCAGGCTTCTGATCTTTCCTAGACCAAGATGAACCTGCAGAGATTCCACTGAAGCTATGCACTCAGTGGCACATCAGTGTGGACTCCGGGCAAGTGAGAGGTTTTAACAATGTACGAAGCACGCTGGAGAGACCAGCAACCAGCACCAGCTCCCCAAAACTAGAGAGGTCATGGGAGATGTCAAGCAGATTGACTCAAGAGTAATTACCAGCTCTTCTCTGAGCCCAGTCTCAGTGCAGAAAGCCTGTAGAAGCTGGGCTGGACACGTGAGGGCAAAAGGTCAGGCAGCAAAACAGGATCCAATTAGCAAGGGAATTCTGAAGTAACAAGTAATTTCTCTATCACCACTTCAACAGGAAGAGGAAGACCCGAGTGACTCTCTGGGGTGGAAGAAGGGCTATGGCCAGTTCATGGCCAGAGTCCCAGAGCGTTTCATACCTCTTTTGCACTTGTTATCTCTTCTAACCAGTCACCTCCTTGTTTTCCATCTGCCTCACTACAGTTTCCAGGAGGACCTGCTCCATGGCACAGAGGTGGGGATTATGTTTCTCCTTTTCCAGTTGAGTAGAACGTCACGGCACTGCCCGGATCTGATGGACAAGGGTCTAGCAACTGCATCCACCAGTTCCCTCAGAACCCTCGGGTTTGTCCAGGAGTTCTTGCTCATCCACACAGGCCTCCTGGCATTTTTGCCTGACTGACTGTTTGTAGGGATGCAGTGCTCTTGGGCTTGGAGGAGGTAGGCTTTGAATATTAACCAGCTCTCTGCACTCCCAGTCCTTCCGGGACTCAATTCCCACTGCACTCTACAGTGTAGGCTCCCGATGAGGCCAAAGTCTGCTCTCCTGCAGTCCAGGGTAGGAAACTTGGTGGGTGCCCTCCTTGCTGCCCTAAGGACCATGAACTCCACCATCTCATGATCACTGCAGCCCAGGCTGCCCTTGAGTTTCACCCTTGCCACCAGCCCCTCCTTATTGGTGAAGACAAGGTGCAGCACAGAACCTCTCCTCATCAACTCACAGAATCATTAAGGCTGGAAGAGACTTCCAAGATCATCAAGTCCAGTGGTCAACCCAGTGCCACTATGGCCACTAATCCATGTTTTCAAGCCTCCTTGCTGCACTTCAGGAATCTCCTGGATTGTTTACGCCCTGCTGTATTGTCTTTCCAACAGATATCAGGGTGGTTGAAGTCCCCCATGAGGACCAAGGCTTACGAACATGAAGCCCTCCCAATCTACCTATAAAGTCCCCCATGAGGACCAAGGCTTACGAACATGAAGCCAGCCCAATCTACCTATAAAGGGCCTCATCCACCTGGTCTTTTTAAGGCAATTGCTCCAGCCAGTTATTTAACCACAAAAGCTCTAGGTGTAACCTAGCCCAGCATCTGGGACGTTACGGAGCCTGGAGATCAGCCTCGGAAGCCTGGAAAAGTGCTGACGTAGTTCCTGTCTTTAAAAGGGAAAGAAGGAGGAGCCATGGATTACAGCTTGTTCAGTTTAGCTTCAATTCCCGGAAAAATGCTGGAACAAACAATCAAACTTTGGTGAGCACCTAGAACAAAACAAAGAGATGAGTAATGGCCAGCAGAGGCTTCCCAAAAACAAACTGTGTAAAACAGGTCTAATTTCCCCTCATGACAGAGTGAAAAAGCCCCGCTGATAAGGGAGAAGCCACAGTAGCCCCATATTTTGACGGTGGAGCCGCTTTCGTCACAGCGGCGCTGCTCAGCACAGAAAGGGAACCTGTGGCCTGGCAGCTGCTCTGGGATGACGCAATATCGATTGGAAACCACACGGTGTGAACAGTTATTGGTTCTGCTGTAGTCGAGGAGAGGCGGAATAAGAAGGGGTGATTGCTGGTCTGTACTGGGCCAGTCTGATTTAAGGGGATTATGAAGAGCTTGGAGAATGGGACAGAGAATCAGAGAACATTAGGGACTGGAAGGGGCCTCAAAAGATCATCCAGTCCAATCCCGCTGCCACAGCAGGATCACCTAGATCAAGTCACACAGGAATGTGGCCGGGTGGGTTTAAACTTATCCAGAGAAGGAGACTCCATAACCTACTTGGGCAACCTGTTCCAGTGCTCAATCACCCTTACTGTGAAGAAGTTCCTTTTTTGTATTTATGTGGAACCTCCCGTGTTCCAGCTCACACCCATTGCCCCTTGTCCTGTCATTGTATGACACTGAGCAGAGCCTGGCTCCATCCTCCTGACACCCACCCTTCACATATTTACCAACATTAATGAGGTCACCCCTCAGTCTCCTCTTCTCCAAGCTCAAGGTACCCAGCTCTCTCAGGCTTTCCTGATCAGGGAGATGTTCCACTTGCTTCATCATCTTTGTGTCTCTGCACTGGACTCTCTCCAGCAGTTCTGTGTCCTCCTTGATCTGAGGGACCCAGAACTGGGCACAGTAGTCCAGGTGCAGCCTCACCAGGGCAGAGTGGAGGAGAAGGAGAACCTATGCTACATCTGGAAGGGCTACACTGAAATGTAAAGTTACAGCTCAAATGTACGGAGACAAATGGTCTTACAGACAGAATTTACTTCAGTCAAGACATTCCAGTTCTACCCCTGGGCATCAGCAGGAATAACTGATTCTGTGGGTCTATTTACATAGGCAGGTAATTTCTTTTGCCCAAGTGATAACTCTGGATAAAAGGATCTGAAAGATGTTCTAGGTCAGAATTCAAACCTGAGCAAACTGTTAATGCAAAAGGGGCAAACGGTTGGGTGCACGGGCACGTACCCTACAGATAATCCCCCTACTCAGTTCTCTGCAACACTGCACTTGGAGCGTGATGTCCAGTCATGGATGGACTAGACCAGCTCAAGACAAGGTCTAGGGAACAGCTGAGGAATAATCAGAGGTCCTGAAAAACAGAGCCAGGAGGGAAGAATGAACAAACCCTCCTTCTTTAGTCTAGAGAAGACAGAGAGAGGTAAAGTGACTGCTGTCACGTATGTGAAGCACGGCTGGGAAGAACGGGGAATAAACCGTTCTCCGTATCCATGATGGATAAGACAAGTAATGAGCTTAAGCTGCAGAAAAGGAGACTGAGACTGGATGTTAGAAGTCAAGCAGTAAGATAATGACACACAGGAGTATCTGAGGAGGGTGTGGAATTGCCAGCCTGCATTCAGGAAGAGCTTTGACAAGCTTTTGCCAAGAGTGACCTAAGTCATCCCGCCTTGGGATACGAGTCTGGACCAAGTGATCTTTTGAGATCCAGCCATATAAATATCTGGTTCTCTCCTGGCTGCTGCAGACAACGAGGGTGATGAGGGGGGAGCACTGCAAGCATTCTGCGTGTGTGGGTTGTGAATGCTCTCCTTGGTGAGTGAGGGCCAAGAGCACTCCTGCAGCTGCTGAACACACTGCTCTCTGCCTCAAGGGAAAAGGGCTGCGCTGACAGGTAAAGTCTCCAAAGACTGGGACACCCCGGAACTATCACTGCACAGTCCTGTGTGTTTTATCCCACATCTAAATGTTTTTGGTCCTGATGTGTTGAGGACACGTGAACTAACCTTGACAGCACCGATCAGTTCCCAACAGTCCGCTGAAACTCTGTCCTGCTCTTCCTCAGATTCCAGCCTCCAGAGCCAGGCAGAGCTGGCCATCCTCATCTACGTAACTCAAGGCTGGTTGCTTCCACTTGTTTGTGGGAGCCAGAGGCCAGTTCAGCCCCCAGCCCAGGCACTAGTGACACAGGCTGGTGCTAGTCGTGCTAAAGCATCTGTGGTCTCGGTCAACCACCGGGGACTAGAAACGTGAGCGACTGGCTTTTTATCTGGAGTCACCACCACCGAGGGCAGAGCTTGCTGAAGATTATTTTCTGCAAGCGCTTCCAGAAGTTCATGTTTCTCTAGGAATTCAATGGAAGATAAGTGGAAAGGGGTAAAAAGCAGGAAGGACATAAATACTCTTATTTTTTATTTTTCAGTTTCTAAAGACAGCTTTAACAAACATCAGTGTATAAATAGAAGGGAAAAAACCCCTGAGGGCTTATTTTAAAGAGGTGGCTAACCCCATGTCCCTTGAAAAAAATAGCATAGAGCAAACACTGCCGTCCTTTAACTTGGTGCCATAATTCATAGCAGGGTTGCAATTGTGAAATCTCCCAGCGATGTGGGATAGATGTTACGGCGAGGAAAACAAACAGACAACGGGGTGGGAAAGGCAGAGAAGATGGAACTGCCTTGCCGTCCTTACGGGAAGTCTCGGTGCTGCTTTCCAAAATGTGTCGCTGACACCCCAGCAGGCTGTGCTGCCAGTCAGAGAGAGCTGGACAGGCTGGAGAGCTGGGCAGAGAGAAATGTAATGACTATAACAAGGATAAGTGTAGAGTCTTGCATCTGGGCAAGAACGACCCCAGGGACCAGTATAGGTTGGGGACTGACCTGTTGGAGAGTAGTGTAGGAGAAGGGACCTGGGGATCTTTCGAGGTCCCTTCCAATCTGTAATGATTCTGTGATTCTGTGATCCTAGTGGCCAGTAGGATGACCAGGAGCCAGCAATGTGTCCTTGTGGCCAGGAGGGCCAACAGCATCCTGGGGTGGATCAGAATGGGGGTGGTTAGCAGATGGAGAGAGGTCCTTGTGCCCCTCTGCTCTGCCCTGATGAGACCACATCTGGAGTACTGTGTCCAGTTCTGGGCCACTCAGTTCGCACAGAATCACACAGAGCTCCCGGAGGATGTCCAGCATACAGCAATGACAATGATGAAGGAAGTAGTATGAGGAAAGGCTGAGGGAGCTGGGTCTCTTGAGCTGCGCTTAGTGATATGGTCTAGAGGTTAGATACTAGGAGAAAAGGCTGGACTCGATGACCCCGGAGGTCCTTTCCAGCCATGATGATTCTGTGACCTCATTAATGTCTACAAATATGAGGGGTGGGTGTCAGGATGATGGAGCCAGGCTCTTCTCAATGACATCTGGTGATAGGACAAGGGGCAATGGGTGCGAGCGGGAACATAAGAGGTTCCATATAAATATGAGAAGGAACTTCCCCACAGCAAGGGTGATGGAGCAGTGGAACAGGCTGCTCAGGGGCGGTTGTGGAGTCTCCTTCTCTGGAGACGTTTAAGACCCACCTGTGTTCCTGTGTGACTTGGTCTAGGTGGTCCCACTGTGGCAGGGGGATTGGACCGGATGATCTTTCAAGGTCCCTTCCAGTCCCTAGTGATTCTGTGATTCTGTGAAAATACGATGCTGGTGAGCAACGCGAAGCTTGTCAAGCTGTACCAACAGAGCCACCAGAGGTCTGTAACCCTGCCGGGTGCTTGTTTTCCACACTGAGCTTCAGCCTCAAGGGCAGCTTTGGGGAGAGGACCAGTTCTGCCCACCATCTTCTCCATGATCCCTTTAACATTGTGCCCAGAGCTATTTGCATGAGAAACGAAACGCACATGAATAGAGGCTTTTCCAGTTCCTAAGCAGTAGACCAAAGGCAATACCAGTACAGAGTTAATCAGTTCAGGAGAAGGAATTCCCACTTAGCCCAGCACTGGGGGGAAGATTTCACTCACAAGGGCAAAGGTGTTGAAGCTGGCATGGGTTTGTGGGTTTGTTTGGGGGTTTTTTCCCCCCCACTAAAGGATGTCAGGAAGGGAGTGAAACAGTAACCGTCACCTGAGCTTCAGCAAAAGAAGAGTTTTATCTAGAAAGAACAATTTCTAAATGTCCACGAAACATCCAGCTGCAAGAAGCCTGGACGAAACTTAGGCCTCCAGCCCTGCCAGAACAAACCTCTCTCCAAGGGAACCGTGTTTCCCTGTCCGGGTCAAGTTTGGAGAACATCTCTCTCATGCTTACTGAGGGTGCCCATCCTCACATCAAAGTCCAGCCATGTCCTCAAAAGCTGCAAAGCCTGCCAAGGGGAAGTTTGGTGAGGATCTCATCTCAGCCCCCCAGCTTCGTGTAAATCACAGGAGCAGAGGGGACACAGTGATTGGGAAGAACAAAAAGTGACTGATTCATACACAGAAGGGTGCAGGCAAAACCCCTCGGATGAACAAATGTCTCCTTTAGGGAGACAGAGCAAGGGGCTGACCACAAGCACCAGGGCTTTCCAGAACGCCTTGAAGGCCATAAGGCAAGAAACCAGAGGAACTTTGTTGATGTCACTTGCGCCAGAAATCACCGTCATGGTAATCTGACGCAAGGGAGATCCTGAAGAGCTCAGGTGAGAGTGAAAAAGTGGAAAGAATGGCTACTTGCCCATCAAAAACATTACAGGCCCTGCGCAGGAACAGTGTAGGAGAAAGAACCAGGCATGAAGCAAAGCATTATGGAATTCTGATTGTGTGAAATGAACCAGTTTCTTCTGATAAAGTCTTCAAAATGACTTTGTTTTTTTTCCTGAAGTTAATGTTCTAAAATGATGCCTCTTGAGTCACTGGCAAAGCTCCTGTTGGCTTCTCCTTCAATGACTGCAGAACACAAAAGGCAAAGTCAGTTTCTGAGCCCACTGTCCTTGTGCCCTGAACGCTCAGTTTTTGTCCTCACAGGCAGCTCACCCAAGGATCTGCACTTCTTTCTCAACATGGTGGGGAAAGACCTGCTCGAAGACCTGCGTGGTTTATGCAAAGGGGCTACCAACAGCCAGCACTGGGACAACAGAGCTCTGCTGAAGCCAGTTTTACTGAAAACATGTTGAACCCCACGGCTATACATAGCTTGGTGCGAGGTGGCAAGTGCTTCCAGGGTTGAAGCTGCCTACCTGAAAGTGCAATAAAGACATCGTTGCCCTGGGCAAAACAGGGACTTGGGGCTCACGCCAGCTAGGACAAGCTGACAGTTTGCCTCTCGCTCCATACAACAGGCATTGATTAGAAAAATCAGATCAAAAAAGGACTCGCTTAGGTCTGACGGCCTCATCTGCTGCCACCATCTGCTGCCACCATCTTCACCGTGTTTGCAGAAATCCATTGCACACGTTGATTCAGGAATGGTTTCCTACCCACAGCCTGTCTCACCTTTGAACGCCAGCTGACGTCGTCCCGGCTCTAGGGCTCTGACACGTCAGGAGGGTTCTTTACATCACGACACCTCACAGCCGCCACTAAGGGGTTTGGCACGAATCGTGCGCGTCCTTCCCAGCACCACACGTGGTCAACGTTCGCACCTACACAGAGCCCTCGGTGTGTCCGCTTGCCGAGCCACACCACGTGGTCTGTGGCCATGCTGGGGCTCACGCCAGCTCACGCTATGTGCGTGTGGTTTCCCATCACGTCTGTTTGCACTGAAAGAGGAAGGTGAGGGAGAATGGACCTTTTCATTTCCAGGAATGCCCAGACCCGTGGTGTTGTGTACAGATCCGGGAAACGGAAGCGCTGCCGTTTGGAGGTGAGTTTGGGGGCCTCTCCACACTGGCAGAGTTTAATTGCTCTGTTTACTGGCGATCACCCCACCAAACCACATGCAACACGGCCGAGGACAGGCTACGCGAGGTCTAATTGCACTTCCTTAGGAATCTCAGTAGAAAAACACTTGACAGCTTCAGACTTGGCTCTCTGGGGGGTTGTAAGTACCACAGACTGTTGCGAGATCTTATCAGAGCTTTCTCTTGTCAGGCCCCATCACTGGTCAGCACAAATGATGTGGGTAGGGTCTAGATGCTTTAGCAGGGGAAACACTTCAAGTCTCAGCCCCGAGGTACTTCCAGAAGGAGGGGAGGTGATAGAAGATCTCAAAATTCATTATTTAAAGAGCATTATTTTTCTCACAGCCAACAGGTCCTTTTGGCACTTGTACCCCTCGTCTTCTCATAGCCAACAGGTCCTTTTGGCACATGTACCCCTCGTCTTCTCATAGCCAACAGGTCCTTTTGGCACATGTACCCCTCGTCTTCTCACAGCCAACAGGTCCTTTTGGCACATGTACCCCTCGTCACTGCACTTCAGGCATGATCACAGTTTGCCAGTACAGTTCCGGGAGAGTCTTTGGGCTATTTGCTTCATAGCTGGAGCTTAGACCAAAACAGTTACGGCAACCTGAGCCGTTTTGCTCGTTATAACAGCAGCAAGCTGCAGCCTGCCCTCTTCCCCCTCCTTTCTTGAAGGTGGCTCAAGAACTGTGAACATGACACGTGCAGGATGCCTCTGGGCTGGATTCACATATCTGCAGTAATGTCATTTTTACATTAACAACACACGTGAAAAGGATCTGTGCAGCCCAGGGAAGGGTGCACAGAGCCACCTAGCTCTGTGTTGAGTATACTGAGACCTGGGGCTGCCGCATCATGCTGCAGCACACTGGCTTCTGGCTCCTGGATGTTCCAAGCCAGCCTTTAGGAAAGTGGCTGAAGACCATTTGCCTCCTCTGCGCCATTTGTCTTGTCGGCAACGTGCTAAGGATATGCTGTATAGCCATGGTGATGGCTGGAGGTGGCCCGGTCCCCGTGTGAGTGAGGTTAAGGAATTCTGCTTTTGCGGCCTCTGATAGCTGTCTGTTATGGATGGCTTGGTCTTTTCTCAGGTGAAGTTCTCACTGCGAGCAGTTCTCACTGTGAACTTCTGTATCTTAAACATCAGGAATTGTTTTATTTTACCCTACATTTGAGTTTTCTGGAGAGGACAAGGGATATAATTTTAATTTAAATGTGTAAGTGCAGTGTTCCAAGAAGCATTTTTACTTGTAAGGTAGTGATTGATGCTCTCAGGTAGCTCTTCAACTTGGAACATCTTTCCTTCAAATCAGTGCTTCTCCTCTACCCTTTCCATCCTCCTTCCCATCCCCAGAAGTTGCGGGGTGGCACCTTCCTGCAGGCTGCTCTAAAATAATCATCCAGCCATGGCCAGCTTTTACCTCAGCTGCATTAACCAACCCCTTCCAATGGCAAGTGCAATGCAGTCGGTGTTTCTGTGAGCGATGCTCAGCTACGTGCCTGTGCTCCAGGTACTGGGTTGGCTGTGAGGCAGGTCAGCCTCCAAAGCCTGGGACAGCATTCCTGTTTCCACTTTCTCATGCTGGATGCCTCAAGCAGCTGTTACAAAGGTGGTGATCAGGTGCTTTTGCTCCCTCCCTTCCCTCACCATGCTCTGGACATGTCTTCTGATGAGGAAAACACTATTAGAGTCTTAGGTCATCTTATAAACTCCCCTTCTCTGGACCAGTCCTCCTGCAGCTTGCGGCGCTGGTTCCCTGCATGGCGTTATGCGACGTGTACAAACCAAAGGCAGGGAAACGAGTGTCCGCATCAGGAAAGGGGATTCTTTTGCCGGGACTCTGTTTCGTAAGGCTGACGAGACAACGTGAGTCATTGTGCTCCTCCCACACAGAAATCCCCTCCTGCCCGTAGCTGTGCCTTGCATACCCAAGGGCTTAGTAACCAGCACAAAGCAGCTGCCCTGCAAAGCTGAGGGAAAACCTACACCCAAACGCCACCTTCTCCAGCTTTGGCCCCATATGACACCTTGGACATCGCTACTGTGATAATAGTTCTGAGAAGTGCCCGTGGAAAATGACTGGATGCAGAAAGTGCAGTTACCTCTCCTTTAGCCAGCCAAGAATAACTGGAATGTCCTGTTAATGTCTTGATTAGTCCACACGCTTTTACATCAACCTTGCTGGGAGACTGGCAGCAGCGTCACAAAAGCACAGGAGGTGATGAAATCCCTCCAACCCACCTGCTGCTCTTTAAGAGAGAGGTGCAGCCGCTTTCCCTTCTGCTGTAGCCTGTGCCTGATGTTCAAGCCCACGTCAGCAGGTGAGTGAAGGTTTGCTGAAGCAGCCTGGACTCAGTGTCCTCGTGTCCCCACAGAGGTAGACAAAACAAGCTCCTTCCCAGTACCCACATACCACGGGCATACGTGAAACTCAACCATGGGTCACTGCTTGGTGGAAGGAGCAGGGCAGCGGGAGCAGAAGAGAAGTTGGTGGCATCTGCTGGGTAGGTGGCCAGGAGTTGCCGGCCACGTTACCTGGTGACGTGTATGCACGCGTGGCAGTGTGCAGCAGAGGTGCAGATCAGACGTGCAGTGCACGACAAAGAAGATCATTGTGGCAGCGTACAGGAGACAGTCAGGAGGTAGAAAGAGCTGCCTCAGGAAGATCTTTTGTGTGACAGCTACTGCAATGGGAAACAGAAACCCTTTCTTTCGGATGTCTGCGAATACAGGGGTTGCAAGTCCTGTAGTTCAAGCTTACGGATTTAAATAACTGAATTCTGTGCTTTTTCCTAGGGCAGACCTAGTCCAGCAGCTTCCAGGGAGGTTTAACTGTGCCCAAAACACTCCTGCAGAATAGGAGAACTATTTCCAACAGCTCCTTGAAAGCAGGTAACCAACTGAGGGTGGTGTGACCACAGCCTCAGGTACTGGCTGTGCTGGGGCTGTGCACGGGCTGGTGAGAAGGGTGGCTGGTGAGGGTGCTGGGCACATCTCTTTGGGCTCTGGAGAGCTGCCTTCCTTTGCACCAGATCTTCTCCACCACCACCAGCCTGGCCTGGACAGGCAGCCACGGTCCCTGCTGCCAGCCTGTCCTCATTCCACCACACGAGCACCCATCTGGCACTCAGCCCCCCGGTGCCCACTGCTCCCAGCAGCAGCTGCCAGCCAGATAATTAATTGTGGAGGCCTCCACTAATCCCCTCCGCTCTCACCCCTCCATTTACAGCATCACAGCAGCTCCCAGCTCGCGATAGCGCCGTGGCCGGCGGGTGACCCTGGCTTAGTGTAAACATTTTGCTTGCTCTGGAAGGAAATGTGACATACATTTTGGGGTGGAAGTTATCCGGAGGCTGCAGCCAAGCCGCTGGAAAGCCCCTGCTGGGGTCGTCTCCAGGTACCAGCACCGTCAATCATGATGGAATCACTCCCCACCATACCCTGGTCAAGCCCATTCACCTCCCAGTGACAGAGTGAATGTGGACGGGGGTCAGTTTGGGGTGTTACCTGTGCACCCCAGCAGTAAGGAGCAAGGGCATGGCAAAGCTTGGCAAGGCTAGTCTGTCCTGGCATACACCAGCACAAAGCAGGTCACGGTGGGGAGAGAGGAGCAGAGGTGCTTCCCAGCTCCCTGTGCAAGTTAGAAGCAGAGATGCCATCAGACAACATCTCTGTGAGATCATTCATGTTTCTTAAACTGTGCAGCTGAGTAAGGTGGCTGCCCTGACCTTGCCTGCCTCTCACCACTGATGGGCCAGCTTAATACCCAGATAGATCTTACAAGCCAGTCTCCTGCTGAGGGGTGCAGTCGCCTGCCTCAGTCTGCCTGGAAAGGAGCTGCTCCTGTGATGCTTCCAGGCTCACTGTGTTGCATTTTACACCTGATAAATATTAATTAAGGGGATTGCCAAGGACAGAAGGTGCTGGGATCTCATGCATTGGCTGGATGCAACCATGACTTTGCCTGAATTATGGCACGGAGAGTTCTCCATGGTGTCTGCTCACCCAGTGTTCTTCCCTGGCACATCAACTTCCAAAGCAGTTGGTCCCAACAGCTCTTCCCGGCAGCTCCAGGAGCCATGTTATATCAAAGGGACAAATGCGCCAAGCCAAAGCTTTGGATTTGGTAGGCACCCAGAAATGTGGCCACTAACTTGTTGAGGTTTTCGGCTCTGTCCTGATAAACTGCTGCAAGCTGAATTTGTCTCTGCAGACAGTCAAAGTTGTTACGGAGAAAATGGATGTCTGCTGGGTTGGTTTGCGTAGGGCTCAACAGGAGATAATTTCAAATCAAGTCGCGGTGACGCACTCTCCTTTCGCAGGACCATGCTCCTCGCGCGCCGAAAGCAAAGCTGAACCGCGGGCAGGGCGAAGTTCTGCCAGCGCACTGGGCTGTCCGGGCCACATCGACTTTTTAGGAAGATTCTCAGTGAACGTTAAACAAACTCTGACGTTCCTGGTGCCGCTGCCTGGAGTCAGCGCTTCGCCCCCTGCTTCATGTGGAGACATTTGAACTGCTCTTGCGGTAGCTGCTGACTGAATCCCGCCCGAGAGACTGTAGAAATGAGTTATGGAGATGGAAACTCACCCATGTTAGTGCCTGCGAGCTGCCGGGGTGCTGAGGTGAAAAGGCAGTGGAGAAGGAAGGCAGTGACGTAAGAGTTTATGGGACTGGAAATGAAGATGTCCTTTAAAAAAGTTAGAGCACGCACAAACCTATACGTACACATGCACGCACGCATGGCCTCTGTGGCCAAGGGAACAGCAAGCCGTTGCTGTCAAAGCATGTGCCACAGCATCCCAAGGGGGCCATCATGTTCATAGTAGAACATCATGTGAAGAAAAAGATTAGGTGGGAGACTTCTTGTGTTGAGCCCATCCACAGTTCACTGTGCAGTCTGTCCTTCCTCATGGTTTGTCTCTGTTCAAACTGGTGTCACGGCGTTCTGCTAAGTGAAGCCACTCCAACATCTCCTATGACCTAAAGACTCGCTCGCGGCCAGTTCTGGTGGTGTGGTGCCTCAGCTGGCAGGTATATGGGCTACTGAGACTTGACTGGGGTCCCACTTCAGTTACAGGCTGGGAAAGGGCAAAGGAGCTCACAGCCATTACAGACAGGCTCAGTCCTCCGTCCCCCGAGGACGACAGACCTGTCTCCCACCACAGACTCTCTGCTTAACAACAGATTAACTGAATCCTTTCTAGCTTTTCTTGTACGGAACGGACACGACCCAAAGCAGCTGAAAGGACAGCTCACTTACTCAATACCAGCAGGTCTTTTTGATCTGCTTTTCCTCTGACATTGCCTGGGGTACCCTCCTCCTCCCTCCCCAAATAAATTCACCCCTTTTTAATGCAGCTGGTTGGGATTTGGGAAGAGTGGGCAGCGCCCACCACCTGTATGCTCATATGGGTTTATATTTTTCATCTGTATTTCCTGTTTGCCCTCTTTGCTCCTGGCAGATGGTAAGACGAGTGTGTGTGTGTGTGTGTGTGTGTGTGTGTGCACCTCTGTGCACTCACACATGTGTTGGGACAGGCTCTCCTCAGCCTGTGCAAGCGCTTGTAGACACACGCAGATCCGTATGTGCCCAGACAGACCCACGCTGCTAGTCACGTTCACCTCTAACTGTGGAGATGCCTCTCCTGCTATGCAACCCACATACACACAGATTTGCTGCAACAAGTCAATGATGTTTTCCCTCTCTCCTGAGCTGCCAAATGCTGGAAGCTGCAGGCTAGGTCTTGTGGTTACCCTGATTCCCAGGTCCCTCCTGCAGCTGGCAAGTAAGCGGCACTGCGAGTTTGCTAAGGACTGGGACGCAGTTTTGTGTAAATCACCTTCTAGGCATTAGACTTTTCCCAGCAAAACAGGGAGGCGGGTGTTTAGGGGAGGGAGGGTTGTGCTCTTTGATGTGGGGATTAGTTCACATGTCAGTGTTATCCCCTTTTTAAAAATATACTGTGATTTATTGGAGGGCAGAGATGAGAGACAGGCAAGGGGACACCCACGTGGGACCTACTGACAGACACTGCCTCTCCACAGACACCTACAACCAAAGCATCTGGCACCAACGGAACGACTCCCATTGCAAAAAAAGAAAGCTTTGTTAAAAACAAAACCCTGTTTTGCCTAGCAAACGCTTTCTAAAACTTAGCTGTGCCTGAATGCTACGGAGCAGGAGCCCTTTTTTTCCCAGCAGCAAAGGGGGGAGTCTTCCTGCACATCCATAACAAAGAGATTCTAAAAGCTTTTCTGTTTTCCTTTAGAGAAAACGTTTGGTTTGTCTTTTCCCCCTAGAGCACGCCCTGCCAGTGAGAAAGAGTGTGGCTCCAAAAATGATGATGTTTGCTTGAAATATATTTAGCGCTGACTGCTCCAGTCAGAGTTTCCATGCGCTCTGGCAGAAGGCTTTTATCAGCGCCTCAGAAAAACTTCACGTTTCGGTCGAAAGTTCCGCGGTGCTTCTGCCAGCCAATCTCACGTCAGTTAGTGCTGGAGGAAAGCTTCCTGATGCTTTTCATGGGAACTGGATAAGGCTCTGACTTATTAGGCTAGAAGCCATCTTCAGAGCAGCTTTGCTGAGCACATCTGACTCGTTAAGACTTCCTGCTCGGTGGAGTGGATGGCAGAGGGTCTGGCAGAGGAGACACGGACGGGTGCAGAATGAATTATTTAAGTAGCTTTTATTTTAAAATAGTAGGTACCAGCATGGTTTCAAATGTCTGCTTTGTCCATTTGCAATTCCTAATGTTCTTATTTGTCCAGTTCTCTCTGAACAAAACTTTGAGACATTCTAGTCGAGCAAACCCTGTTTTTAAATACCTCCCCCCCCCCAGTTTAATTTCCCTCCTGACCAGGTCTTTGAGCTGACTCCCTGCACTGCTGCTGAGGGCAGTACAGGAGTCAAGACTGTGGCAGCCCAGACTCCAGAGAGAGCTGCTATAAAACTCCACCTTATATAAGTTTTATGACATTGTTAGCACTGGGGTAACACGGAGGGTCTTCCTTGGGTGTTTCCCCATCTCCTTTCCCTTCCAAAGTCACACCTCGATGCTGTGTCACACGCGGACTCCTCCCAGCACATCAGAGGCCCCTCAATGACTGCTCAGGCACCTTACCTGGAAGGACAAATGCCAGATCGCTCCTTTAGCCACTGGGTTTCCAGTGGCCTCCTGCAGTTCCCCTGCTACTCTTTTAACCATAAAAGGGGTCGTTGAGTCACTCCCCAGGAACTCATGACTGACACTGAAAACCAAAGCCTGATGCACAACGGGCCGTGCCCCACACAGCTCTGCACCCAGGGCTGTGCAGTGCAGTGGCCTCGCTCAAGCGTGACTTCTCCTGGCCCAGCTGGGGCTGCTCCATATACTCTGACCCAACTGCACTTCTTGAACCCACAGTGAAAGCAAGAGAGAGCTCCTCTGGCACCTCCTGGAGCCAGGCAGCACCCCAGCCCAGTGCTCCTCGGCAGGGACATGGTGGCAGCACGCATGGCTCTAGGGGCTGCAGGCTTGGCTGTTACGTGTCTGTTTACCCCTGGTCTCAGCTTGCTGCTTCTGCTCTTGCGTCGCTGCAAGAGCGACTGCAGGTCACCAACGGGAACAAAGAGTGACCACACTGTCTCTTCCCCTCTCTGGATAGTAATCCAGAGGGACATCTCCTTTCACTCCAGCCTGCTGTGAGGTTGGGGATGGTGAGGATTGTGTACTGGGCACTGGTGAGGCCTCACCTCGAATAGTGGGGGCAGTTCTGAGCCTCTCACTGCATGAAAGATTGAGCGGGTCCAGAGGAGGGCAACGAGGCTGAGGAAGGGATGCTGGAACACAGGAGGTTCCACATCAATATGAGAAGAAACTTCTTCACAGTGAGGGTGACAGAGCACTGGAACAGGCTGCCCAGGGGAGTTGCGGAGTCTCCTTCACTGGAGATGTTCAAGACCCGCCTGGATGTGATCCTGCTCTGGCAGGGGGATTGGACTAGATGATCTTTCGAGGTCCCTTCCAATCCCTAATGATTCTGTGATTCCATGACTCTATGAGCATGAGGCAGCTGGGCTTGTTCAGCAGGGGTCTTTGTTCGTGCCCTTTTTGGGGGCTGTGGCCCTGAAGGGAGTACCCCCCCCCCCGGGAACGGACGGGGGGGGGGGGGGGAACCGCGACTCCAGGGGGACTGCGGCTCTGAGGGGGACCGCAGCTTCCGAACCAGCCGCGGCCCCGGCCTGACCCCACCACCGGCGCGCACCTGCCACCGTGCGGTCCGGAGGCGACCCTGGCTGCAACTTGCCATGGGTGCTCGGCCCCGAAGTGGTGCCGCCGCCGCACTGCGGCCCAGGACCGGAGAAGCCGCGGATGCCGCCGTGCCTCGGACCCAAAGCAGCTCCCCTGCTGCAGCAGCGCGGTGCCGCCGCTGCTCGCTGCCACACCGCACTTGGACTGGAGAAGCAAGACTGGTGCAGATTTGCCATCACGACCCCTCCACCCTGAACAGCCTTCAGCATTGGTGAGCAGGGCTACTCCTCTTCCCCCTGAAGCTGAGACAGGAGAGGGCGAGGAGAGGAGAGGAACTTTGGAAGACCCTCTTAGCCACGTGTGGAGTGTGGGGGGGTGTGGCCCTGCTGACGCAGCCATGCGGTCGGTCTCCATCTTGGATCTTGCACGTGGCTGGGCCATTTTGGAAAGATTGATCAGCAGGAGGAGAGGCTATTTGTCATTTCTGCCGCTGAGAAAAGACTGGCAGGGCTTAAGTGTTGGTGGAGAGCTCCTTCGTGCTTAGCTGAGGAAAGCAGAAGGACTTGAGAATCCTTAAACCTTGGATCCGAAAGACAAAGACTGGGTTGCTTGCTGCTGCACCGAGGGATGCAGGTGTGGGTGCTGAGAAATTCAGGCTGTCCTAGACTGACATGCTCTCTTTCCCAGGTCTCTAAACTGGAAGAAGATCCAAGGCCTAAACTGTAGTGATCTCCCACTATATTTTCCTCAGGTTGTGTGATGGCATTTATGACACAGTTTCTAGTTTGTGTGCACCGACTTGCGTAACCTGTTCTCCCATTCTGTATATAGTTGTAGTGTTAATAAACCTTTTTGCAGTTTCCCTGAGCCATCCATTGTCTGGCAGATTTTAACCTAGACGTCATTGAGACCTCACTGCTCTGCTTTCCTTTCTTTTATCTTGAATTGTGGTCCTGAACCCACCACAAAATTGGTGCAAAACCCAGGAGCAAAGCACTTTTAGTTTCAACCCGCTACACCATCCCTGGAAGTGTTTAAGGACAGACTGGATGTGGCACTTGGTGCCCCGGTGTAGCTGATGTGGTGATGTTAGATCCTGGGCTGGGCTGGATGATCTTCGAGGGCTTTTCCAGCCTCAGTAATTCTGTGATTCTGAGAGAGAAAGGTGACATGGTGGAGTGGAAATGATAACCCTCTTCCACCCCAGGGATCAGGCCACAAGTGTTGCTGGCAGGGAAAGGTATGCCAGAGCCTCTGCACATGCTGCGCTACTGCTGCTTGAGAGATGGCCCAGCGGGGGCAAAAATCAAATCCATTTTCTCCTTGTTTGGTCAAAATGTCAAAATATTTGATGGAATCAATGCCAAGCAGTGTCTTTGAGACAATCCTTCACAGAAGGAAAGACACTTCAGATAGCACCATGCTCCTCGTTTTACTGCGCTTCCCAGAAATGGAAACCCCCTGCCACTGGTTTCCCAGCTGTCGTGGGGCAGGGTGGGCAGTGCCAGCCGATCTCAGCATTCTCCTGATGTTCTTCTCCACAAACCTGTTCCCATTTGCGTGCTCAGACCTATCTCTGTTCTCACCGGTGTTGTTAACCCCTCCCGAGGGGTTAACTAAGATTTTCCTTTAAATAAACAGGCAGCACCAGCTGGCTAACCCCCAGTCTTTATGCACATATTTTGTTAATGCTTTCCAGTGAGAAAAGTTCTTGCTGTGTCAGTCAGCAGTGCTTTTTTTCCTCTTTTTTGTTTTTTTTTTCAAAGTTATGTTGGTAATGATGGAGCTGAAAACAGAACAACATAAATAGCCTGTAACTTAAAACTTTTCCGCTTAAACTCACAAAAATGCAGGTACAGGTTGGAGTCTACACCTAGCCTGCCTCCCCCTCCAAAAACAGAAGCAAAACTGAACACAAATGCTTGGTTGGGTGATGCGGTTGCTTGGCTCAGAGGTGCCTGACTTTCAGTGGGCCTTGTGAATCTCTAATGAGCTCTGGCCTCAGACAAGCAGCCCCAGTCCCCATGCTTCCCAGAGCTGAGCTGCAACTCAGGAACCACACACTGTGATATGTATGAAACCATCAGGTGGAGAACAGGAACTCCTCTGGCAGGAGACACCAGTACGTCCTTACGAGCAAGGGAGAGACTGACACTGCCCATACATCAGAGGCAGATCCTGAACTTTTCTGCTTTTCCTTCCTATTTAATAGAAAACTTAATTCCACGGGAGGTTCTCCAAGAGCATATGTTCCTTCAGATGTCTCACAGGCAGGAGGGATGCTAAAGAAAACACCGTCACTTCCACAGGCTGTGTGATGGATTGAACACCCGCACTATCACCTAGAATTTGGGTATGGAATGCTTTAGGGAGAGGATTGTATTTTCTTACTGATTCCCTACTAACAATCATGTTGTCTCCCTACTAACAATCATCTTGTCGATGCCCTGTGGAGGTTGGAAGAAGTGATCTCCACACCACCGCTAGCACAAGTAACTATTAGTAGGGCTGCTGGGCTAAAGAAAGTGGGGCAACAGCAATTTTAGTTTGGCTTAAAGCAACAGGTTTTTTTCCTTCAGGTCTACACAGCAGCCTTGTCAGACAGTCATCAGGCTCCGCCGCTTGTACTTACAGCTTAGGGGAGAGCTCACAGACCCTGGAAATGCTGCAGCCTTGCCCTCAGCGCTGTGCCTCGTGCAAAGCTTCCCTGGCACCTGATTAGAAAAACACTGCAGAGGATTCACGGGGAGCTGGGCTGAGGTCAGGAGAGAGTGTTAAACCTTTGCACGTAACTTCTCATGTGACTGAGCTGGCTGGCTGACCGTAGACTCGGCTGGAGCGGCTTGCAGAGACCTGGGAATTGTCATATGGGGTTGCTAGAGAATGCCAGCAATGTACACAGGGCTTGGGGGGAGGATGAAAGGCAAATGCCACTCGGTGAATGAATTCAGAAATATGCCTGCAATTTGTGAATGACTCCCCTTCCTTTGCTGAACCTGCACACAAGTCCACACAGCTGCTAGTGACAGCCTCGCAATACTGTCCCATGGCTGAGAAGGACCACTCTGATCCCCTCAGCTCTGCCAGCCCATCCACCTCTCCCTACTGCCTGCCACTGCACAGGCACAGGCCACGCAACTCTTCCTGCTGGTGGAAGATGCTACTGGCAAGAAGAGCACAGCTCTGGTGTGCTGTGCATGAGCCTTCCTGCCAAGGCACCAGCCAAGCATCTGAGCCCTCTGGACAGCAGGGTGCAGCTCTCCTGTATGCGGCAGCTCCCACTGGTGGTGGCAGTGCCGTGGGGCCATGGTTCACCCATGTCTGAGCGCGAGTGGGTATGAATGAAGTTTGCTGATTTGGCAATGTGGACCGAGCAGCACCAGAACAGCCAATCAGCTGGGGAGCAGAACTCGAGTGGTGCCAGCTCCACGTACTGTGATGGCTGGGGACTCACCCGCTGGGTGGCTGGGCTCCGACAGGGTGTGCGGGCATGTGCTGCGAAAGCACAAATAGGAGAGTAACTCTTCTGCTGTGGCGGGGCGATTGGACTAGGCGATCTTTTGAGGTCCCTTCCAATCCCGAATGATTCCATGACTCTGCCTCCCCACAGTGTGTCATTTGTGAAAGACAGGAGCAGGGCACTGGCCATCCAGAAACAGTGCTCCTGCAGCTCCTCACTTGGCACGGCAGAACCATCTTTGATTGCCCTTTGGGGCTACGGCTGCAAATAAAAAATGCTTTCATTTCGCTCTGGTGGCAGCTCGGGCTGTGTGTGCTTGGCTGCTTCCTTAATTACCGTGGTTGTTGACAACTTCTGATAGAGACCCTCTCTTTGAGCAGTCTGCCCACTCCCTGGCTTTTTTTTTGCAGTCTGAACACACAGCAACCCGGGACAACGTTCTGCAAAAATGAGCTCACTGTAGTGCAGTGATTCCTGGCCACAGTCACGCTGTGTTCCTCCTCTCTGCTGTCCTCCCTGTCTGTGCTGCTCCTGTTTATTTCCTCTTTCTGGCTCTACGATGTTTTATTTATTAACACTGGATTTCCTGTAGCCTGCAGCTGCCCCTTCCTGCTCCACTCTCGCCAGCCCGAGACTGTCTGTGGGTTTGTGCATAACAAACTACCCTGACTCAGGTGCTCTCAGCAGTTTGGTTGGGGGGGGGGTATTAGGCAACACCTGACAAAGAGGAGGACCCACGTGGCAGCTTGCACATGCAAAACGCCCAAGTGACCACAAAGCTGATGCAGGGAACCCTCACAGGCACAGGAATCCCCTGGCTGATGACTTACTGATGCAGAGGCTACACTCTCTCAGATGGCAGGCACACCTCTGGTGTTGCTGGCACACACTGCCCTACAGGGGGGAAATCAGCTCTTCAAACTGCTGGTCTGACAGAGCGGGGGTTAAAGGTTTGCAATTGTTTATCTTTCAGACTGTGGGCCTCATTGTGGTAGAAATGATGTGTGGACTTTCCACACGTGAGGTTCATGAATGATCCCCTGACCTCTTGTGGATGTTCAACATCCTCGTAGTAAACACGACGACTGCTTCTATGGAAAGTGTGATCACGAAGGGGAAAAATGCTTTGCTGCTCTGTGTGTAACCAGCAAGGCCAGTTGGAAAAGCTCGCTCATCTGTCCCGGGAAGAAGCACTCAGTCTCGTTCTTGCCTGTCCAGTACAAATTAGTACAATTTCAAGTGGAAAAGAGTAAGGCTGAAGCAGTACCTCGTGCTAATATTTGCTCTCTCGTGTTTTTCATGTGAGCGGCTGCTCTGATTTTATCTTCTTCTCATTCTGTTTGGTGGGGATTTGGGCCTGACAGGGGAGTAATGAGAGCTAAGCTTGAGGTGAAGCCTGGAGGCAGCTGTGGTGGGTAGCATAGTAACTCCTACAGCCTCAAGAGGATGGGATCCTTTCACTGCACAGCTCCAAGAGGATGGGATCCTTTCACTGCACAGCTCCAAGAGGATGGGATCCTTTCACTGCACAGCCCCAAGAGGATGGGATGCTTTCACTGCACATCCCTAAAAGAATGGGATGCTTTCACTGCACAGCTCCAAGAGGATGGGATCCTTTCACTGCACATCCCTAAAAGGATGGGATGCTTTCACTGCACAGGCCCAAGAGGATGGGATTCTTTCACTGCACATCCCTAAAAGGATGGGATGCTTTCACTGCTGCTCGCGGTGGGCAGCAGCTGGCAGAGAAGCACTGCAGGTGCCGCATCATTAGACACTTTTTCCTTTGTGTCAGACGTTCAAGAGCTGCCCAGGAACATTAAATAGGGAGTGCTGTTCTGACATCTTCCAGGTACGATGGAAATGGGAGATCCTGAATTATGAAAGAGTCCAGTGTGTTACCTGCAAGCCAATATTTGAAACCCAGTGTCCTGGATGAATTCCATCTCTGATAATGACATCCTGCCTGTGTGAGAATTCCCCTGCAGTTGTACACCCCTTCAGCTCTGCCTGTGTCTGGCAGCTGCCTGGGGTTGCCAGACACCACCAAGTGCCTGCCGTGTTCCACCTCAGGCCTGGCTGCTTTTCGGTGGGGGATGAAATGAGCTCTGTGCACAGCATTTGCGCTGAGTCTAGAGCTCCTGCCAGCAAGGGGGCTGCGGAAGAAGTACCAGTACCAAAGCACCAGTGCTGGGACCCTGTCACAGAAAAGTGACAGTGTCAAGAGGCCAGAGGTACGGGTGACACTGTGACACTGCAGCATCACAGAGAGACTGAGGGAGGCTGCTGCGCCGTGATCTGATTTTTGTCCCAGCACCTCTGGCCTACAAGGGCTGGAATAGCTGGTACACACTGATCTGGTTTTGGGGATTGACTGACTTCAAGTGTGTTTGCACGGTGAGAGAAGTGCTCAGTTCCACTTATGCCAGTCACCACCCACCCTTTTCCAGCTTTTGCGTGTGCAGTTATTGATCAGTGCGGGCAAGAGACGCTTCGGGATAACAATGATTCAAAACCTTTACTCTATAGATTGTTTCTTTCTCTTCCACTTCATGACTCATGTGCACGTTGCTTTTTCCTCAGCCCTGTTGAGAACTGCTGTCTTCAACCAACCATTAATCCCTCATTCATAGCAATGGAGAGGAACTGATTATCCCTGTCTGCTGAAGAGGTCAAAGAGACGGCTGCAGCAGCAGCTAAAGGACTCTGATAATAATGAGCAAGAAATGCAGCTCACGTACAGAAGGACAACGAAATCACATGTATTCAGTACGGGAGTGACTTATTGGATCATCTGTCCAGTTTTCTTGACAGCCAAGTTCTCTCCCTGATTGTGGCAGTTTGACCACAGTCCTGCCTAGGAGCTCACTGAAAAATGCTTGAGGTTGCTCCCGCCAGGGCACTGATTCCACTGGCAGCAGCGGGGACAGAGCACGCCCATGACAGGCAGAGCAGTGACTTGCTTCTGCCAGTTAACCCCTCACATCTCCGTCGGATTTTTAAACTTCTTATTCCTACAGGACAGCAGCTGTGAGTAGTGTCTCTGTTCCAAGGGGGCAAAAAAGAGAGTGTGAAAATCGAGGTGTGATGCTGGCATGTTTTCACGACAAGCCAGAAGGGGAAGCACAGCAAGGCTGGAAAAGAGAGGGGCTGTGTGTTGTCTGTGGTGTAAGGCAGAAAGCTGGGACTCCAGACCCAAGTCCTCTTACCCCGCTGCCTGTGTGACTCCGGAACAGCACAACTTTTTCAGCCTCATTAGCCTGTCTTTAAACTGTAGTTAGTATTTGCTTCACAGGGCTGAGAAGAAGGGGATTAAGCTTTAGTTCATTAATGTTTGTAAAACATTTTAGAACTTAGATGGGAATTCCCAAGGTGGTTCAGAGAGCATTAAAAAGCTTATCTCGCTCTCAACCACACACAGTCCTGCAGCAGGAGCGAACTGAGCCAGGCACTGCCTGCATGTTGGTGCTTACCACAATAAAATGCCCCTACCCTCCAGCTTCCCCCCTCTGTCCTTCCATGTCTTTTCAAATAAAAGGGGGAGGCAGCAAAGAGAAATTTTAGTCCAAAGGGAATGCAGTTGCTCCCTGGAGACTCAAATGCATCTCAGTGGAATTTTCCTTGCCTTCAGCCTTTTGTGCTTCTGAAAGGTCCTGGAACCAGGCATGTGACTGGAGGAGCTGAAAAACACTTCTGTGTCTGAGTGCTCTACCAAATATTTACAAGATACCCAGATAAAATGGCTACAAGCGAGTTCAGCAGGGTTTGACTGAGCTGCCAGAAGTGCAGCTCTGTCAGAAGGAAAGACAAAACTTTACCTTAAACGAAATGAAAATTAAATTTTACAAAGCACGAAACTGCTGACACTGAAAGTGGAGACGTGCTCATCCCCATGGTGAAACCTATTAGCTTTGAAAGGCAGCTTACTGGAGTGGATTTTTTGCTGTGATGGAAACCTCCTGGTTCAAGCAGAGCCCAAGCGAGCAGGCATGTGAGCAGAGAGCTGCAGAGTAGCCCTCTCCATGCTATCTTGATGTGACATCAGCTTCCACCTCCCATCAGCACCCCAGACTTGTGTACTGTCATGGCAACTACAGTAGGCGTGTACTTTTTAATGTATGCAGCACTTCTTCAGAGGGGCTGTGTGCCCTCCAGGAGCCTCCTGGTCCCCTAAAGACTGCTTGGCAAACGGCAGGTGAACCTGCTCGCCTCACAACCCGCCGTGGTCCCACACCAGCCGGGTTCCTTGCTGCATGCAGCCACTTCAGCCGTACCCCAGACCTACTGTATTTCTGACCAGATTTCTTTTCTGTTCAAAAGCAGAGAGGCTTTTCCTGTGACTGCAGAGGCCAGAACCAGCCTTTTGGGTTGGTGGTGACACATTTGGCACTAAGTGAATCCAGGGCTTTCCCATAGGGATGTGAGGCTTGAGAGCCAGGAACAGCCAGATCCTGCTCACAGCACAGCCAGCAATGCCTTCAGCAGCTCTGAGCAAGTCAGTACCTTCTCTAGGTCTGTCGTGTGAGTAAACAGTTCTGACGTTTGCATCAGGCTGTAAATACTTCAGGAGTGCTTTGAGGATGGAGGAAGTGAAGCAGCTGTAGCACACTCTGATTTTCCCACCCTTTGGATTGCTCCCTGTTCTGCTTCCATCCTGAACTGTTGGAGCCCAGGTATTAGGAGGTCTGTTATTCCATCTGCTGAGGAATTTCAAGTGACTTACAGAACAAAAGCTTACTGAACTATTACGCCTTAATCAAGCCACTGATTTCACTTCATTATATTACGAGCTGTGGGCACCAAGACTGTTGGTTCCTCCAAACTGGAGAAGTGACAGGGTGAATTAGGAAGGCACATGTGGCCTGTGCTTCTTCAGCAGTGTGCGTGATGTTCAGAGGCTTTTATTGCCATGTCCCTTAATTAAACATAAACAAGATACAGGACTGTCCTCAGCTCAGAGTTTGGAGCCCCGTGCATACAAAGAACTGCACTTGGCTTTAATGTCAGTCCTTACAGAGACAAAAGAAGAAGGATGCTCAGTTTCTGCCTCACCAGACTTTTGAAGACCAGTGTTGTTGTTCATTCATTTCTTAGTGGAAGCGTCATTCGTCTTTTCTACTGATGGGATGTACTGCTCAGAGTCTCACCAGTAGTTCTGGGTGAAGCAGCATCAAGTAAACCATCTTTCAGGGCAGTGTTCCTCACTCTTATGGTCTGCAGGGCAGGATTGGTTCCTTCCCAGGATAAATCTGTTTGATTCCTTCCATCTGAAACACACAATAAAGACAGACACCTCAATGCCAGTGTGTCATAATGAGAGCACAAAGTCATCATTTCCTCCAGCCAGCAACCAACTGGAAACCCATACAATGTACAACACAATTTAATTCAGTATGAAAGAAGACTTGCCAAAAATGTATTGACTTGAGGTACCAGGCTCTTTGTGCTGCCTGCTTGGCTATCCTTTTCATTACCACTGTCCAGACTCTCCTTCTCTCTCTGGCTGCTCTCACTCTTATGCTCTGCAGCCAAACCTGGATTAGTCCAGGACCCTCTACTACCCTGTGGCAGAGTTCTCCAGTTCATTCTTGCTCAGGACCTTCTCATCACCTTAATTTTCCAACAAAACAGTTTTGTGCCTTTGTGTCTGTGAACACAGAATGGGATGTGCAAAAGGACGGCCATTCTCTGCCGTATGATTTTCTACACTTCTAACACTTTTTCCTAGAGTTCAAAAGAGCATAGCTTATACCAATGTATTTTCCAACTACTCCTGAATTGTCTTGGATTCAGAGGAAATACTGTGGCTGAGCCATAATATGGAGAGCAGAGGCTGTTTCCTCACCAAGGATGAGCTGCTCCACCTTAATCCCAAGTCCATGCCAGGTTGTTACGGGATTTGAGATTACTTGTTAAAAAACATAAATAAGGGAGATGATGTTCCTGATATTAGACACCTTATGTAGCACGTGGACTGTTGTTGGAGGAAGGAAATGTTAAAAAACCACATGAAAGCCTTCCAGGCTGATGAGGGTGACAGAGCACTGCAACAGGAAGGTTGTGGAGTCTCCTCCTCTGGAGATGTTTAAAACCTGCCTGGACATGTTCCTGTGCGACTTGATCTAGGGGATCCTAAAATACCCAAGGTCCTAATGAATCTTCACTCAGGTCATGTCATGTCTTCACGTTTGCTGCCATTAACTGCATTCAGAGATGCCCCAGGCCTATTCAAGTCCCTACTTCTCCAATCTCTACAGCTGCCCCATTGCTCTGTAGTAGCATAGGGAGACCTCAGTTGCTTGAAGAACTCTACAGAACAGCCAGTCCATACCTGTGCTGATTCCTATTGTTCTCTGTCAAAGCTTTGAAGAAAGTCAATAAAGCTGAGGGGGAGGGTGAAAGGGAAGGTGAAAGGCACTGCAACAGGCCATGGCTTTGCTGATAGTGACAGAGGTGATATGTACAAGAAACACAAGGCTTACACAGGTTGCCAAGGGAAGCTGTCTCAGCTTTCTTCATCCTCTCCAGCCCTGTGTGCTAAGTGTGTTAAAAGCAACCGAGTTAGAAGAGAGTTGCTCATATACTCCAGTTGGTTGTCCTGGTATAACAATGCCAGCAAAGATGACAACACTGGCAGAACAAACCCTACTTGTGTCGATACACTTTGAGGAAAGACTGTTCTCAACCAGCTTTGGTATTTACTGCAATGTTTACAATTACATCCCTACCCAACTATACTTCATTTTCATGTAGAGCTGGCTTGACAACCCAGAAAATGTACAGAAATTCCTTCAGTGGGTTTCCTGGGGGGCCTAAAGAATCTGGACAGCAGTCTACTCAGTCTAGCTTCGGGAGACGGATGGCAGAAAATCTGTTTCATGAGAAAGCTGGGAAAGGGATTAGAGAAGTGATTTTTTTTTTTCCCCAAAGAAACAACTCTTAGCAAGCTCTGTTGGAACTTCATATTCTCATCCTATTAGACCAACCAACCCCTGAAACCCCAAAAGCCCACTCTCTCCGCAAGGGAACAGAAAATATCTTCTGTCTTCAAGAAGAACTTAGGCATTCCATAGTCACGAGGACTAGTCCTATAAGCCCTGGATTTATAAACACTGTCATTCTTAGCTAGCAAAGATAATCTAGAAGATTTTTGTAGTGTCTTATAAGCCAACGAGATTTTTGAGGGAATGCAGTAAATACACATTTTCAATATGCTCTTTCTTTTCTCTTCACTTGCTTCTGTTAAATCATAAAGTTTATAAAATCCCAGAAATTGTGGAAGTCAGTCTGACACCACCACTTTTTGAATAGTGTTGCTTAGGAATTTCAGACCTAAGGAGTCTCAGATTGCCCAGCAGCTGGCCATAGGTCTCCAGAGCAGGACAGTATAGCTTGTTTCTGGTTTTCCAGAACTAAGTAAGGTCCGTTTTCCACCAAAGAGAGTTTGTATCAAAAGCTTAGTAGCAAATTTATCAGAAGAATGATACCACTCATTCATAATCACCAACTGGAAACCATGATAGAGCTTCTTTTGCGCTGTTTTCCTAGGAGAACTGCTAGTTCCTGATTGATGCTGAACACAGAAAAGGGCAAGGAGGCTTGCAAAGGGTCCAGAGCACAAGTCTTATTAGGAGCGGCTGGGGGAGCTGGGGTGGTCACGAAGAGGCTGAGGGGAGACCTTACTGCTCTCTACAACTACCTAAAAGGAGATTGGAGGGAGGAGGGGGACAGCCTCTTCTCCCTGGTTGCAAGTGACAGGACCAGAGGAAAGGGCTGCAAGCTCTGTTAAGAAGAGGTTTAGGCTGGACATTGGGATCAATCTGAACACTGAAAGGGTTATCAAACACTGGAGCAGGCTGCCCAGGGCAGTGGTGGAGTCACCGTTCCTGGAGGTATTTAAATGGTATGTGGACCTGGTGCTTAGGGACATGGGTTAGTGCTGGGTTGAAGGTTGGACTTGATGATCTGAAACATCTCTTCCAGCCAAAGTTACTCGGTGTGATTTCCCTCTGCTTTTGTGTGGAAAGCATTATCCAGTTGTATCCTTCTGTGAAGTAGGCTGATGCTACATAAAGCTGCTTCATTTTCTGTGTAGATGTGGATTCGGTACCTTTTTATTTTCTGAGTGATTCAACTAGTGGAACTGGCCTAAACTATTAGAGGTGAGCACAGGCACCCCGTCACGGGTTTGGAAGCCATCGTGTGGTTATTTGTAGTGTATGTGTGTAAATCCACTCCAGTTTGAGATAGTCTGTGAGAAGTTTGAAGAGAATTTCCCTGCTCTATGTAACCTATTGTTGCTTCTTAGCTTCCTCTATTTACACGGCCAGGAGGCACAAGCATGACACTGCTGGTAATTTCTCATACTCAGTCTGAAAGCAAAGACAACGTGCTCCGTGACCTACAGCAGTCCCAACACTTTCTGTAAGTCCTCCTGGGCTGGCTCAATGATATCTGGAATAAAGGAAGCCTGAAGGAGCAGTGGGGGAGTAACTCCAATGGTAAAGGATTCACTTACTGGTGTACTTTGAAAGTGGTCAGCTTGCAGAGACCAGGGCAAATCTATGTGCTAAACGGTGGCCGAGCCACAGCTCTAATTTTACACTTCTCCATCCACAGGGAGCCACACTGCACACAGGGTGAGTCAGTCTGGTGTCCCGTCAGCGAGTGGTCGTCACTGATCAGACAGCATGCACATGGCCATAGCTGCCTTCCCTGGCCATTCCCATGACAGGGGAGGAACAAAACGTGTGTTATCATGTGCTCAGGCCAGCCTAGTCCCAGTAAAGATGCTCACTGAAATGGCAGGCGGAGCTGACAGAAGTTTTAAGGCAGGTTGGAGAAACACCTTGCCTGCTAGGAGCTCATGGGGAGCTCTGGGCTGCCAAGGGCACGCTGCTTCTGCTCCCAGGTGAGCATGTTCTGAGTGTTTTAGCCACAGCTAAGGGAAACAGGACAGGTGAAGTGAGCATGGCAGTGGCACTGAGGAGGAAGGAAATCTCCCTGCAGCTCACTGATAAGAGTGTCCTTGGTATATACTGGGCTCCATCTGGATAATCTGTGGCCTGGAAAACTGAAGGAAGTTCAGCTCCGAGGCTCCAGGGACTGAATCAGTCTGGTAAAATGCTTTGTGGGTTGTATTTATCACCACTTAATTAGGATGCTTGACCAACACATTGGAAAGACAGTAACTGCTAAATATCCAGCTAGTTAACCTTTCAGTTACAGGATGACACTTCTGAATGAGGTTCCCAGATACCTCAACAAGGCCAAAGGGGTTTGTAGTGGACAAAAAGAAATCAATTTAGAAAAGCAGGACACAACTGTGGAGAACTGGTTAAAACCCCAAGTCATGCCCGTGGGCTCACTGAATGATCCCAAGGCAAGTTGTTTCCTGCCCTGTGCTTCAGTTTTTCCCACCTGTAAAGAAACGCACGACAGTGCCGGCTTTGCACGTAAACCTCCGAGAACGGCGAGAAAAGGACTAAGAGAATAGTCACTACTGATTATTATTTCTAAGGCAGAAAAAGCAAAGAGAAGAAGGCGTCAGTCTTTCCTCATACAACACACAGGCTCCACTGCACAACATGAGTTTCACAGAGCAGAACCTTCTGGCCAGCCACCTTTAAGAAGAAATAGTAGGTGCACAATTGAAAGTTTAGAGGTGCCGGACACTTAGGGAAACCCTCCAGACGGGGAAACAAGTTAGGCTGCAGAGCAGGCTTCCACAGGAAGCAGTGAAACCCCCATTGTGTGAGGCGTTTGAAACCAAATTCTTCAAAGTGCTGGAATATATAATTAGGAGGAACTGGTCTGGGCTGCCTCAAAAGGTAGCGGCGCAGGCATGCCCTGCGACAGCGACAGCTGCCACGTGCGCAGTTTTGAGAGGATTGCTGCCACTCCCAAGGCCTCCCTACTCTTTCTGGGAAGACTTCTCTAAGATCCAATCTGAACCTCCCCTGGCACAACATGACCCCGTTTCCTCTTGTCGTATCGCCAGTCCCAAGGGAGAAGAGGCCAACACCTGCCTCACTGCAACCTCCCTTCAGGTAGTTGCAGACACCAGTGAGGTCTCCCCTCAGCCTCCTCTTCTCCAGGCTGAACAGCGCCAGCTCCCTCAGCCTCTCTTCGTCAGCCCTGTTCTCCAGACACCCACCCAGCCCAGCTGCCCTTCTCTGCCCCCTCTCCAGCACCTCAATGTCCTTCCTACACTGCGGTGCCCAAAACTGCCCCCAGTACTCAAGGTGCAGCCTCACCAGGGCTGAGTACAGGGGCAGGATCACCTGCTGGTCCCACTATTTCTAATGCAGGCCAGGATACCATTGGCCTTCTTGGCCAGTGCTGGCTCATATTCAACTGCTGTCAGTCAACAGCCCCAGGTCCCTCTCTGCTGGGCAGCTCTCCATTCTGTAACCCTTGACAGATGTTTTATATTCTTGTTTCTGAGATCTGACCATTGTATGGCCATGAAGGAAAAAAACAAGCCCCCTGCTCTCTGTTTCAGAATCACTGTTCACATCCTACAGACAGACAATCTCCCTTAATACAGCCGAGCAAAAACCTGGGTGGCTTGAGTTTTACAAGCAGTGCTTTGCAGAAGAAAAACCATGATTTTAATGGGAACCAAAGGAGAGATCATTACGTAAATGGCATTATGAGACACACAACTAATGCTGAGACATTAAATGCTCTGGGTCAAACTCACCAAAATGGGAACTGGCACCAGTGTGCTGGAACATTTGGTTTCTCCATGCTCAAATACTATTGCAAACATTTCCCGCTGCTGCTGCTGCTGCCGCTGGTTCAGTTCCTCTGGAGGTAGCTGTGGAGGGAGTCTGACTCGTTCTGTTGTTACTGGCACTTAAAATCTCAAGACCTTCTCTGAAATCCAAATTCTGAACTCTGGGCCAATTTTACTGATACAACTTGGCTTACTGGTTGGAGCAGGTAGAGGAAGGAAATGTTTTAAAAGGACTCTGGAATGAGAGATTTAATATCTTCATTTTTTCCTCTTGGTCTCATACCTGCTGGTCTACAAAAAGAGGCCGGTTGATTCAGGTGGCCTGTGTGTGCTAGTGACCTTACACTTGGGCAGGACAGCCATGGAGTGCTTCTGCTCCCCTCTGGCAGAGCTCTGGGGCCTGGAGCACCCCAGCGTGCCACACCTGCTGCCCCCTGCACCCGGGGGCTGGCACTGCCTGCCCGCTGCCCCCATCCCTGGCCAGAGCCACAGCAGTTTCCTCAAGAATGAATCATGAATGAAAAAACAAACAAAAGCTATTTAAGAAGTTTTCTCCTCCCCACACAACTGTCCTGTCCAGTATCATATTCCTGACAGTTTATTCTTCAAGAATTTAGTCATCTAAAGTTTCAGTGACTCATGTAATGAACCTTCTACCCATTTCCTGGAAAGAGTCTTGCTCAGCCCTCCACACCTCCGTGCCATTTTCCTCGAGGGTCTCATTCTCACATAGTTTAGCTGTCCTTCATTCTTGGGGTGGAGGAGGGAGGCAAAAATATCCCGAGCGCACCCAAACCTGCTGTGGAAAGCAGCATGGGGAGAGAAATGTCTAGAAAGCAAAGAACGGGCAACGGTCTCTTGGGCTAAAAGCTGGTTAGAAGAAAAGGAGCTGCTGTAGAAAGAGCCGTGTGGCACAACAGAGTCATGACCTTAGCAGGGCTGCGCCCCGTAAAATGAAGATGAAAAAGATGTGAAGGCTTTCTCAGATCATTGCTGGGGTGGGTGTGACTCACCCTGGGCAAATGCCACCAATGACAAGTACCCTGACACAAACTACTGAATTAACTGGGCTGGAAGGGAACCAAAGGAACCATTTTACATCCTTGGGCCAATCTGAAAGACACTTCTGTGCAGAAAACAACTGCTTCCTTCTCCTGGCTAAAACGAAAGTTCAAAAGCTGCTCCCAAACAGCTTGAAGGATATTTGAACACACTCTGACCTAAGTGGGGTTGTGCTGTGCCCACAGCAGACAGCAGCAATGCCCAGCCCACACCTCCCAGCCCACTCACAAGTGCTACCTGAGCATATTTACAGTCAAACAGAGGGGTCTAGTGTTCTCCTTAAAATACTCAGCAACCTGTGTGCGTGTGATCCCATCAACTTAATCTCAGAAGCATGAGGCAGCCCAGAGACAGAGCTGGCACCTGCTTACATACTCACTCCTTTGACGGTGAAGTCAGAAGACTGGGCATCCTAGTGAACCCTAATTTGCAGTAGGGTTAGTTAAAGAATTTGCAGATCTGTCTGGTGGACACAGGGCCAACATGTCCAGCACTCTTAGAGGACGGTTTCAGTGGTGTGTGGCATGTATACTGGCGTGTGTTCATATATACACACACACGTAAGTGGCAGTATATAGACATGCATCACAAGCCTATTCTCTTTAAAGGGATAAGGTGTGAAGTCAAAGCTGGCCTGACTTTCTTCTTATTAAAAAAAACCCCACCGCAAACAACAAAATTCTACAAGCCCTGATTCCAACAGAAACATTTCCATGATTTATTTTAAGAAGAGAACATTCCCCTGCAGTGTTCACCGCAACCCAAACATTGCAGCGCTGTGCAAGAGCCTGAGAATCAGTGGGGAAAATGAAGAATTCCTTCTCACTGCTCCAGAAAAGAAATAAAAATGTGAACAAACACCAAAAGCAGTGACAAATAGGTTTGATTTTAGCAGGGGCTGCAGTGTTCTCTATAGCATGGCTAAGAAGCTACACCCATGCTGTCCCAGTGATTTCTGCAAGACATTACTAAATGTGAGACGGGCACTCATGGAGACCATCGACACTGAATGAGAGATTGATCTGCCTTTGGTTGATCCTCCCTGCTCCTCACACCTTGCCTTTCACATCCAAGGAACTGCCAAGAATGAACTGCGTCTCTGTTTTGAAAGCTAGAAAATAATCTGAAGCTTGGGAAAGCTATTCAGGGAACAAATCCCTCGTTTGGGAGAGGGATGCTTGAAAGTAATGGCATGAGTCTTGACTCTAAATATCTGCAGCTCTCCATTCTACAGAAAGGGGAACCTGCCTTTCATGCTACTGCTCGTGTCTTTGCTCAAGTTTACAAAGAGCAGCAAGCACCAGGAGAAGGAAAAACAAGATGTATAGAGAGAGAAAGAGCTACGGAGCAAGCACAGCCTCTTGGGATGTTACTACTGACTGCACACACAGCACGCAGCAACTTGGTCTGAAGGGTCTGCCTACCCATGAGAGAAGAAAAACATAAATGAGTGAAACCTCCCCAAAAGAGTGATCAGTGGCAGATGAGATCAAAAGAGATCTTGTGGCAGATGAGTGATTTCACCAGAAAGTTTTGGAAGCCATAAACAGGAAATGGTTAAGTAAAAGCAGGTGGAGCGTGCTGACTGCAGGAACAGCACAGGAAATAGCTGCATAGGCTGAATGGATGCAGACAATATAAAAAAAAGCTCTTCTGCTCAGTCCTTGGCAGTGGAAATATGGCTGCTCCTCCTTCTCCTGGTCCTCCTTCCTGACCCTCATCTCCCTAAATGACAGTCTTGCAGTCCACAAATCCCTCTTGCTTGATTAATCTGGTTTTCTTGAAGCTCAGAACCAGCACAGGAGAACTGGAAGGTTCTAATTGGAAGGCAAAATACATGAGGGGCTGACTTACTGCACAAAGAAGAGTAGAGGAGTCAGAAGCACTCAGCAGTACCTACGTCCTGAGAGGGGCTTCAGGTCTGAGCAGCCAAAACAGCACCTCTGGCTACTGCCCCAGGTGCTGCAGCCCCAAGGGTATTTAGAATAACAGTCAATCAGAGAAAGATCATCCCTATTCCCTCTTTCATTCTAGGGGGTTCCCAAAGCACTTAGCTGTAAGAGTCATTCTCCATCTTTACCACTTCACAGTCCCTTCTGGGGTAGAGCACTGCAGCTGCTCAGAGAGCACAGCAGCATCGCACAAGCAGAGGGAAAAGAAAGTGAAATGTCTAAGAGAAGTTCCCTTCCCCTTCCCCTTCCCCTTCCCTTCCCTTCCCTCTGTCCACAGCAATTTGTGCCTATTCCAGACAACTCCAGATGTGTGTCTCTCCCACCAGTATTAGCAGAGCCTTGGCTGTGGAGCTGGGGATCTTCTTGCTAAAGTGCTGTCTCCCGCCACTTTCAGCTGCAAGGGGTTGGGTCCCTGCTGCCACAATCCCATCCCTGTCTGTGCTGCCAGATGTGGGGGGCAGATGCACTGGTAAGGAACAGTTCTGCTTCCTTCTAGTTGAGTACAGCATGGGTGTAAAACCATTTAGCATAGACAAGACAGCCTTCCAAGTGTGCGAAACACAGTACAGCTCTGAGGAAGGTCAACAAAGCAGTGCACAGATTCGTTAGAATAACGCTGACCTCGTATACACTTAAATGATCCGATGGTAAAGCAATGCTGGCAAACCCTACTTTTAGAAACTTCTAGATACAGACTGAAGTGACATATCCTCCTCAACATAGGCTGAAATTACATCTCCCAGGCCTAAATTGAAAAAAGTCTGTTTCTCATGTTCTGAGCAAACAAAACACGAGTGTCAAACAGGCTCCCATGGAGTTACAACTGCACAAACAGAAAGGTTTTTTTCCTGGGAGAGAAGTATCACCAAGAAATCAGCATTTTGCAAAACTTACCAGGTGTTACCTGGAGTTCAAACTTCTGCTGCCTTCTCTCATCTTCTAAAACACAACCTACCACTTCAGTTTCAAAGTCTTCGATTCTGCTCTAGGTGTGGCCTTTGGCAATAAGGTTCCAACTCACCCTGCCCAATGTCCCATATCCCACACTTCTGCTTAGGTCATACAGGGGTGTCCTGAGAACAGAGCCCAGCACCCCACACCACTCTTGCCATGGGACAAAGGAAGGAGCACTGCCAGGGCAGAGGTTGGGATGGCGCCTTCTGCAAGTGCCATCAAACTCATCTGAGATGCCACAAGTGCCTGGACAGGATGTGCCCCATCAGCCTCAGGCAGACAGCAGCACAGCTTAAGGGAGTACAACTTTGGCACCGACCTTTGGGAAAACACACTCTGTGATTCATGTGAAGGGAGGAAATGGAGAGAAAATGATTGGAATAAACGGCAGAGAGGTAGACAGGTGTCTCTTTTGCTGCTCCTCCTACAGCTTTGGCTTTCCTGCACCCTCACCCACTTCATTTTTTTTTGTTTTTTGCACTTATATGGTCGAGAAGAATGGCTGGAATGAGGCTCCTGGTGTAATTATAGTTTGCTGAGAAAATCGCAGCCTGCAGCAGTAATTCCTTTAGTGCTCCAGACAGATGCTGCTGAGGTCTAATCACAGTGTTCCCACTACCCAGGCCCCGAGCCTTATCTGTCATCGGCCGAGGGGCCGCAGGCTCCCAGTGCATGCGCAGCCGAGCGGGCAGCGTGCTCCGCTCCCCTCGCCAGGAGCAGGCAGTGCCAGCGGGAGGGCAGGTCTCCATCCACTCCCTGCCCTCGGCTCCAGCGATACGACACCTTCAACGCGCCGCTTATCTCTCCCAGGCCCAGTATCAGGGCCACTCAAAGCCTTGCTGCAAAGGGCTCGAGTGCTCGCTTTCAGCTTCCAATGCCGTGTAGTGGCTGCAGTTCAAAACTACAACTTAAGCTGAGATGAACTGAAGGAGAGCCTCAATGAGAATGGCCTGTAGCTAACTCCTCCTTCCAAAACGTGTGGCATCTTCTGCTTACTGTGAGGACAGGGCTGCACTCAGGGATGGAGCACGTAACGTCCGTACGTTAGCAACAACAGCAAACCCCAAAAGAGTACAAGGGCTGATGAACACATCAGGAGGAGGAAGAGGGAAAAGCAGAACTATGCACAATGAAAAAAGAGCCAGGAGAGAGCACACGTGTAGAGAGAGACTGAACAGATCCTTCCTACGTGTCGCACAAAGCTGCTGTTGCCATCCAATGACATTTAAAGAGCACAGAGCACGTCTTTGAACTGCTTAGTGCAGGTGAGAGCAGCTTGAAAAACAACAGACCTGACACTGTCGCATGCTCTGAACCCTAGTGGTGTGACTGATGCTCTCGCACGCCCGGCCGAGGGAGTGGCCGCTAAGCACCTCTCCGCGTGGAGGCTCGGAGGGTGGACAGAGACTGCACTGCGGAGGTCCCGGCACACCCATGCCAGGACACCAAAACAGCCCTTTTTGGCAAAACCCACTCTGGCAGTGGGATGTACTAGATTTAAATGGAATGAGGGAAGATTTAGATTGGATATAATGAGGAAATTCCTCTCTGTGAGGGTGCTGAGGCACTGGAACAGGTTGCCCAGGGAGATCGTGGCTGCTTTATCCTTGGAAATGTTCAAGGCCGGTTGGACGGGGCTCTTGGCAACCTGGTCGGGTGAGAGGTGTCTCTGACCACGGCTGGAGGGTTGGAACTAGATGATCTTCCAACCCAAACCATTCTGTGATTCTATGACTAGCTCAGGGTTGCCCCTGTGCAGGTAAAAAACCACTGCAGTACTGGATTAACGTCTTCAGATTGGGTTCTGGTCACTGAAGGAAGCAGACCGAAGAATTGCATTTCCAAGGCATGTTACTGCGGCGTGAGTGGACCGGTGAGAACTGGGAAAGCCCTTCAGCTGGTTTGTACCTTACAGCACTGCACAGCTCACAGATGCCCTGAAAGGGCAGGGGAAACGCTCCGCTTGGGAGACACAGCCTGAAGAGCGCTTTGCATAGGCAGCTCTTAAGAAAGGCGTTAGGGGACAGAGCAGGTCGTCATTTCTGGTCAGAGGCAAAACCATTTTTAACTAGATGACCTTCTGTAGCAGCCTGTGGCCCACTCAGTTTCTTCCTATGCAGCTGTTTCCGAATGAGCACGTGGTAGCTGGGCACACGCAACGATACCAGACCTCCGCAGCAAGGACGGTGCACAGGAGCTTCTCAGTCACTGATCAGCCGAGGGGAACAGAAAGCGTAGCGTGATGTCTCAGAGAGGGGGAAGGAGTGACTCATACGGGAAGAAAAACAAAGCCCAGATGAACGTAGAGCATTCGAGAAGAGGCAGCCTGTTGGCTGTAAACCACTTTCCTTGCACTCAGAAGGGTGGTGAGAGAAGTTGTACTTGACAGTGATGGAAGGCCAAGGAACACTAATGAAGATTAAATGGCAGTCACAGGCCAACGCAGAAAAGAGGCTTCAAGGCAAAAATCAAAGACAGGAAGTGCTTAAGTAGGTCAGAGGCTGTAGGTACTAAGCTGGATAGATTAAGTGGGACTCGGAGTGACCAAGTTAGCTCTGCTCTTGACATGATGTCACCAAGATTTTAGAAATCTGACTCTGAAATCACCTTCAAGGACTCGATAGCAAATCAGAGATTGCTGAGCTCTAATATTATCTGCATCAGAGTAGATCCTGTTTGCGTTTTAACAAGAGAGTAGTTCTACACTCACTTTTTGACTCTGCCAGGCTTCCTGCCAACAGTGCACTGTTTTGTCTGAACAGGATTTCTTCTGAAGGAGTTAGGAAAAAAAGAACTTACAGAAACTGTGCGACTGAGAAGGGCTGCTACTGCAGGTTGAAAAGGCAGATGCAATGGAGAAACCTCTTCCCACTTCTAAATTCATTAACAACTTTGTTCACATCTCGGGCAGCCGGAAGAGAACAGTCACCTTGCATTTTTGTACCTGATGCGAAAACCTCAGATTGTGTGTGTGCATTGGGACAGTTCAATGTGTGTCTATCCCAACTTCAAAGAGGCTTTTAATGTTCTTTCAGACGTAGGATGTGAGGAAGGGTGAGAACTGCTAAAGCTAGACCCATCCTCATTAAATCTTTGCCCTCTCTGGAGCAAGCATGCAAGAGGAGAGAATAGAAGATATGCATGAGCAACTGAGCATCCGTGATCTCGTGACCTTTGCCTGCTGTATGACGGGAAATGTATTCTCTGGTTGCTATGCTTTCCTAATTCATTTGTATTTTCCTTCAGTGACTCCCTTGTATTTTCTCTGGTGCTCCTGTGTGATGGTTTCAAGGAAGCACAGCTATCTCCAAGCCAAGTGTGCATACAATAGCCTTAATTAAATGTTTGCAAGTATCCCACAGTACTGCCAGGGAAAGCAAACAGTTTTGTACTCGCTTGTACCTATCCCTTCTCAGCCCTGGCTTGGGTGGAGGTATCTTTTAGGAGATTGCTGCCCTTTAGGGCTCTTTGTCACCTATTGTGAAAGGAAGGCCGTTGGTCTTGCTGCTCTGCACATCAGCACTTTGGGCATTTCACATCCATTTAAAAAAGCTACCCATCACCTGTGAAAGGTCCAACAGGCACTGGAACCTTTTAGGCCAGAGTAGAACAAATGAGAAATAAATTAGGGCAGACATCCTTTACTCCACTTACAAAAATTGGAGAATAAGGTTAATGATACCCATAAACTATTTCTCACAATTCACTGCGATGCTGCAGGCAGAGCAGCGGAAACGCAAAAGTTTTGGTCTTCTTCAAAACGATGACATTAATCTTTTCTGTTCTTTGGGTCATTGGCGCAATCTCAGTCTCGGTGCCCAGTGAGTTACCTACTTACAGTCTTTCAGATGGAGATAACTGCTTCTTTTAGAAGTAAATGATGTATTTTTATACACACAGCAGAGCGCTGCAAAGGAGTTTTGTTTTCACTTCAGGCATTCAAAATAAACACGCATGACAGGAACAAGGTCTGGAAGGGGAACGTCCATCGTGCAAAGATGGAGGAATAAGAAACAGGATGTAAAGGTTATGAGTCATTTCTGTAAGTTAAATATAAGACAGTTTTACAGCGTGGAACGTAACGGGTTTGTGTAGAGGAATAATTTTTCTCTCTCTCGGGAGAGGAAAGAGCTAACAGTCTCTGCAAGGACAACCACGAGGCCTAACACTAGTGATTATTGCTAGTACTAGTAGAAAGTGCTTGTCTTCAGTTTGTTAGCAACTGACATCGTTACTATTTCAAAGTTGACACAAACTAATCTGAATAGATTTTGGCCTGGCCGCACACAATTTATTGTAAATCCATTCGCTGCTTCTCATTGGCTCCCGGACAAAAGTGTACATCAGAAGAAGAATTGTAAGCCTGGAAAGAAGAAATAAAGGCCATTTTGGTGAGACAACAAAGGAACCACACTGCTAATTCTGATCGTGACTGCTTCCCTGAGGCCAGTTTTGTAGTCTGACAGGCTGGCTGTGCAGGGGCTGGTCTAGCTCTGCTGAAGCTTGAGCAGCGCTCAGGGGCACCCAGTGATAGGTCAAGGGGCAACAGGTGTGAGCTGGAACAGAGGAGGTTCCACATCAGGATGAGAAGGAACTTCTTCCCTGTGAGGGTGACAAGAGCCCTGGAAGGGGCTGCCTAGGGGAATTGTGGAGTCTCTTTTTGTGGAGATGTTTAAAACCCACCTGAACATGTTCCTCTGCAACTTGATCTAGGGGATCCTGCTGTGGCAGGGGGATTGGACTGGTGATCTTCTGAGGTCCCTTCCAGTCCCTAACGTTCTGTGAGTCTGTAAGCAATGACTTGCCAAGAGGGAACAGAAAACATAGGTCATTTCCTTCACAGAGCGAGGCACAAAGAACAGCAAGGTTGCCTGAGAAGATTGAGAACTGCTGACACTAGTAACAGGAACTGGCAGCTGCAGAGGAGAGTAGGAGTGGAATGAAAAGCAGCCTTACAACGTGAAGGCAGAATGGAGAAGGCTAGGGAAGATCTAAAATCGGAAGCAGCTAGCAAGTACTGACAGAGACTTTTCTTTCCTGATCTTGAGGACACTGTTCCTCACAACATCCTAATGAATAAGCTGGCTGCCCATGGCTTGGACAGGCAGGTACTCTGCTGGGTGGGACACTGACTGGATGGCCAGGCCCAGAGAGTTGTGGTCAATGGAGTTAGATCCAGTTGGAGACCAGTAATGAGTGGTGTCCCCCAGGGATCAGTGCTGGGGCCACTCCTGTTCAACATCTTCCTCAATGATCTTGATGAGGGGATGGAGTGCACCCTCAGTAAGTTTGCAGATGACACCAAATTCAGAGGGAGTGTTGATCTGCTGGAGAGTAATGAGGGTATTCGGAGGGACCTTGACAGGCTGCATCAATGGGCTGAGGATAATTGTCTGGGTTTCAGTAGCACCAAGTGTTGGGTCCTGCATTTTGGTCACTACAATCCCATGCAACACTACAGGCTTGGGACAGTGTGGCTGGAAAGCAGTCTGGCAGAAAAGGACCTGGGGGTTCTAACTGACTGAACCTGAGCCAGCAGTGCGCCTGGGTGGCCAAGAAGGTAATCTGTGACAGAACCAGAAGGAATGGTTTCAAGCTTCAACAAGGTAGGTTTAGACTGGGTATCAGGAAAATATTCTTCATGGAGAGAGTGGTCAGGCACTGGAATGGGCTGCCCAGGGTGGTGGTTGAGTCACCATCCCTGGATGAGTTTAAAAGTCACTTAGATGTAGTGTTGGGGCATTTGGTTTAGGGGGACCTTGTAGAGTAGGGTTGATGGTTGGACTGGATAATCCCGAGGGTCTCTTCCAGTCTGAATGAATCTGTGATTCTGTGAGCACATTCAGGAGAACACAAAAACTCCTGCAAGGATTTCTGCAGCACTCTTAGTGAGGTTTTGTACCCTTTGCCTCAATCTGCAGCTGGCTTTTCCACTGCATCTCCACAGCGTGCTTCTGAAAAATACATCTGGGTTCGATGGTGGCTGGGAGGCGAGAAGGTTTATTCTCAGAAATGTGTGAAGAAGAGGTTGGATCTGCACTTCATCCTCCCCTTCATCTCTTCTATGTTTGCCTGGTGCCTGTATTCCAGCTCATCAGTTCAGATGGCCCAGCACAGTGACTGCAGCAAGGACGCAGCGCAGTGGTGAACAGAGAGCACAGAGCCAGGGCTTTCCTGCTCTGACTGTGGAAGATTCTGATTTTCTTTCTTTGATTTTCTGAATTATTCACTCAATCTGCTCTGAAATTCTGTTCCACATAAACCACAGCTGGACTGTAAAGCTTGACAGCTCTAAGACTTTAACTGTTCTCCATTTTCTTCAGACTTTTCTGAATGTTATTTATATTTTCTTGCTTAGCACTGAGTGTATCTGACCCATCTGTCTTCTGAATTCAATGACTGGCAGATGGACCATCTTCACTGTTGCCTCTCTGTCTCCTGCTGAATTGAAACTCTTACATCAAAACCCAAGTTATTCTTTTGCTTCTCACTCTATTAGGTACTCCAGGGACTACTTCTGTCCTTCTCTTCTAGTAGTGACAGGTGATTTATATCACCAAGGCTAAGTCCAAGGAAACCAATGACTGATTGTCTCCCACGGAGCTCGGTTTTTATGGGTTGCTGTTAGTTAACTGTTTTCACTAATATAGATATCAAAAAATACCCAGCTTACCTCCATGACACTACAGGAGGCCCCTGGGGATGATGATGCAGTAATCTTCGGCCTTGGGCCACCATAAATATGTTTAGACTTCTCTGGTTGTTCATGATCCACTTCCTTTTAGTAAGTCACAACTACTTTCATCTCCAAATAAATTGAAACTAAAGGTCAAAGCTCAGTGCAGTCCCTTAGCTCTGTGACCTGAACAGTTCAATTTACTGAAACATGCTCCCTCAAAATGTTCTGCAACTTGGGAAAAGAAGAGGAAGTGCAAAAGGAGAAAACAGTGATTAGTGATTGCGTTAAAACTTCTGTTTACTAGCTAGCACAAAAGTAAGGGTTGGTTTTTTTCAATAAAGAAGCCCTGTCCCTGTCAGAAAAGCATAGCAGAGCTCACCCTGTTGAGTCGCCAACCAGACTAGGAAACAAGAGGATAGAAAGGTTGAAAAATGAGAGTATAAATAACTGCAGGAAGCTGCTAAGACAGCAAAGCCAGCGAAGGTGGAGAGGAGGATGTCAAAAGTTAATTCCATAAGTAATACCTCCAGAGGGCAGATGCATGTTATGAGAGGTGTCCTTCATCTCCTATTGATGTTTTATTGCCACCCTGCAAAGCTGAAGGTGGGCCTGAGCCTGCGAATGGTGCGTGCTCTGTCAATCGCTTGCGCAGCCTTTCCGAGCTCCTTCCTCAATAGCACATTTTTTCCCTTGTTCTCAAACGCTTGCTGGAGTACAAGAGGAGGAGTTTTTTAACCTAACAATAAACCACTTGCATTTTATTAAGACTTGAGAATTAAGTTCCACCTTCCTCCATTTGACTGAGGCATTGCATTAGTCAGGTTACCCCTTTCATAGTCAGTTTTGCTCTGAAAGTAAAGTTATACGTCTGCTACATTTCATATAATCATAGAATCATTAGGGAGTGGAAGGGACCTCGAAAGATCATCTAGTCCAATCCCCCTGCAACAGCAGGATGACCCAGACCGAGTCATACAGTCAGTCAGGGTTAGAAGAGACCACAGGATCATCCAGTTCCAACTCCCCTGCCATGGGCAGGGACACCCCATCCTACATCAGGCTGGCCAGAGCCCCATCCAGCCTGGCCTTAAACACCTCCAAGGACGGGGCCTCCACCACCTCCTTGGGCAACCCATTCCATTTAGCCCAGTTCCACAGTCCTACACTGCAACTGAAGCGAAGGAAACCCAGAAGGTTTTGTCCAGTGCTGCTTGGCAAAAGGTGCGGAATCCCTAAATCACAGCTGCAAAGTCGACACCTCCCCAGCACAACAGCCTTGCATCAACATGCCCCCTGGCAACATGACACTTAAAATGTTCTTACCAGACACTCTCTTTTCAACAGTGAGACTTCTGAGTTTTATCATATTGTTCTCCCTTTTTCTCTCTCATTCCATTGCCTTAAATCAGAAGTAGAACAGCACTATCTGATGATATTTGTCTCTGGACCTTCAAGCGTGTTATTAACTCTATATTAAGTTAGAAAAATGTCAGTATGTGGATGTGAAGTACTTGCCCAGATTTATGTGGCAGTTTAACAAGAGGTGGTAAGTGCAGCTGTTGATGTACTTAGCAACTGCCCTGTTCCCCACTTCAGGTGACTTTTGATCAGCAGTGACTGATAAGCAAGTCCCCTTCACACATATTGCAGAAGGACTGCACTTGCAAAGAACAATAACCGCTAGTGACGTTACCAAATATGATCTGTTCACTGAAGACTGAAGACAGTAACTTAATGCACCCAGTCAGGGAACTGAGGATGGGCACATCATGAGTTCTGACTCCATCTCTGTCGCTGTCTATCCACTCATGGGCATGTAACATCAGTCCTTTATGACTCAGCTTCCCATCTATGCAAGAGAGAGCTGGCAGGTGAATCGAGAGGTCATAGGCCTCTGAGGTTTCCTGGATTAGTCATTCTGGACTTCAGGGGAACACCTCTACAGGGATAATTGTACCCACGGGTCCTGCACGGAGAGAACAGGTCCTTTAAAGGTTCAGAAGTCTGGACATCATCAGATACTACGGCTACACAGCTATACAAATCCCTAAGATAAACAGCTAGGTAAATAGATAAAACCCCAAATTCTGGCCAGGACTGATCCATTCAATAGATAGCTATTATTGATTATACAGACCGACGTATTTGATACCAGAGTGTTTTATACTAACACACCCCTGCAACAGTAGTACAGGAAATACTATCTCATACAGTGCTACTCATAAAGGAAATGCACAAGGATGGTGATAACGTTCATTCACACTTGCCAGTATAGGATTTCAAAACTGCGTAGATATCAACAATCACTGGAGATGGCCTTGATAAACCCACATCTCAGCTAGTTTCGGGGACATCATTAAACGATCGCTGTTGCACAGAATGTCACAGGATGGGGGCATCCAGTCAACTGGATTGTGCAGCAGTGAAAGTCATCTGGCGTGAGCACAGCAGACAGCCCCTGTGACCCAGTGCTAATTCTACCCACAAAGCAGGCCGTGCCTACTGAGGAGCACAGCCTACCTTGCTTGCCCTTGGCAAAGACAGAGGATGAACGTTATTTGTACAGATAATCTGGAGTGGAATTTTTCATATCTAGTCATGACTCACAAGATTCTTACTTTAGCCAGTCAGTATAAACGTGCATAAACAATCCCTGTGAACTGCCTCTGGAAACAGCTTGTCAAAACCTCTCTCAAGTTGAATTGGGGTAAATTTCACATTGGTTTGAGTTGACACCCTTTAACTAGCTTTAGGAAGCTGTGATTTACATTGCAGTGCAAATCACATCTGCTCATAAGCTGTGGTTGCGCATCTGTGGTATCAAATACGTGCAAATCAGAGAATGACATGACATTACCAGTCACTGACATGCAAATATAAGCATCATTTTTTTTGGTGCAGTATTTTAAATCGTATTATTACATAGTGTAAACTACAATCATCTACTCTCTACTTAGACAGCAGTGCAAACAGGGATGCAGTCTATTCTCCCTTAGCTATACAGTAAGGAATGTACGCAAGCCAGGCATGTAAGTTACAAACTCTTACGTGCCCTGCAGCCTGCTTATGGCGACTCTTTATAGGTGGTCTGGTCACCACACTCATTACTTTTGAGCAAATAAATGTGAGGCTTTGTGTTTTGGAGTTGTGTTTGTTGCTGAAAGATGCATTTTCTTGGCAGCAATGTGAAAAAGCAGGGTGTGTTCAGCTTTACCTTCATCATGTATCTGTGGCTTCTTCTTAGAGTTAGCACCAGACCAACCAGAGCCAGCATCTTATAGTCCAAGATCTAGAAGCAGGGAGGTGTTAACAGTCCATCAATCTCATGGTCCCTTCCAACATTATGATGGGGGTTGTGTCCTATGACACGTTTGCTGTATTTTTGGTTCCCTTGAGTGTCTCATGAGAGTGTCAGCGAGACTTCACTTCTTCTGTTTCCTATTTTAACCTCTTTTTATCTAAAGAATACTCTTTACTTTTATAAAAGTACATAACGTAAAGAACATCCCGTTCATAAGAATGTTTTGCTTTACAAGTTTCTTTCTTTCCACTATGGACTGTGCTTTCCTCGAGACAGCTTCTGCAGAGCTTTCTTCAGCAGACCCAGTACCTAAAAGCATCATTAATGATGCCTGACCAAACAATTGTGCAGAAGCTGTTATCATCTTTACTTTTGATACCAAATTACAAGTAAGTTAACACATGTCTAGCTGAAGGTTGTACAGTGAATGAGTGGAAGCAGCTGGAAGAGCAGCCCAGGAACTCTGACACCCACACTGCTGCTGAAACTACATGCCCTGAAAACACCACGACTGTCTCAGCCCCGCTCTGCGCTATGAACATTCCTCTTGTATGACTTTAGTGCTTTTAGGCTAAGAAAATGAAAGAAAAGGGAAAAAAGGGTAAATTAAAGTCTGATTCTACATTGTTTTACCCTCTGAGGCAAAAGGACTTCTTCTTCTCCTTGTTTTAATCTTTTATTACAGTAGATATTGGCAGGCTGAAAGATGAAATGAAATAGGAAAGAATAACAAGCATATTTGGAGTGATTACTCAACTGGGGTCCTTTGTGACAGGAAATGCAGCTGCGTGACTAATGGGCCTGACTTTCTCTTGGCTTCCTTCCCCCTTCAAAGATCTTGTTTACTGCCCCAGCCAATTTTTTTTTTAAAAATTGCTAGAAGCTAGCAATTTTCCAGGAAAAAAAAAAAGATCCTTGCAAGAGGCAAAGGCAGTAAATCTTCCAAAGATCAAGGCCTGCAGAGCTCTCCCCCATCTACTCCTTTTAGCTTTCCAGCCTCTTGAGTCACTCGTATCTTCCCCTGCTCCGCTCTGAACATGTGTCTAACAGATCTTTCTGCTCTGGTTAGGGGAGGGAGTATGCAAATGACATTTACAGCATCTAACCCTGGAATTCATTCAGGAAGGTCTAATGCCATTAAGGAAAATAAGGGCCTCCTAAGCCCTTTGCATTTTGTCTTGTTTAACTCTTTTTCCTCACTCCTTTTTTACTGGCAGGTCTGTGCCCACCCTCCAGAATGACAGGGCTCTTCAGTGTGAGCTACTGGGATCTGACACAGCACAGTCCCATTAGTGGGGGCCATGGAGCTTTGAGTGCTGTTTGCAGCTGGTCTGCTTTGTGACTGCTTTCTTGAGATGCTTCAGCAGCAGAGCCTGCCCTGAAGTGGAAGGGAAGATGAACTGTTTCCTCCAAGCTTCACAGCAGGTCCTTATCCCTGGAACTCAATGCAGTGAAACCCTGAGCTCCCTTTCAGCAATGGGGGCACTGGGCACATGGCTGGATAGAGCGTCTAAACAAGCAGGGTCCTGTTATCTTTTGCAAGGTGTCAGCAGGAGATGCTGGGGTACCCTTAAGGACTGTGGAGTGGTCCAGTGGATGAATGGAAGTGTCTGAGTTGTGAAGGGCTCCCAAAACCGATCACCTGGTAAAGCAAACACGATGTTTACTGGGCTGAAGGTGGGCGCTGGCACAGGAGCCTGTCTGTGGTCAGCAGCCATGCCAGCGCCAGCACCAGCCCTGCCGCAGAAGCAGCGGGGAAAACTCTGCACTAGCAGCGGTGGGTCTCTTCCTGCAAAGAGGTTAGAAACTCACCCAGACACGCAAACAATAGCCTCCAAAAGAATGCCCAATGAGAAGTGGGAACCATGCTTCAGCCTTCTCAGGAGGAAAGCTGAGGTGGAGTCACTGAAGGAAGAGTCTGAGGGCTGCTCCGCAGTGTGCAGTGCTGGCATGGCTGGCTGCGCCCTGCAGCAGCGGCTAAAAAAGGAGGTGAATCTATTTGTTACCATAAACTGCACCGAGGAACCATCAGCATGGGTTTGCTACAAAACCAGATGAAACCTTTCCTTATGAACAGACCTAGAAGATTTGGATACATGTGTAGAGAGGGATCATTTTCCAGTACCTACGAGAGAAGAAAATCTCCGGGGAAGCGACTGATGCCAAATATTTTCTTACGCTTCATGTGTCAGCAGGGTCTGGCAGATGCCCTTAAAAAAACAGAGGGTGCATTTTGTGCAAATGGAGAATCACAATTTCTGGTGATTTGGATTGCCTCTCCAAACCCGAGACGTTTCTCCACAAATACGGCAGATGTTTGACGCTCTACCAAGCGTTCAGCATTTACACAGATCAGATGATGTTAAGATCAGCAGAAAAAAAAATTCCTAACAGAAAAACACTGGAAAAGGCTTCAGAGCTGTCCTGGAAAAAAACCTAAACTGGGCTAGGCAGACAAAACTGCTCGTTTTGCACGACAGCTATTGAATGCTGTGGGCAGACATGATCACAGCAAGGCCACAGAGGAGCTGGACTGGGTGCAGCTTCACTGGGATGGGAGCTCTGAGTGAGCAGGAACCCTAGGGTACTGCTATGTAAAACAACATGCAGTAGACTTTGATTACAAAGCTTAACAATTCCAGAGACTGAAGGAGGCTGTTAAAGAGGAGGTGTCCCCAATGGGTCTTAATACCAGAGGTGAGGCAGAGCTGTCTCCACAAGAGGATGAGACTAACTCTCTCGCAGCTGTATGGTCAGAACTGGAGGTCATTCATTTCTGTGCAGCGAATGCTAACAAAAGCCGAGTGTCAGTGCACTCAGACAGAGAGGAAGGATTTGGGATCTGTCTGTGAATGTAAAAAGTTTCCTATCTTGGGGTTTTTTTTTTTAAATGTGATGCCTGTGTTAGAAAACTGACCATAACCCACTTCTGTGATTGCCAAAAGTACCTGGCAAAGGCCCCTCTCCTCAGGAATATAAGAATTTATTTTATTTATTTTCAGTTCTAAATTTATGATTTGCAGATTGGGAGGGATTTGGTGGGTTTAAACTTAATCCCTAGAACATTTGATGAAAAAGCGACGATGCAAGATCCATAGATTTTGCATGTGATCATTTGCTTAAATGTTGCTTGTGATAGGGACAAGACTCAGAGGAAAGGACAGGAGCCTATCCCTGCTAATATCCTGAGCCTTTTGGGGGACTTCAGGTGAGATATGAACAGTGTAGCCTGGCCAGGAAATGTGATATAATCTATCTTGATTGTTATTTCTGCTTCCCTGAGGTAAGCTTGCTGTGGAGATAGGACAAGAGGAAATGGGGTCAAATTGTGCCAGGGGATGTTCAGACTGGATAGTAAGAAAGACTTGGTCCCAGAAAGAGCGGTGAGGCCTTGGAACAGGCTGTCAAGGAAGGGGGTAGAAGCACCATCGCTGGAGGGGTTCAACAAACAGGCAGATACGGTGTTTCAGGAGATGTTTTTGTGGTTTGGGGTTGTAGGGTGAGTGGTTGGATGTGGTGATCGTGAAGGTCTTTCCCAGCCTTGGTGATTCTCTGACTCTACGGTAATACAGCTAAGCTGCTCAGGTCAATGAGATTGGACAATGTAGTAGGAATAAGTGTAAAATATCTTCAGTGAAGCCTAGATTTAGCTCTGCCACTCTGGTTTCATCCAAATCTCACATGTCCAGAAACTTTGCACTCAAGGCCCCTGCAAACTGGTTCTCTCTGACAGACACTCAAAGAAGAAAGGTGAGAACAGCTGAACACAGTCATGGTCTGCAGCCCTGTATGTTTTGAAGGCCAGACAAACCATGTCTACAGGCCCTTGAGAAGCCTTGTGAACACAACAGTGCCTCTGTTTCCCCAGTGTAAAACTGGGGTTGCAGTACTCTACTATAACAGAGTGGCCTAGAAAAGCTCATTTCTAGAAATTGTTATAAATGTTACTTATCACTTGTTTCAATCATCCCATCACAGAGAAGTCCTGCGACTCTCCCATCCTTTGCTGTAAAAAACAAGCTCCTCTCTTGCAGTCTTTGTATTACTGCATTCAATTGTGCAAGGTAGTCTCAGTAGAGAAGTTCCCCTGTGGCTTTTTGCAGTTACAGAGTGGAGGAAGCTGGGCACTGAGATAGCAAGTAAAGATTCTAGGAGTAAAAATGAGGGAATGACTGACAGAAGATTCACACGTGTCACCCTCCCCAGCTGCGTTCTCCAGGCAGCTCTGCCTGAGATAGCTCCTCCTTCACACGGTGTCTAGGACAGACCACTCACATTTAAGAAGTATCAGCACGTGTGAAAAGCCCATGCACACACGTGTTGGGTGATCAAGCACGTTCCCCTAGCTCTCGAATATCCCCCTCAGCAGCAATGACTCAACTTGGTGATCTACTGTAAATGGATCAGAGACAGAGAGACAATAATACCAATATAAAAGATCAACAGCATGAACAGCAAGTACTGCAAACAACGGCACGAAGAGGGCAGGTGTCTGGTCTGGACAGTGGTTTCTCATAAGGATGTCTGTGCTAGAACATCTCCTGTGTAGAGCAGAAACTGAAGGCAGGAAGATGGGGACCTTCCCTGGGGGATGGGGACTCATAATGAGGACCACACACACCAGACAGGATGGACTGTGGATAACTGAGGAGTTGCACTGGAGGTAGGAGCTTGCCACATCAGCTCTGTCCCCTTTTTCTGTCCCCTCAAAAGTCTTATTTGGCTGATACACAATAGGGCTGCACAGGAGATAGCGGCTGCCCTCAGAACACGTGTTCGCAGGCAGTTAATGGCACCAGGATTACTGAAGTGTTTTGGAAAACAAGGAACAGATATATATAGACTAGAGAAAACATTAAGGCACTGTCAATGGGATGTGGGGAGATTCTGCCAGACGGACCATTTGCACCTGGAAATGCCCAGGACAGAAGCCCAGTGCTGGTGTGTTTCTGTTGCCATCAGCAGGGCAGCAGGTTGCCCGCACGTACTCAAGAGTCCCAGGAGGCCAGGGCTCCTCAAGGAGGTCAGTTTTTATATAGTAAAGCAAACAGTTTAGCTAATCAAGGACTTTTTTTTTCTTTTCTTTTCTGAGGCTTTTGGCATCCAGCCCTGTTACTTGCAATCTTTAATTTGCACTGTGGCTTCCTTTTCCCTGCTTCTTTCTCCCTCACTCCACTGTTCCCACACACTTACTTCCTAGCTGCACCTCTTACGGAGGTCTTCATTTATTTTGGATCCACATGGATCTCAGTCCTGCACAAAGCTGCTGTTAATCTCACCAATTATTCATGTAAGTGACTGTCATCAGAAATTCATAAGCTTTAAAAGCTTATTTAAAAAATGTGGTTTTGTTTTGTAGAAAATAGTTGACGATAACTTGCATATTTTAGAGTCATTTCACTCACATGCACTCACAGGAATGGGTTGTAGATCAGCTAAGCGTCTCCTTCCAGTTATACAGCTGCCTGAGTCTCAACATCGGGGTTTCAGCTGTGTTTTTTTAAGAGTCTGTGCATGCAGGGTTGAGTTGCAAGCTCTACACACTACTGCAAACTGGCCATCAAAAAAAAGCCCCTAACCATCCAGTTTCCATTGTAAGGGAGCAGATTCTGATGAACCTAAATCACACTCACTCACTTCCATGCTGCGAAGAAAAAAATGGATGAGAGAAAGGCCTTTTTTTTCTGATGAGCTCCAAGTCCATAGTACTTACTCTTTGCAATTTGTGTAGAGAAACTGACAAAGACAACATGCAAATAAACACCTCACCTGAAACCACAGCAAAAGCCCAATATACAGCTATCCGGTCCTCGCTTGTCAACTCAGCAGAGGCTGGCTGGCTGGCTCAAGGGCTGACATAAAGAGGCACATGGATGGGAAGTGACCCACCTGATTACCAGAATCTGCCTTGTGAGGTCACCTCTAAGGGGGCTGTTCTGAAAAGCTGCACAGAACTCCCAGCTCTCCTTCAATCCACACACACTCCAGGAGCCACAAAGAGCAGTGTCCTGGAAGAAATACGCAGCTCCCACTGCACACTTAGAGCTATCTGACCTCATCTCATTTAAGCTAAATACTACTTCTTCCTGGTAGTTATTTCCAAACCTGTTTCTACAGAACTCCTCTGCCTCTGAATGGAGCTCAAGTTGGCAGGGCAGCACTTTCCAGGCTGTGGAGCAAGCTGCAAGCAGCTAAGAAAGCCTTGACACTGTTCCAGGTGTTTTCACTGGGACTGCTCCTCGGGCACTGACATGCAGGCACCGAAGGGTCTGCTTGCATTGCAGCGAGGAAGGGCCTAAGTCCTGTACTGGCAGCAGAGCACAGCCCTGGTCCAGCAGACAGGACACAAGGGGCTGCTGTTCTTTGGCCACCCTCAACGTTCCTCAGACTGGACAGAGAGCCACATGTCAAGGAAACTAATTCTGCCAAGACGTGCACTGCGGTCAATCCAATACTTCTCATTAATGGTAGAATCCACCACTGAAGCAAACACAGCTCTTTATAAGGTGGAGCATGTTTTAAAAGAGCAGTTGGTGCAGATTCAACTCGTATAAAGCTTCACAGGTCCATGAAATACCAGGGAGTGTGGCTGATTTATACCAGCTGAGAAGTTGGCCAATATTCTTTAGGAGTCCCCAACTCTCCTGTTTGTAATGGCCAGCAGAGATACTGGGAAATGTGAGAAGAAATGAAAAATCAAGCACATTTACATGAAAAAGCTTAGATGCAAAACAAATGTCTGCTCCCTGCACAAAAGCTGAACTAATACAGCCGGTATTGGAACGGCGCTACAATAAAACACGCTGGATGAGTCAAGCAACAGTGCATCTAATCTCCACTGGCTGCCTTTCCGGTCCCCAAGCTCCCTATCTATTTTTACCTCTTCTTTTTTTAATATACTTTTTGGTTTACAAGCAATAAATCTACAGCTCCTGGGGCCCCTGCGTGCACTCCTGCTGGCAGGCCACTTTGTATGTAGGATGATACCCAGACCATTGGAGCTGTTAGACCAGAGAACCTGGAGGCTAGGATTCCAATTGAAGAGATGTCGTGGCCCAGAAGGCACAGCCAATGGTCGGGCCCACGGTAAAGTTTGCTGCGCTGTGGGCAGGTGGACAGCACACAGAGCAATGACCAGTAGAAGAGCTAACACTACAGGGCACTGGCCCTCAGAGTTTGCTGCTGTGCCTACATGAAAACACCACCGTTCTCTTTTTGCCATGGGCTGAGAGATTTCTAGTTAAGACAAATGCACCTGGTCCACCTCAGGACCTCGTATGTTACCCATTACAGAGGCTAACACTTGGAAGATGAGACAAAGACAACCCTGATTTTGGGATCACTGGGCTGATGATGGGAACTGCCTTCCTGCGAGGTTTTTGCCCTTGTTTGTTGGCTGGGTGCAGTAGCACTCTCTTGAGAAAAGTGTGGGTGAAATTTTGGAATCACAATATTCCTGCTTAATTTTCCTCTGGTAACCAAATTAATATCCTAGCAATGCAGCCATTATTTACCCCGTTTTTCTCTGTAATTGTTTCACTGCAAACACACACAACCAGTCACCCCGAGCTTGTAAATGCTGGGAAATGTGTTAATTGAGTATCAAGATAGCCAGAGTGTTAAAATGGATACAAACTGCTGGGATGTGATGCTAGCCCATGGCCTTCCCTTGCATTCCAAGAGTACATGCTTCAGGCAGGAAGGGAGAGCAGTACATTCATTTAATTTCAGCTGTTCTGTTCACGTTTTAGGTGCCCCCGAGGTTCATACCCATTTCCTATATAAGGTTCGCTCTGTTTGCAATTAAGCTTCTCGTCTTTGCATATTTCCAGACAGATTTAAAATAGCAAAATCAGCTTATTCTTGGACTTTTGGAGATAAACAAGGCTCTTGTTTCCAGGGGCTTTAAAGCACTGATCGGGCTAACAGATCTTCAAGGCAGAATTTGACCATGGATTTTTGATGCTGCTTAAACAAGAACTTCCAAAGATAAGAGGAAAGCTAGAGCACATTTATAGAACTGGAGATATTTTAAAGCAACTAACTTTTGCAGCCTTCACGGTTTAATAAAACCAAATGTTGATAAGAAGTTGTATATTCAATATCTAGAAAGCTCAAGTACAGCTCAAACCCCTCCCACCACTCTCAACCAAGCTGAGAGGCTTGCACAGCTCCCAATAGTTCTTCTCTTACTCTTTGTCTGTTGGGATTAGCATCATCAATCCATTTAATCCACAATGCAAAGCTGGGTTTTGTGATGCAGCCATCTAGTCTCACGGACCTCGACAGAAACGATTCATTTACAACGGCGCCTAAATTGCTATCCGATGCGAACGATTCCCACCCAGCCCTGACAGCCTGAGCCTGGACACACAACAGTGACCTGCACCCCATCCTTTCTTCCCTGCTGCTCAGGTCTCTGCTCGCTTGCAGAAATTACCTGGGACAGAGGCCATTCTCAAAAGGAGTGCCTGACCACTCTGTTGGGAAGTTTTCTGACGGTGTTCTCACTGCTTTCATTTATCTTTTGCAGATTTCTTAGAAGTCAGTGAATCCTAATGGATCCACCAACAAGAGGATAAAAACCACTGATTACAGAGGCCTTAAGGTTAGTTATTCACACTCTCTTGTGCTGAAAACAGACCTAGAATTCAGCACCTTGTAAGTACAATTTCTAATTCTGGTTTGATATTCCTTACCTGAAAATCAAAGAATCTTATCAGTTTCCTGCAAAGGAATCATTTAGTGCCTCTTATATTGAGAGCAGATATGAGTTAAAATGCTCTGAAAGGCTGTGATTCCACCAAAGTTTATCAGATGTAAACTGTGGCTGCATCAGCTCCACCTCTTTATAGCCACTTTTCAGAACTCCCCATCTCCATCCTTGTACCTGCTGTGGTGCAGGAAAGATGACCTTTGAAGGTCCCTTCCAACGCAATACTTTCTATGATTCAATGCTATAATCCTTATGGATACAGTGGTTAGCAGAGCGAGAGAGGTTCTCCTCCCCCTCTACTGTGCCCTGGTGAGACCACATCTGGAGTGTTGTGTCCAATTCTGGGCCCCTCAGATCAAAGAGGACACAGAACTGCTGGAGGGAGTCCAGTGCAGAGCCACAAAGATGATGGAGTGGAACATCTCCCTGAGAGGAAAGGCTGATGGAGCTGGGTCTCTTCAGCTTGGAAAAAAGGAGACCGGGGGGGTGACCTCATTAATGTTGATAAATATGGAAAGGGCAGGTGTCAGGAGGATGGAGCCAGGCTCTGCTCAGTGGCACCCAATGATAGGATGAGGGGCAACGGGTGTGAGCTAGAACATAGGATGGTCTACATAAATATGAGAAGGACCTTCTTCCCAGTGAGGGTGATGGAGCACTGGAACAGGCTGCCCAGGGTGGTTGTGGAGTCTCTTTCTCTGGAGATGTTTAAAACCCGCCTGGCCATGTTCCTGTGCGACTTGATCTAGGGGATCCTGCTGTGGCAGGGGGATTGGACTAGATGATCTTTTGAGGTCCCTTCCAACCGTAATGTTCTGCGATTCTGTGTTCAGCAGGGCTGCCCATAAGAGTTCACGTGGCGTAACCAGAACCTTGTATTTGGTAGAGAGAAGCGGTAACGTCTTACCGTTCTAGCAACACAAACATCTCTTGAGGACTTAATAAAGGCTCCACTGTGTGAAAAGAGTCATAAACAGACCTTACAAAATAATAAGGGCTTTCATAAAAGCAGAACAAAATTGTTAAGTTTTTTTTAAAAAAAATTATTCCAAGTGAAGGTGCTCTTGATCTTGTTTGGCTCTCAGCAACATCAAGGCCACGGGCATCTCTCTGGCTCTACAGAATCTAAAACGTCAACCCCCTGAGCTCCCAAACATGCTCCTGCACAATTCCAGCACATTTGTGGAAAAAAAATGATAAATCCCAAACAACAGAATAACCTCCTGTCCATCAAGTGAGATTTCCCAACAATTACAGTACCAGGCACGGAGAACCCTGCCTGCCTGGCCCACAGCCACGCCACGGGCGGTGAACTTTGGAGCTCTCACAGACTAATGAGGTTCAGGTCAGGTATGTGACTGAGAGAACTCCAGGGAGGGGGAAAGCTGAAGCAGGAAGTGGTGCTGATGATTAAACCAGGGATCAGCTTGAAAACATTTCTGAAGTGTGTCTTCAGAAAGAAGCGCTGGGTGTGAAACGGAAGTTGTCTTATTTCTAAGAGTACAGAAACAGGAAACTTTCAGGTAGAAACATGAAAGGGGGAAGGACCCTTTTACTTGGGAAGGAGAAAAGTAACTCATTCGTTCATGATCAGTTTTATTAGGACAATTTATAGTGTCTAATGGTGGACTGGGAGAGATGACAAGAAGGCAAAAATGCTTTTGGTTGCTATTACCAGCTCTCAAGACAATCTTTCCTTCTAGTAGGAAACTGGAGCTGCAAGGGAAATCGTTTTGAAATTTCAGGACAGCTTCCTGCACACACGAAACCAGCGCAGGAGTGACTCCAGTCAATGTCTGCACATGCAAACAGAGCAATGAAATAGTTTGTATTAAATGCTGTGAACCTGCAGTGCCATATCCCTAGGGTTCCCCAGTGCTGCTCTGTGCTGCTGTTCTGCTCTGCAAGGAGCGGCCTTCCCCAAAGCCATAGAATGACCAGCTAAGGTTCACAGCAGCCACAAACGGTATGAATTCTGTCCCACTTCACCACTGCTTCTGGCTGTTCAGAAAGGCCGCTGCCAAGCTGAAGCCGCGCAGCGCCAAAGCACTCCATTCTCCACTCCTGACATCTTCAAACCACAGCTTAGTGGGAATTCCCTTGGTCAAGCAGAAGGCATTATGCTTAAGGCAGGGTGACCAGAGAAAAGCCTGTGGTCAGTCTTACACAACCAACTTCATCATCCTCTAAGCTGGCAAGAATGCTTCAGAGTATTCAGGCCAGGCTCTGCTATACGATCATATGTCTCTCTCCAACACATTACATGTTTGATAGCCATAAATAGCTTCATCTCCATCTTCTCCAGAGAGAAGCCTAAATATATCTAATGGAGTCCTAAACAATGAAAGCATGATGGTAGCTAAACCATAACTACACAGAACAGCAGGATACGTGCTCAAAAAGATTCTTCATGTCAGCTCCAAAGAGACTAAGAGCTTCTCACACCCTACAAAGATCTCTCCATCTGCTTCCTAATGATGACATAAGGATAAACTGTGTCCACTCCTGCATACACGTAAGAAACCTTCTGCTGCTATAGCTCCTATGCAAGGAACTATCTTCAATGCAGTCCTGTTTCAGGGCTTCTGTTTCCTCCAAAATCATTCATTCCATATTAATGCCTGGCTGCCAAATCACATTCATTCCATAGTTGTATCCCTGTCATAAGCCTTGGTTCCACAGTGGGTCTGCAGGATATTATGACTCCACAGTCAGCAGATGCAAAAGATGTTCAAAGGAACAAGCTATTGTGTCGGCCGTGCTCATCAGCTTTCGGCACCGGCCATTAGCTGCTTGTAACACAGCTCTGCTTGAGATGTGGCACATAGCTGTAATGGCTGTGGAAGCAACAAGAGCAGCAACATGGCAGAGCTGCTATTATGAGATAGATGTGAGCTCCAGAGGATCAGGTATGTCTCGTTCCACTTCAGGGCCATTCAGGTGTGGTCAGTATAAGCACGTAGGATCTCTTGGTAAGGTTTGCTTTGAGCACCAGAGAGTGTTTCACTGGGAGAGCAGTATAGTTCCAGAACTGGCTTCCCAGAGAGGTTGTGCAATCCCTATCCTCGGATATTTTAATGACTTGGGTAGACAAAATCACAGCTGACCTGTTGTGCTGGCAATAGTTCTGCTTTGAGCCTGATCTTTTACTACAGACCTCCAGTGGTCCCTTCTAACCAACACTTCTATGATGCTATGGACTCTTGAACTCCAGACTGAGCTCACAAGTCATGTTTGGAAGGACACTGTGGGGTGCAAGGCCATACCTGGTAACATCTACCAAGCCTGGAATGGTTGGAATGGTTCATATTGAGCAAACTAAGTGCCTGAGTGGAGGCCTCCCTCACGTGTGCGTAACTTCTCTTGAACCAAGGCTGACTGGCAGAGATACTTTAAAATACACTTTATGAGGGAACAGTACTTAGGGAATTGTGATGCAGCTCAATCCCCCTACAACCAAGGCTTCAGCAAAGCAAAGGTGCTGGCCTCCTGCAGTGCTCTTGTGACACTTTTGAGGCAGTGGTGAGAATAACTGAGAAGATCACCAGGCATTGGAGCAGGTTGCCCAGGGAAGGACGTGTTCAAAAGTTATGTAGATCTGGAGCTTAGGCACACGGTTTAGCGGTGGGCTTAGGACACAGCTTGGGACACTGCATTAATGGTCGGACTTGAAGTTCTTTTCCAAACTACATGATAACACAGACACTGTGAGGGCATGCTGCCAGCATGCTGAGGCTTTGCCCCAAGTGGGCAGGCTTAGGGCTGAATTACAGGCTGGCTGGCACAAACTTTAACTTTCCTGGGTTTCAGACAATTCTATTTGGCGGCTCACCACATTAAAGGGACTAGAAGATACTGCGTTCCTGCTGTCGTATAGAAAGACAGATCCCAGACTGGACTGGCTGCAGGAACATGCTAGAGTCATGCAAAAGCTAATAGTTTGGTGGGGACATTTCTGTTCGGGCTGACAGACAGAGTAGGAACATGCACAGAACAGACATGAATTTTTCCACAAAAACACCCTTTGCACAGTTCTGCCACGTTTCATTCCTCTGTAGGTCCTTGCTGGTTCATCCCTGGCACACCCATTTCTCCCATTCAGAACCATCTTGCACACTGCTGCAACAGCCTCATCTCCGCTCTTCCTTTAATCCTCCTCATAACCCCAAGACATTTCCCTCTTCCAGCACAGAGAGGTCAAGCACCTGAAAAGCACAGGCATTAGCTGGACACGAGGAGAGCCAGGAGAATGCTGGTCCTAGGTGAGGAGACCTCCACTAGCAAAGGCAGGATGAGACATGAACGTGTCTCTGAACAAATGATGTTGTCCAACAGCTGCCAGCAGTACGGCTCAACTCAGTGAACTAACAGAGCTCTGACTGATGACCACCGTGCATGACCTGGAGCTTCCAACGCATGACAGATCCAACGCATGGTGAACGTCAGCGCAACATGTACTGATACGGACTTCCATGGGACTAAAAACAACATTTATTTTCTTGTTTATTAGCTTGAACAAATATTGAGCAGATGAGAATGCTTCGGTGAGAGCCTGAAGCTTAACTTAAGACCTTGCAAAGGCACAGAAAAATCCTTAATGAATTAGATCATTTTGGAAGATGCTCTGATGTTTTTAATGGTGGCTGTTTCTCAGGAACTTTCTGCTGACACAGCTCTAGTACCAGGACTAATAACGCTTCCTGGGACTCCTGTGAAGCATGAACCAACTTCATCATCCTCTAAGCTGGCAAGAATGCTTCAGAGTATTCAGGCCAGGCTCTGCTATACGATCATATGTCTCTCTCCAACACATTACACGTTTGATAGCCATAAATAGCTTCATCTCCATCTTCTCCAGAGAGAAGCCTAAATATATCTAATGGAGTCCTAAACAATGAAAGCATGATGGTAGCTAAACCATAACTACACAGAACAGCAGGATACGTGCTCAAAAAGATTCTTCATGTCAGCTCCAAAGAGACTAAGAGCTTCTCACACCCTACAAAGATCTCTCCATCTGCTTCCTAATGATGACATAAGGATAAACTGTGTCCACTCCTGCATACACGTAAGAAACCTTCTGCTGCTATAGCTCCTATGCAAGGAACTATCTTCAATGCAGTCCTGTTTCAGGACTTCTGTTTCCTCCAAAATCATTCATTCCATATTAATGCCTGGCTGCCAAGTCACATTCATTCCGTAGTTGTATCCCTGTCATAAGCCATTAGTTCCACACTCTTACCGTACAGAACACATACATTCCACATTCTTTTCCCTACTATGCAAATCTTTCCAACCACAGTCCCCTTTGTTTCGCTGCCTCTCCACCAACCAGCATATGCTGGAGGGCTCATAAACTGATCCTCCGAACATGACCAGTATGTTTTCTGTGATTTGTATGTGACAATAGGAGAGATTTTGAGGTTCCCTCCTCAAATTGCTTAAGTATTGCCCAGATTCCCGACCCCTTTCGTCTGCACCAGGTGCGTTACACTGGTCAGTCAGGAATCTCCTGTCAAGACTCTTGGACAAGAACTGACCTTGTCTACAGTAAAAAACTTCTCCACTGGCCCAAAGCAGCATTTTGAGAAAACACAGAGGCCTAGGTGAACAGCCACATCACTATCACCATCTCCTGCTTCCAGAACCTCATCAGGACCTTAGTGGACCCACGCTTATGTCTTGCATTCAATCAGCAGCAACAGTCAGGAATACTTGTTTGAGGAAGAGCATCTCCTTTTTTCCACATAAGCTATCATTCCCAATGGTTCCTGCCTTCCTTTCCTCCAAACTGTTTCCCTTCCAAGTCAGCAGCTGGAACAGACTTTACAGACATCTGGCCATATTATTTGGTCCAAAATGTGGCAGAACAGACAAAGTGGCATTATGACCCCGCAAAATCCAGGCTGTTTCAACTGCTGCAGCACATTCTCTTTTGCCATGAGGTTGTGCTACTTCAGAGCTATACTTTGGTTTGTTAACACAACTGTAGTCAACAGACACTTAGGAGTTGCCAGAAGTTCTGGACACTGCTAACTACTGCTACCCAAAGTTCTGGACACTGCTACCACCAGTACAACTCCAGTCCTGGGATGTGAAGTCAGATTTTGCCATTCAGCAGGCACAGTACAGAATGCAGTTCCTCCCACATTGCTTCCTACTCTCCCAATTGCAACTGCTGGCACCATCTCTCTCTGAGTAGGGAGGTGGCTGGACAGCAGTAAAGGAACTGGTCCTACCAGCCAGAGTTATCACTGTCCTTACCTTGCAAGCTCGCTGCAAAGACGTGAGCATTACATCGCTCAGGCTTCTGCAGCAACTGAGGGTGATTTTACAGCTGGCTCTGCTCCCTGAGCAGTGGGAGCTGCTCTTGTGTCTTTCTCAAAGGCAGACAACAGCTGAGCGGCTGGAGCAGTCATTTTTCAGTCTGATCTCTCCCAGGTCCCAAGGACTGAGCCTCCCCCATGCCCCAACATTCTTTACTAGTTTGTTTATGCTGTAGAGAACATCTGTGAGGGTAACAAGCCAAGGTGAAAGAGTTTGGCAAACAGTTATTTTTGATAGTTTGGCTTAAAGGGAAAATATGAAAGCTGCTCCTCCTCCTCCTCAGAGAAGGGAAAGGGTGGGGTTGAGAAATGAGATCTGACTGCAGCCAGGCCAAACAGCAGGCTGGCTGTCCCACTAGCCCCTTCAAAGGAAAAGGAAATTTGGGGTTTTTTCGGTAGAATAAAACACATTGCAAAAGAGAAAAGGTTTAACAGAGAGAATATACATCAATTTTTAAAGGAACCATTTAGATAATTGTATCAGGCAAATCTTCAGCTTTTCAGGATGTGTATTTCAAGAGCCTGTAAATCATGGCGCAGGGATCGTTTAAAATGAGGCTGACATTACGATAAAGATCTGCAAGGAGAGAGCACCCTCACACTGCTAGGAGATGGACTGGTTACACTGCAGGTCTTTTGCAATCTTTAACATCTATGGCTCCTTACAGAATTGGGGCCTCCTAAGGGGAAAGAGTTGGTCTGTTACCTTTGCTGATGAACAGGCTGACTTTCTCAGGCACTGAAGTGCTTCACAGACCTACAAAGTACGGCTCACAGGTAGGGAACTGCAGGTTTCCCTGACAAGCTGCAGTTTATTCCTGTGGTTTTGCAGGAAAACTGATGCAGCACATGCCACTTGCAGCTGCCTTTTGCAGATCAGCTCTGGAGAAAGGGAAAGAGAGATGAAAAATCCTGCTGAGAAGTGACGGTCTCAGGGGATGACCATGAGATTCCAGGCTGGCTTCAGGGACCTGCAAACAAACAGGACCACTTCACTGCTCCCTGAACTGCAGCCATTCCTAGGTGAAACAGCAGAGCCATATACAAAACACAAGGGAAGCTTAGGATAGGAGGTGAGGAATGGTGTGGTATTGTTTAAGAGGAATTTGGAACCAAAAAGTCAGGAATCGCTCAGACACACTGTGCTGCAAGGACAAATGCAGAGCTGAAGTCCAGCTCTGTCCCCAGTCTCGCTCCGGACATTCGTCTCCTTCGTGAAGACCACGGTCATTGCTTACACACAAGGAAGGTCAGTTACTGCCAGACACACCCTACTGGGATGTAGCAGTTCCATAACCATCAGGATACAGACAAACAAAGCTGTCCTAAACCTCTGAGCTGAAAAAAGACCTAGGCTGGCTACTGGGGATCAATCTGTGCTCTGCCCGAGCAGCTGCGTGGCGGGCTGCAGCCATGGGAGCATCCGCTGCCTGCTCCGGCCACCTTCCCCCACACCTAGAGAGTCTCCCCATTAATTTTACAACCTGGAATGCTGCTAGCTCAATCAAATTATGAAAGGAACACTAATCTTGAGGAAAGGCAAAAATCAGCTCCCTTCTCTGTATTCTCACAGCTGTCCCCTCCTCCTCACCATGTGCTCCCAAAAGCTGGGGCTGTTCCAAGCGCTGCCTGCCCTGGAAAGCCTATCTCTGGGCCAGCTGTGATTTGATCATGGCACAGGCTGAGAGTGAATCAGAAACCAACCAACAGGCCCAGGAACAATGTGGCCCCTTGTTAGGCTACAAGAACAGCGTCTGCCTTCAGCCCCCCTGCCCCTTGCCCAGGCAGCCTCCAGGAGAGCGGGACGCCAGGAGGATGTGTGTAACATGCCCTGCATGATCCTACCAACCGTGTGCTGAACGACAGCTATTCTCTGTTCTGAATGACACGCTCCTTGTGTTGGGAGCGCCTTTGGGTGGGGGTTGCTGCAGCCTCTTTGGAAGTGGATGCCCAGCAGTCATGGCCTCATACTAACGTGTGCAACTGCCATGGGGCAGCCCTGGCAACAGCAGCTGACATCAGGGTTCCTCTGTAATCCCTAGGGCAGAAACCCCTTGGGAAGTTGCATCTCATCAGCCTCGCAGACCGCTCTGTGCACTGCACAGGTCTGTCCCTGGAATGGGATGTTCTGTGGCCTCACAACAATGCTGATGTTTGGTAGGCTTTGTACATTGATGACAGCAAGTATCATGGAAATTAGGCGATGGCACACGGCCAGAGTCCTATGTTTTCCCAAGCCCATCTCACCGCTACCAGGCTACTGCAATTCTCAGGAGCAGATGCTGCAGGAAGGGGGCTAGCGCTGTGCTAGCCTTCAACAAGGTCTTCTCCTGAGACCAGAGGGGGAACAGAGTGCTGTCTGGAGGGAGGAGAGGCCTCTGCCAACACAGATTTCAGGCAGTTTACAAAAGTCTGCAGATAAATTTAACCCCGGTGCATTAACCAGTCTCAAAACTGATAGCTCTCTGCATTTTTATTGAAGCAGCATGCCAAAGCCCCAGTCAGGATTACCTACTGTGTTTGGTGGTGCAGCCCCATCTCCAGGATAACTATGCTCTGCCAATCAGTTCCCACTGCAATGTTGATTAGACACATTCTCCTTGCTTCCTGCCCTAAATAGCTGCCATGTTGTTCCACAGCTGCATTTCAATAGCAGATGGAGGATCCAAACACGTTTGCTTTGTCGCATTTCAGCATAAATACCGACATTAAATTTGGATCCTTGAAAAATAACATTGCACCAGTGTGCAAAGGCATTGCTGTTAAGAAATTAAAACTACAGGTCTGTTCTGTGCCTTTTGATAGTCTACGTTGCTTCGTATTACAAATCCTACACAGGAACTGGACGATCACTACCGAAAGTCCCTTGCCTGGTGGGCAGCTCTTAGGAGGATACAAAAGAAACAGAGCAGAAAGTTAATTTTCCTGAAAATTACTGTTGCTTTGGAGAGCTGTAATAAATTTCTAATCCCATCCAAACTGACTCTGCAGCTGTGGCTCAAACGTGTAAATACTGTTCTACTCTACTGACTTTTCGCTGTGGAACTTCCACATTTTGAGCAAAACATTCCTGAAGCTGGCCCTGATGTTCTAGCAAACTCCATTTGCACAAGAAACAGAATTTGCCTGGCTAGATCAGACAGTAAAACTTGAGACCTGGGTAATTAAAATGCAGTATTTTATGAAATATGTAAATCAGCAAGAACCAGACATTGGGCCATCACAGCAATATGGGATACAGCAGCTGAGGTTAAAGTTGGCAACAATTGAAGCGACTAGGTTTTACTTAAACTTAATCTCCGTTCTACAAAGAAGACTATCAAGATTTTTCTTGATTTTTTTCTGTGTGACACAGAGGGATAGAGAGAGAATTAGGCTGGAATGCTCTAAGGATGTAAGCCAAGCTCTGAGCATCTGGAAAGCAGAAAGCAGAACTATATTTAGTGCACAATGACTTGCAATAATTCGGGGGGGGGGGGGGGGGGGGTGGGGGGGGGAAAGAAAGAAGCACAAAAGAGTGAGAAAAAAGAACCACACTTAACTTGCCAATTTTAGGCAACTAAAAGAATTATAAAGGAAAAAGAACAATCAGCCCGGGAGAAGGATAAATGAAACCCTGGGGTATATGTTATTATAAGAGCTTCTACAAGCAGAAATGCTGTACAGAGTTGGCAGACATATTTATAAACATGCTATAGATAATGCATACTTCAGTATAAATACCACCTCGAGGAATTCCTGGCACAGAACAGTGAGGGCATTGACCCCTGCTGTACATTCATTTCCTTTATGTGGCTGAAATGGCCTAAATGTGTTCTGCAGTTAGGCATGGGAAACTTTTTCCATGAGGTGAGCGCCTCTGCAAGGGTGCAGCTGGCGTGCGTGTAACTATACTGGGCTATGAACGTGTTACTAGCTCTTTGCAAAGCATGTGGAAGTTACTGTGCCTTCTACACCTCCCTGCAAACAGACCAAGCACCAAAGCAAAAGGCTGCCTTTTACAACTGTGGAACATCCAGAATCAAAATGGTGGCAACGCTTTCAAAATCCCTTACTGCTCTTACAAACAAAAGGTGTTGAACAATCAAGTTCCCCTTCCATCGCCTCCCATTTTAATTCACCCCTTCACTTGATTTGAACACGTCATCAGCTCTTCAGTGTCATTCCTGGTTCCAGGCGGTTTGTCAGATCTGAGAACCCATGATCCCAAGGGCCTCCATCCTCAGCACTTTAAAGAACATCTCAAACAGTGAACAGAAACTATCTTCATTAGAGCGGAGGCACTGACCTCAGGCATACTGATGCTGTTTACAGGATAACTAGGATGGCAAGTAAACCATACTCCTGAGACAACAGCTGGAAGACAGTCATATTCGTAAATGCCAAAGTACTTTTCAGGTGTTCAATGAATCTAGTTTACAGCTTATAGGCAGTAGCACGTGCCAAGAGATTCAACAAAGCAAGCGGGAAGCATCAGTTCTGCACAGGCACTCAACTCTGTGAAAGCCAGCAGAGATCCAAGGGCTGTGGGTTAGGAGGAGAAGCCTGGTCCTGCCTGCATTGCCTGGCAAAGAGCAGCTTACCCAGAGCCAACCAGAGCAGCAGCCATTTAGAGAAGAAACAGGGAGCACGTCTAAGATTCGGCTGCCTTAGCTGTCAGTCTTCACTTGTATTTACAAACAAGTTTTAAAAAAAGGGAAACCTTTCTGTTGGGCTGTTGGAGAAGGAGTTAAAAAACCAACATCTGTTTTCTATCTGGCTTCGAGATCAGCTAACATTAGTAGGGCCCTGCATATCCTCTCACTTGTAAACTTCAAGTTGTGGTTCTCTGTGAATTAGTGCTCTCAAGTGCCTCATGTAGAGGTGAAGGCTGCTTCTGAGATGCCCTCTTGCTGGCTTTCTGTGTATCAGACAGCTATATCACTCCACTGTCCTACAGGGCTGTCCCCAAGGGTGCAAGAAGAGATCTTGCTTCTTGTATTAAATACGTAGTTTCTAGGCTAGACTCTGCCAAGTAACGCACCAGCACTCATGTCATACATACAGAGGAACTGGAGCAAGACCAACCCTACTGACAGAAGCTGCAGAGCTGTAACTGAGATGCCTATTTTGCAGTGTGGTCCCATACTCCTCAACACAATATACATGTGGAACTTAGAACACAGAACACTTTTGCAATGCAGAATGAGGACTGACAGCAGCATTCTGTCCCTTTTTTAGAGCCATACCTATCCAGCAAGGAGAAGGTACCTTTGCTACCTTGGAAGCAGTGGGGGAACAGGGCAACATCCAGGGCAACACAGAGGATTCATATGACCAGGAGGAAAGGGTGCCGACTCCAACAAGGCAGAGACTGAGACTCTACTAGAGAGTTACAGCTACAGAGATTTACCAAACCATGTGAGAAGCTGTAGCAATGCCTGTAACATAGTGTGCAGGGCAACGTTAGTCATGAAAGTCGTGGTACCGGTCCTGAAGTTGATATAAGGGTTGGGGTAATAAGGACACAGCTGGCACAGGACAGACACTGGAGCAGAGAGCTCTGTGGTGGGACCTGACTTGTACCATTGGCTGAGATTACAGGGCCTGAGACAAAAACACAAAGGTGCTGCTCCTCTCATTAAGGGTGACAGGGAGCTTGTTCTTCCTCACACTCTCCTCAAGCAGAGCACCCACACAGGTCCTGTTCTCAAGGAAAAATACATTGGTTTGAAGTATTACAAATGAAAGCTGACAAAGAAGACAGATATTAGGACTGAGTGGATTTGAGTACATGTTTCACATTCTTTGGGCTCTAAGGTCCCGTTTGAATCAGAACTGCTGTCTGCAAACGGCCGCTGAAGTCAGCAGAAGACGAGGATTTACTGTAATCACCACAGCACTGGGCAGTGAGCAAGGCTCGTTCCTGAACTGTTTCCTAAGAGATATTAACAGCCTCAGCTGGGTGCTCTTTGTAGTTCTGGCAGACGTCAGCTCTGTCTCTGAGCACAAATCAGGAAAGTAAATCTAGTCTAAACAATTCTCTGTACTGTTCCAGAAGCAATTAAAGGCACTTTGCTTTGTGTATTTCCCCCAGGTGTGAGCAGACACTTCCCACAGACAGCATGCACAGCAAGAGCTCAAAAAGCATGAACTCTTTGCAGAGGAAAAGGCAAAAAACCTGTTGCTTTAGGGTGTGTAAGACTGAACTGGCCAAAACACTGCTGGATCAGGTAATTGAGAAGCACTGACTAAACCTGTACCTAGAGAAACATGGAGGTAAAACATTTCCAGCTCAACTCACCTAACTTCATCGGGCTCTTTATTAGCAAGGGATTAGCTATCCCTCTTTTGATTTGGGTGTCATTTAGCTAGGAGTAGAAAAGTAACGTGCTTCATCAACGTGTCACCTAAATTCGTGACATATCCTGGCATGCGAGAAGCTAAAAGCATCCCTCATCTGTGAACAGTACAGTAAACCAGCAACGATGTGAAAAGAGGTGACTACAAAGTGAATCCTCACACATTTTAAAACAACTATCTCCGGTGAAAAGCATTCATGATTCCACAAAAATGCAATCAGTACAATGACTTACAGGTATTCCTACAACGTTGGGAATTAAACACCAGCAGCGATTCTGGGACTTCAACACATTGTCCACGAGTCCCTGTTGTATTAGCACTGGCCTGTTATAAATTTTGCAAACTAGAACTCTACCTCTGCAAGTAGAGGGAATGAAATGTGAGCAGCTCAGGGAGCCAAGGCTTGCACCGATTCATTCTGTTATAAGTGTGGTGCGCCTCCCCACCCTGGTTCGACACAACTCCTTACACAGCTGTGCCATGACCTGAATAAAGGAAGCAAACTGATTTAGGGGCAGTTCAATTAGACAGAAACTATCCCAAACCCTCATGTTGTTCCTGTATGTGGCTCAAGTCACAATCACGGCTAACACAGCGACACACAAGACATAGTAGATAGGACAGCAGTAACTTTCCACTGATGAAAATCCTGAAATCATGGCCTTAGCCTGTGGCAATGAACTTTAACCCCTGGTTTTAGTAAGGTGGCTCCTTCCAACTGATTGGCCCAGAAATAAACTCCCCAAATATTTTTTTATAGCATTGATAGTGAGTGGCAGAAAAGCAAGGCTGAGGCACCCTTGCCTCCGCCCAGCTGTGGCCTTCTGCACACCAGGAAGCACACCTGCTATTGTTATGGGATGCCAGGAGCAAGTGCTGGCACCAGGCATGATTTCTGCTGCAGCCTCGCAGATCTCTGTGTACAGTTTCTGAGCAGCACCAAAGGCTGTTTGTCTTCATCTGCCCTTGCTCAGAAACCCTTTTCCCAAGAGGCTCATCGACAGCCATTGCTACTCCCCATCGCCCTAATATGGAGAAGGTGTGGATGCAGAAAAAAAGGACAGTCCTGTTAATCTCGCACAGATAAGGCAGTCACTGTACTGTGATGCCACCAGCTGAGTCATATTTCATAGATAGGAAGATCACAGACAGCAGCACAAAGAAGAAACAAACATCTCAATGCATGTTGTAGCACCGAGCAGTTTGCAGGAATGCCTGCAGCTTCCCAGTAAACTCCCAACTACAAGCTATGGCGGTGGTTTTGCAGAGGAAGAATGCACCAGGAACAATTAGGGACCTGCTGAGGCTGTGGAGAAGCCTCCACCTGCAGCTTGTACTCAGAAAGCCGGAGATCCCAATCTTGAATGCTTCCACAAAGCAACCCAAAACTTTCTTCCTCTATCTGTGTCCTCTGTGTAAACACCAGATAGGGCTAACCTCCCTCGTCAGCTTCGTTTATTATTTACCAGGATATTACTTTTCTTCAGCATGGGAAACTGAGTGCCCGTGTTTGACTCTGCAAATAATATGCTCCGGACAGCCTGGGACCTAGAAAAAAGATGTCACTCTCAGTCCTACCAGAGGAATTTTTGGCACAGGAATTCAGACAGTAGAGTCTCTGAAACACAGCCCATGCTACAGCCCAAATTCCTCCTTGTGGACTATACCAGTGAAGAAGAGGGTCCCAAGGCTTCACCGATGGCTTAACATCAGCTTCTGGATCTTTGTGGAAGTGGCATGAGTTTTGTGATGACAGAAATGATTCCTGTGTTATTATGTTTGTCCACTCTTGCCGACAGTGGAGTGGGGAGGTTAGGGCACAGGGAGTGAGGCTTGTAGCAGACATTTGGTCCTGTATGAAAAAGACCAAATTGCATACACAAAGGCTATTTTATACCTTCACACGGCTTAACAGACCAGAGAATCAGAATTGTTTGGGTTTATTTAGCTAACAAATACTAAGGATTCTGGTGTAATGAACAATGTCCTTTTGAACTGCCAAGAGTCACCTAATGACCTACGGTCTCACTCTGTCCAGGAGCCCAGCTGAAATGAAAGTCAGAAGTACCATGCCAGCCTTCAACTACTATCACAAAATCATTACAGAACGTGGGGTGTAATTAGGTCCTATTTGCAGCTGCATTTTAAAACACATCCTGACCTGGCTGCTCTTGACTAAACTCGAGGTGATTTGGCAGCGCTGTGTGGGATTATGCACTGAAATTAGCCAAACGTGTGCAGGCCAGGCTGGAGGTGCTTTCATTGTCAGATTCGGGATGAAAGGCGCAGGCAGCTCCAGCTTCGTTGTTTAATAGCAGGAACAGAGCTGCGAGGAGGAAGTTCGCAGAGTACCCAGGAGTGCTGTGGCTGCCTGGAGCTGGCACTCCCAGGATTTCACTTTCCTGCCCACCAGACACGTCTAAATATCTTGAGAAAAACAAGAAGCAAAACAATAGGTGACTGTAGTGTGAATAATAAAAGCCTGCCTTTCCTCTTGGAACCTGGCTCTGCTCTTAAACCGCCCCAGCTGTGCTCTCACGGTCCAGGACGTCAGCAGGACTGCTCCACTGAAATAATACCTTGTGTTCACCCCAGGGCTGTCCACAGCACCCTTTCTCAGAGGAGCAGGGTGGGTTTCTGGGACAGAAGGTCAGCACTAGCCACTATTTCAGAAAGACAGGTTCTGTATGGTGCTATGTAAGCAACAGCAAACCTCCCCACCACCCCCCATTTGTAAATAACACTGCGTTTGGGATGTACTGAGTCGCTGTCGGCGTAGTGCTTTGCTCCTAGCAGGAACAGGTAGAGCAGACTTCAGAAATACTCGCTGACAGTCCTGAGGGATCTCTAGTAGCGGAAAATGTTTTCTAAATATCTAACAGACTGTGTGACTGTATGAGCTGACTCAAAGGCAAGGGCCAAATTAGTCCTGGCTGAAACTCCATGGATACCAGGCAGCTCCCTACAGTGAATGTGTCCCTACAACGAAGTTTAGTTATCATTTCAGTAACAGAAGTCCTCAGGTGTCCAAATCATTCCAAGCTAACCTCAGACTTCACTAACTGCGTTTTGATTCTTTAGCATTACTGAGAGAAGATGAAGGAAAGACACCATACAACTATCCCGTGCAGCTGGGCTTTGTAACTGCAGACAGTTCTTAAGGGGCTGGTGCGTTGTCATGCTGCCAAGTACAACCGCAGTCTTTCCCTCCCTCCTTTTATTGCCAGTGACAGAAGAGCAAATCGTGAGCCAGGTCTGCTTCACACTGTGTCTTAGGGGGTACGAAGCATCATCTGAAAAGTTATGTCCTTCCCACCACGTTTCTTCCCCCTACCCACAGTTCCTACTCACCTTGTTTTTGGAATAAAAGAGTGAAATGATTATCAAGGTTGCCACTCTTTCAACAGGTTCAAATTTACTTGAAAACAGAAAAGAGAAAAGATATTCTCCATGCTGATTCATCTATTGACACTGGAAAGCAGTTGTATCACTGATGTTTTGGAGAAGGATCTGACACCTTTGTAGTGAAACAGCACCATCTAACATATGCAGTAGATGAAGGCTGCCATGTGCTTCACTCATTCACTCTGAATTCACTTCTAAATCATCCCTGCCAACACAATACTATCCCTGAGCATCATTAACATTCATCAGCAGAGCAGTTCTCTCACTGATGTAGTAGGTTAGCTTGCATGGAACAGCAGGTATGAAAAGTTCCCTGGGGGAAGACACCTGCAGAGTCTGTTCCTTGACCTTCAGCTCTGCTCCTGCTACAGACGGATGCCGTCTGACTCGGTGCTGTGTTAGCAGTCTATACACAGAACAATCTCAGGAGCAGAACATCAACTATTCTGAAACAGACCAGCCTCACAGATTCATTTCTCAAATGATGCTTCCTTCCAGTTTGCTCAAATGAGAAGCCCTCCTGTTTAAAATAAGAAACAATTGAATACGCTTGGCTCGCTGTGTGAATACGTGCACACTTCAGAGAGCAAGACATCTCAACAGAGACTGGTGTTGGAAGCGTTACTCTGTAGGAGCCCCAGAAGCACTAAGAACACCTTTAAAAGATTCTGTTAATGAGGTGAGGTCCCGTTAGTGCAGCCTGGAGCACACGGTGACTCGTGTCACTGGTACAGGTCAAACTGTATTTCTCCTGACTTCAGCAGATAATCTAATTCAGTGCATTTCAGCTAAACAGGAATGGAATCAATGTAAAACTTCCACCACCCTCCTTACATCCACATTTCTCTCTGATTTTCCAAGCAAACACAAATAGGACCTCCCAAGGAAACACACAGACTGACCTCTTATCTGTATAAGCATATACAGATACAGGGACCGTAGATGTTCTCTAAAGGCAACTAACAAGGACAGAGTAGATGAGGAAGTTCTAGTTATTTATCAGGTCAGATGTTTACATGCTGCAGAAGGAAAAAGTATTCTATTGATCCCAGTATAGTAGCTTTCCTCACATCATTCAAGACTCATCTGCTCAGTGTATCAGGCACTTCTGTTATCCAGGGAGATAGAGAGGCTGACTTGCCAACAAAGTGGAGAAAGGCCACTTGAAACCTTTTTCTTCCTCACAGTGGAATTGTCATACTCTCAAAACAAACTCTCAAGCAGTAAATCTCCCCCAACATCAGACACATATTAGCAAGCATGTATTTTACACTGGAGAGAAGGGAAGGAGCTTGCCACTTCAGACAGTCCAATGAATTTTTTCTTTCGTGGTTAGCTAGGGCTCTTTGCTGGGATTGCACTGAGCTGCCCTTCAATCACATCTATACATTGGGAATTTGGGACTTTTGCTCTTTCTCCACTGTGCAGTTCAACTCCTACCCATTTATAAATGGTCTGCACTCAGCTGCAGTTTGGAGACAAGGCAAGAGCAAGCTTGACTGCGCTCATGCTAGGCAATGACTGACGTGATGGGAACTCGTAGGACTGAAGGATTGGGCCCAAAGATTTGGTAGCTCATAGGAAAGCCAAAGAAGTGAGGTGACAGAAAGCTGGGGAGCTGAGATATGTAGTTATGAGAGCATCTGTCACTCTGAAAGCAAAGAGAGGTTCTGGTTTGGAAGAAGCAGATGACACTATATATGATCAGTATGGAGCTGGACAGATACAGTTCATCGGGACTGCATCTTCCCATGAACGGCAATGAGAAGATGCAGACACAAACTGAATCAGAGAGGGAAGCAAAACACGTATGACATTCAGCCTGACAGAAAACAGGACCAGCACCTGTTTTCTATGTCCCACAGCAGGACAAAGGATTGCTAGTCCTGCTAGCAGTAAAAAAGAGAAGTGATCACAGTATCACAGTAATGATAAGGTTGGAAAAGACCTTCAAGATCATCCAGCCCAACCTAAATCCAAACAAACCCAGTAAACCTAACATCTAACACCTAGATCAGGCCACTCAGCACCTCATGCAGCCTAACCTTGAACACCTCCAGGGACGGTGACTCAACCACCCCTGTGGGCAGCCCATTCCAAAACCAGATCACCCTTTCAGTGAAAAATCTTTTCCTAATGTCAAGTCTAAACCTACCTTTTGGAGCTTTAGACTACGACCTCTTGTCCTGTCTCCAGTGCCAGGGAGAAAAGACCGACCCCTGCCTGACTACAACCACCTTTTAGATAGTTACAGACAGCAATAAGGTCACCCCTGAGCCTCCTCTTTTCCAGGCTAAACAAACCCAGCTCCCTCAGCCTCCTCACAGGGCTTATCTTCCAGCCCCTTTACCATTCCTGTTGCCCTTCTCTGGACCCGTTGCAGAGATCACCCCTTGCTCAGCTTAGGTCACCTTGAATCACAAATCCCTCTTGACCTTCCTGGTTGTTCTGGCTCTGCATTCATTGCTGAGCTCCCTACCCTTGAGTTAAGGCCCAGAAGTATTTTGGGAGTGAGCAAATCTATTTAATTTCTCCCAAACTTTCCCTCTCTAAAGCAATGGCATAATACCTGGCTCGCTCCCGGAGCTCCACCAGACAATGACTGCCAGGAAAACAGCTTACAGTTATTCCTGACAAACACAGTTAGTGCTTCAACACACAGCCTTCTTTTTACTCAGCCTAACTGCTTCATTTTGGGGACAGATCTTATGCCAGCTGCATAAGCAGTTCTGCCCCAGAGAGCCACTCGCTTCTTAACAAGAGAGAAAAGCGTTTTACATTTGGAACATTTCCTGAGTCCTTTCACTTCTGACTTTATCTTGCTGTCCTGGCAGCTTGCACTAAAGGACACAGGCACCCACCTGCAAGGCAAGGTACTGGACTTAGCTTTGTCTCTCAAAACTCTGACTTTCAGTAGTCTCTTCCAGTGAATGCTAAAGCTGGAAGAGCAAGATAACGATCTTGCTGTGCTCAGATGGCCACATTTGCCATGTAAAGCCATTGATAAAGGACTTAAAAAACCAAACAGTGGTAACTGAGAGCGTTCTTACCTCTCCACCAGAAGTGTGCCTTCACCTGGTAGAGCACCGCTGTGCAAACAGCTGGGTAGGCACTAGGTATGTATACAGGCTTTGAAGTAGGAGCATGAGAGGATGCAATTAGTGACATGTAAAGATGGGGAAGGCATAAGGAAAAGGTCTGGAAAATCCTGAAAGAAGGAACCAGTTGCACAAAGAAAAACATTTCTCTAGTGTCAATCCCTTTCGGAGCTCTTGCTCATTCATCAGTGGTGAACTGACCAAGACCAACTGGATGGCTACACTCTGCCCAAGGCCTTTCTCTGCTGGGTGAGGAAAGCTAGCAGCAATCTCTTGAAATTAACATAGAAAGACTGATTCTCACTTGGGAAAATGCTGCTCATTACATCAGTTTCCACCAAATTATGGGAGAACATTAGAAATGCCCCACAGTCTTTTCTATTTGCAAGTGCAAAAGTGCCTGCACTTGCCTAGGCTAAGTCCCTTGAAGGTTTCTGACACACGATCAAATCCTGAGTGTGCACTGAGTGGGATCCCTTAAGCCAAACAGCTTTAGCAGGAAAGGTGGCCTTGCACAAGCTTCTGCAATGCTGTCAGCCTTGCTTTCAATGCTTTTAGCTTTCATGGATTTTACATGATTAAGCAAAAGTGTCACAATGTACCTTCACACGGCCCTTCACAAACAGGTTTTATTTTAGAAAGGGTTTCTTACCAAAAAGCATTTGCATGTGAAATGAAGAAATTTGGATGAAAGCAGGTTTGTTTATTTTAGAAGGCACTGCAGCCACCCACTGCAGGCTGAGTTTCCAGCACACCAGTGCTGGGTGCCAAATAGCTTCAGAAAGGGAAACAAACAGAATGGGAAACTGAAGAGCTTAGCTTCTTTACACATTAATCACCAAAAGTGGGCAGCAGCACTGAAATAATACTGTATGAAGTCTTCTCTTACTCGGAAGGGTTGCTGTTTATTTCCTACGCAAGTGTCTGTGCACAGGACTGCAGGACACAACACTATGTTTATCCAGAACAGTAGAAGTATTCTTCCTGAAGAGAATTAGTAGGTTTAGGACCTAGAAGAATATGCCATATTGTTATTGTAGGTCTTCATGTACTCCAGCAATGACTTTTCCCTGGAATGAAGAAAACACTCCTGGGCAGACTAAGCATCCATGCAGCAGTTAAGACGATGCCGTCAAGCGGCTTGCACAGAAAGCTACATCACCTTCCTAACTGGACTGCAGGGAGAAGTGGTGTGAAAAAGCATCCTTAATGAGCATGAGGTTTAACATCTCATCTGACAGAAGCTGATATGCCTGCTGCTATGTTAACATCCTTCCAAGGAAGTACTTCAGTTTCAAATCGAGAAGGAACATGGCCATCTCCTGAGTCACCGGCATCGCTTCCTGCCTTTCTGTGTGCATGTTCACAGGAAATCTTTCATCCGATTCTTTTTAAAGCCCAATCCCACTTGGGCTAGCAAGCTGAGGCAGGACCCAGCCAACAACAGTACAGACACAACAAGTTTCAACAAAAATATCTGTTGCAAGAAGAGTCTTTGATTCCATTGCCCTTCCTTGGCTGAACCTCGAATGCATCCATCCTGATGTACACTTGCAGAGTGCCGGTGCCACGTCAGGGTCCAAGTTCAATTTCTGCACTCCCAGGTTACTCCCTCTGGCTTTGAACACTATCCAGGTGGCTGCACAAGGGGCTACAGAAATTACAGGAAGATGGCAGAGCTGGTGAGAGGACCTGCCTGAGAAGCAAAGGAAGGGGAGATACCCACCCTCTACCAGCTCGTCCCCGTCCGATCTGCCCACAATGTGCTGTTGTAAATAGTTTGCAGTGAAGCTGGGGATTTGGCACTGACATGGTGTGGAACAGTCATCAGATATTTAAAACAGAGCTGAGAGAACAAAGAAGGGCTTTGTAGTGCAAGGTAGCACTGAAAACCCTGAGCCTCTGGCAGCCAGCTCGCATGGAGTGTTTGCTAATGTACACAGTGAAGTGCATTCCTCTCATTTGATTACATGACAGTTTTATACACCAGGTACATGCAGAGGGCTTTTCTTAACTCTTTCAGTCCTCCACCAGTTACGAATCTTAAAGAGACTGAAACTGGTTTCACTTCTGCCATGTTGTACACTCAGACAACTTCTGTCATGAAGGGCCAAGCACATGCTGAGGGCAACTGGATGTGGATGAATATGCTGAAAGCACTCCAAGCCATGGTGGTACAAACGGTAGATGTAATTAAACACCAAAGAATTAGAAAACTCATGAACTCCTTACTCAAGGTATAGTTTTCTGCATTTCCCTTGATTAAACAGTGAGTACAAAGACTTTTGTTTAATGGACAATGATCATTCCCTCTTCTGTAAAATGAAGGATGCGGAGACTGCTCCACCACTTACCAGATCAGGGAGAAGGGAGCCAGGACCTCCCCTTGTTAATGAACATAATCATAGGATCATAGGATGTTAGGGGTTGGAAGGGACCCAAGAGATCATCGAGTCCAACCCCCCTGCCGGAGCAGGACAAAACTATCTAACACAGATCACAGAGGAACGCATCCAGGCGGCCTTGAAAGTCCCCAGAGAAGGAGACTCCACGACCTCCCTGGGGAGTCTGTTCCAGTGCTCTGTGACCCTCATAGTAAAGAAGTTCCCCCTTGTGTTGAGGCGGAACCTCCTCTGCTGCAACTTACACCCATTGCTCCTTGTCCTATCACAGGGAGCAAGTGAAAAGAGCCTGTCCCCCCCCTCCTGGCCAGCCTTCAGGTACTTAGAAACATTGATCAAATCTCCCCTAAGTCTTCTCTTCTCCAGACTAGAAAGCCCCAAGTCCCTCAGCCTCTCCTCATAAGCCATGCCCTCCTGTCCCCTAATCATCCTCGTAGCCCTCCGCTGGATCCTCTCCAGTAGATCCTTGTCCCTCTTAAACTGGGGGGCCCAAAACTGAACACAGTACCCAAGATGAGGCCTCACCAGGGCAGAGTAGAGGGGGAGAAGAACCTCCCTTGATCTGCTGGACACACTCCTCCTAATACACCCCAGGATCCCATTGGCCTTCTTGGCCACCAGGGCACATTGCTGTGCCATGGTTAACCTGTTGTCCACCAGGACCCCCAGGTGCCTCTCCACAGGACTGCTCTCCAGTACATCACCTCCCAGCCTGTACTGGTGGAGTTTGTTATTCCTCCCCAGATGCAGGACTCTGCACTTGTCCTTGCTGAACCTCATCTGGTTTCTCTGTGCCCAGCCCTCCAGCCTGTCCAGGTCTCTCTGTTCGGCTGCTTTAGTGCCAGGTAGTCGAGAAAGGCAAAGCATTCTTACTCTCCTGTTCTGCTATTGCACAAAGCCTATTCTTTAGCCATGACGATACAGTCACACGCAATCAGACTTTCAGAACATCTGTTGTGGTGCCTTTCATAACCTCTACACTGTAAAACCATTCACTTATAAAGTTAAAAGTTTAATTTCTGTTAACTAAGCGACAAGAATAAGAGGGACACTGAGTGAGAGGTTCGTGGTTAAACTCCTCAGCACCCCTGCTCTTGCCTGTATTGTTAATGTTGGTGGCTCATAGACCAACATCTAATTAAGCCGAAGGAACCTCTTACAGAGGTTAGTTTCATTCATTTACAGAGGTTAGGTTTTACATTCATTAGTGACTGAGGAATTATTTTCCTGCTTAGTCACCCAGGGAAACAACTGGGAGATGAAAGTTAAAGTATCTTGCCCAGCATTTGGGTGTTGAAGGTAGGTAGCATTATAATAATAGAGTTATATAATGGCCAGGGTTGGAAAAGACCTCAACGCCTCTGCAGAGGCAGGAACCACTTCACTAGATCAGGTTACTCAGGGCCCCATCCAACCTGACCTTCAACACTTCCAGGGATGGGGCAGCTGCAACTTCCTTGGGCAACCTGTTCCAGCATCTCACCACCCTCACACGAAAGAATTTATTGCTCATGTCCAACCTCAATCTCCCTTCTTCAAGTCTGGAACCTTTTCCCCTTGTCCTCTTGCTAAGCATCCCGGTAAAAAGCTCTACCCCAGCTTTCTTGTAGCCCCCTTCAGCTATTGGAAAGCTGCTAGAAGGTCACCTGGGGGCCTCCTCTTCTCCAGGCTGAACAACCCCAACTCGTTCAGCTTGTCCTCAGAGGGGAGGTGCTCCAGCCCTCTGATCATTTGGGTTGCTCTCCTCTGGACATGTTCCAGGAGCTCTATGTCCTTCTGATGTTGGGGACTCCAGAACTGGACACTGGGGTCTCACCAGTGCAAAGTAAAAGGGGAGAATCACTTCCCTCGACCATCTTTCACTGCTTCTTCTGATGCAGCCCAGGACACAGTTGGCTTTCTGGGCTGCAAGCGCACACTGATGGCTCCTGGGGAACTTCTGCTCCGCCCCACCCTCAAGTCCTTCTCCTCAGGGCTGTCCTCAATCCTTTCTCCTCCCAGTCTGTATTCATGCATGGGATTGCCTCAACCGAGGTGCAGAACCTTCCACTTGCCCTTGTTGAACTTCATGCAGTTTGCACAGCCCACTTCTTGAGCCTGGCAAGGTCCCTCTCAATGGCCTGTCTTCCCTCCAGTGTGGTGCCTTCAGCAAACTTAGTGAGGTTCCTACTCCCATAATCCACATACTTAAAGCAGGGTTTGCCTTGTAGGAACGGAGGAAGTCTGGAATCGGACGTGTGGAGGGAAAGCGAGGTACAGAAAGGAGAAGGTACAGAAAGCAGTGGTAAAAATAGTCTTCTTGCTGATGTCAAGAGGACTGAGGAGTGGGCCAAAATCAGGGTAAGCCAAGCCAAGCCACCCACCTGAGCCTCCATAAGTCGCTCAGAGATTCCTAACATAGTGCAAGTGATTTCATAACAGGTGCTGAAATAGATGGGTGCATATAAAGGATGTGGGAGAAGAGCAACAGGAGCAGTTCTGTATTTCTGGTACACATCAGCAGGCAGATTTTTGCTGGAAGAGCTGTATGTGCTTGATTTTGTAAAGAAGGAGGAGAATCGTTTCCCAAAGCAGAAACTGTGTGATGAGGTAGCACAGGCAGGTTAACCAACAGACACAGACAAGAAGCAGCAGATATCCTGTTTCCAGACTAACGGTATTTTCAGTAAAGAAGGACAGAAAATTTGACATATCAGCAGAATTAATGTGCAAAAGGAAAGCACTTTTAGAAGTTTCCACTTACACAGCAATGGCTCTTCGAGCTTATTAGTAGCTCTGAGATTCTTCTCTGGTTGACAGAAGAAAAGGTTATGTTCCTAATGGTGTAAAGGAACTGGAAGCATCCCAAAAGTTCTTACGGGAAAGTCAGATGTCTCACAGAGCAGACTGGAGATGATACATTCAGGCAAGTATCTGTGTCCTGTTTCTCGAACTTTATTAGTCTTAATTACTGTTAGGTTGTGTAAGTTGGAAATAGTGTGACAGTTCTGAAAGAGAAAGATTTTCTATCATGGAAATCTATGAGGAAAGGGGGAGGAAGCCCTCCGATGATGGCATTTCCAATCAGTCATTAGCTTTAACGATCACAGAATGCTGCTGCCTCAGTTTAACCCTGCTGCATGTGTATGTGAAAGGCCAAGACTTGCCTCACATTCCTTCTCCTTGCAAAGAGTCGGGATACACAGAGACACTAGACCTGTATCAATGTGTGAGACACAGCGCCCTTGGGTGCCAGGAGAGCATTTATGACACCTAACTGCACGCTGCCTTCACTTTACCAACTGCTTGCCAGCCTTCTGAATTCCTCAGTTCAAATAAAAGCCAAAGAAGATCCCTGCTGCTGCTTCGCCAGACGCAGAAAAATAGTGGTGATGCTGGCAGAAGAGGAGAGATTTTAGACACGTTAGCAATAACCACGCTGTATCCAAAGAGCAGGCTGCTGTCGCAGGGACACAGAGCACCAAGGTATGCATGCCCCTGATGTAGGATGGGCAAACAACTGTGACAGCCAAAGAAAAGCTGATCTAGACGGTGACCCTTAAAGAACACAGCCCCATTCTGGTATTCTGATGTCCAAGGCCGTGGGCATGACTAGGATCAGAGTGTCAAGTCTATCTTTATGGCCTCAGGCTTTACTTTTGGTAGTCACTCCATTTGGGATGATTCGTAGTGGCTTGAGTTTACCATGCAGCATTTTGCTTACTAAACAACAAACCAACTCCCCCAGCCCAACTGACTCTACAGATTACGTGGAGCAGCTTAAGGCCTTCAGGTTTCTTCAGGAAGAGAAGTACAAGAAATTTCACACGTGAAGGGATGACTCTTCAGAACTCCCTTAAGGAACAGAGCTAACAGTGGCCATAAATTCTGTCTCCAGGAAACGCCTTTGCAATCCTGTGCAGTGCTTTTTAAAGAATAATTAATCTGGAAAACATGGAGCTGTACATACTGTTACCTCAAAGGAGAGAGAAGAAATTTGAATGAGCAATCAAGCTGGTTATTAAAGCAATCAGCGTGCTTCATACTGAGGCCAGATAGACAGAAAAAACAGAGGACAGTGACCCTCCTTCAACATAATGTTACTCTAGCAAGTTTGTGGGCTATTAATATGAGAAGGTAACGGTTTCTGAACCATATTCTACAAGCAAACACCGGACCCCCACTTCCACCTTGTGAATAGCTGTAGTTAACATACACAGCAGCCTTACTTTCCCATCACATGTGGCTCACACAACCTCAGATCCTGCCAAAACATCCCTCGTTGCGCATCAGTAACGGAACGAATGCACAGTTCAGGGAATGGTGCTGGTTAAGCTCTGCATGGGAAACAGCAGAGGGAACACGTAACACTGTGGCTTTTTGAGTTCTACAAAATAATGGAAATGGCATCTTTTTCCTCCCCCCCCCAAGTGTAGTAATGGAACACTAGATAAACTCTGCAAAACCACAGCTAAATATTTAGAACCCACAAGGAAAAAGTCCTTTGAACAAATCAAGCTATTCACTTACAGGCTGGGAAGGAAGAGACAGACAGAGGGCTTGTTATTGTTACTTCTATTTTTAAATACATACAAGATGCTCAGATACTATGCTCATAGGGGCCATGTAAGCAGCAAAAGAAAGCAAAGGTAGCATCTTTTTTCCATTAGACCCTCATACCCTTATGGTGGTAATCTGGGCTTCAACCTTTAGCAGCAGCTTTCCCAATCAAGACATCTAGAAATGTCTCAGAACTATTTTTAAAAACCATGGAAATACTGCAACATAAAACATGGCCTTCAGGCCTTCTGGGGATATCTGGAGTACCTGGAATTCTCAAAGATCTCCTCCACAACTACTGTGTTCACCATCTGCCCCTTGCCTGACATCACACAGTTATCATTTTTCATTGAAAGAATGTTCAGAGGAGTTTCTCTGATATGAAAGTATAACATGTAGGCTGGCAAGGAATGCAACTTCAAAATTTTCTAAGTATTTTTACATTAATTGAGTAATTATAAGGTTTAATACACGGTACCTCAGCTTTCCCACCTGTGAAATTTCTGTTAAAGGGCATTTACTTAGCTGAGAGGACTAGAATGGAAAGCTAAAGAAATGCATGGGGAAAAGGTAATTTGAAACACAAACTGAAATCACAGTGGAAATGGGAAACATCCAGGGAGGGAAATGAAGGCTATTTCCACATAACAGGGCAGAGACTAACAGTGTAGGATATATACAAATCTTGGATCCTTAGACTTCTATTTGTCATTCTAAGTACAACCCTCAGAAATGCTGAGCACCTACAGTGAGATTAAGAAGTTTAATCTCCCCCCTGATTTAATATTGATCAAATCAATTCTGTAAGAAATTTAGCATCCGCTTCCCAAGAAAAGAGAAAATGTGCTTCTTAGAGCTCCCAGGAGTTTAAGGAATGATTCAAATCACAAAAAGGAAGGACAAAAAGCCCTGAGAGAAAAGCAAAGAGAAATTATTTAACTCAGGCATAAACCAAGATTAACTTTCCCAGTTCAGAAGGGAATGTGAGGACTTGACAGGGTGTCTTCATGCCTCAGTCACTACTCTGTTAATCTTTAAACACCAGCTTGGGCTTAGAGCTGACAAATCATAATGTATTTTCTAAATATCAATGTATTTACATTTCAGAAACCACCAGTAAGATTTAACCAGGATACAACAACTTGCACTGCCTACTACCTCCAGTCACAGCTCACTGCTAATGCCTCAGTGATGAGACATGGCACCTTGAATTGGAAGTCTTCACCCATTTCGTATCCAGCCTACTGTCCAGAACATAAGTGACACTTCTGCAAAAACTGAGGAACAGTAGTCCAAGAAATGAAGCACTTTTTTCAGGTACCTGCTGCGGCTGAACATAGTTTTGCTTGGAAATGGAGTCTGAGACAGTCCCACCACTTTGCCCTTCAGCTGTCTTTCACTATGAGATCTTTTTCTCCCACGTTAGCTACAGCTTTTAAAAACCATTTGGGATTATATCACTGATGCTGTTCTATGCTCTGATATGTTAACACAGAAAATGCAGTAATTGAACTGAATTTTTTGAGGCATATACAAAACACCATGGAGGGAAGCTGGGGTCAGGATTTCAGAGTCCATCTCTCCGTCCTGGCACTGCTGTGTGCACTGACAGCCGCCATTCAGCACTCCAGTGCTTGCTGAGCTTGTCTGGCCCGGTCATAATGAAAGGAAGAAAGGATTTTCCAGTAGGAATTTGGAGTATTTTCTCATAATAAGCAACCAGCATGACCAGAAAAAGAGCTCTGGTGCAGTCTGCGGGCCCAGTTCTCACTCCCCTGCTGACTCTGTCTGCCATGCCCCTTTGGTGCTGCCCAGGGCTTCATGGTTCAGGGAAAAGCAAACAAACAAACAACCAGTCCCCCCCGCCTGCCCATCCAGGCCTGGGACTTGCAGTACTGTAACCAAGGAAGCAAGTCTTCCCATTAGCCACAGCCAGCGAGGCTCAAACCCAGCAAAAACCCCACCTTCAGTCTTCTTCTTCAGGCCAAAACTAGAAAGTAGGGCAAGATGGTGTCCTGGTTTGAATTCAGACACAACCAGTTCTGGTCAGTGATTTGACTCTTCTGTAGAAAAGGCAGATGCTTCCATGAGACTGAGCTGCAAAGTTAAATCACTGACCAGTACTGGTTGTGTTCAAACTCAAACCGGGACATGGGCACGATTCGGTACTTTAAGAACGGAGAAGAACGCTATTGCTGAGAAGGAAGGCTGTGGGAGGAAGATGGTGGCCGGCGGGGAGGCTGGTATGGGGAAGGTCAGCGCTGGGCAGCACAACACGGAGCTACTGGAATGAGCAGGTCTGTCTTGAGGTTCCTCTGCCAGAAACCAAAGCCACACTTTGGGAGATGCTGGGACGGGGCTGACGGTAACCTGGGGTAACACACATCTGGCAAAGTCTGTGCCAGCCACAGGGCAAGGAGGGGACTCTGCAACCCAGCTGTGTTCTGCTGGCAACAGACCAGCCTGCAAAGCCTCTGGATTTTTGTGCAAGCAGAAGCTGTGCTCAGAGAAGGGAGAAGAGATGCCAGCCGAAGCAGCAACATGAACACAAGTGATAACACTGCCAGGTTTTCACTTGCTGTGATGTATGGTGTCCCCTTCCAACACAGAGCAAAGAAACAATGCAAAGGCACAACACAGCTGTGCCAGGCCACCAGGCGTCCCCAGCCGTGTGCTCTACTCCACTGTGGACTTAGAATCATGGAAGTGTTCACATTGGAAAAGACCTTTAAGATCATTGAGCCCAACAATTAACCCAAGGCCACTGCGAACCCTAAGCTCCAGATATCTACATGAGTTCTAAATACATCCAGGGGTTGCAACTCAACCCTCTCCCTGGGCAGCCTCTTCCAAGGCCTGATGGCTTGTATCTTTCACACATTGGGTCACAAGCCAGTGGACTCTCGTACAACAGTCACAAAGGAAAGCCAGACCCACTGTGAGACTTCAGGTCTCAGTCTTGCTATTACTGCAATGGGGATAAAGACCACCGCATATGTCCACGGGGGCTGAAGGTGCACTTCTGCAAGCTTAACTGTGACCCTGCTGGGGGAACCGGTGTGACAGAGGGGTTCAAAACACCCCCTACACACACCAAGGCCTCAGACAGGAGTTAACCCACGTATTACTTTCAAACCCTATTTGATATGCAGCACTTTCCCACCTCTGCTACTGGACTTTCTTTTTTCACCTAAAGAAAGACCGGAACTCTCCTGGCTGCATTCACCTGATTTTGTGCAGGCAAAACACACAGTAAGTTCAGTCTCCCTCTCCCATGCCATTTAGTCTCTCCTTCAGGGCTGTTATTTTGCTGTCCATACACCCTGTTTCTTTCTTCAGCTGCACGAGCCTTTCGTCATGGCAACAGTGAAGGCTTTCCTGAGCTACTACACAAGCCCATCATCACTAGTAACCACAAGCCATATTTGATCTGCACGGTAGGAGAGGCCAGGGAGACAAGAATACCGGTTTCGTCTACCACATCATGTCAGTACTTTGCTTCAAGTCAACTCACAGAGAAGAAAGCAAAAAAAGTAAATGCACCTAGCCAGTTGTAAAGTGGGAGTAGACAGAAATGTTCTTTCCTTCCTTGACAGGGCAGCCAACGATAGGCTCTTACGTTGAGAACTTCGCTGCCATCAATCTGAGTCTCCTTTTTTTCCCCCATCTGATTTCACTTATCTCGCCATGGTTTCTGGCTAGTAGCAGGGAGACAAGAATTTAATTTAGAGATGATGTTTGGATCTGGAACAAAACTTTCTCAGAACACAGAGATGTTTGGTTTTGTGTGTGTTTTGATTTAACCTATTAATACGCTACGTGCATCCAATTAAAAATCCGGACGCGTGTGGGACTGTCCCAAAAGTTTGAGCTCTGAATCTGTCATGTCATCCTTAGCAGAAAGAGAAACAGAAACCAAACACAAATAAGGAGGTTGCTGTGGCAGGGGGATTGGACTAGATGATCTTTCGAGGTCCCTTCCAATCCCCAATGATTCTATGATTTACAGCACACTTTCCTGCAAGCAGCTGCTAAGTCTCACAAGAATGTGCCCTCCACAGACTTGGGACATCACCTCTGCACTTCAGCTACGAAAGGTCCTGGTTATAAAAGCGCCGGTTTCTAGAACGCAAAGCTGGGACACAATGACTTCTTTCCCAACACACCCAAGCACACCATGAGGTTTCCTTATCATTTTTATCATCCAGAGAGAAAGAAACTCTTTTTCCTGAAATTAACTCTTTGCCTCTGGTGAGGAAGCAAGTTGGCTGCACAGGACCTGCAGGCTGCACAGACTGGAAGATAAAAACGTGAACCTTTCCCTCTGCACGTGCGCAGGCACGGCTTGCTCTTAGGACTGAGGGTATTTGCTGGCTGTATGTAATCACTATGCTCTTTAATTATTTCTCCACATGATGGATAAAGTTTTTTTGTTGAAATGGAAGTCACAGTGTTTTACCTTTTCCTCTCAAGAAGGGACTATTTACTGTGACAGCTTGTTTAGTTTAGAAAAACAGATGCACATGCTCTGAGCTGGTGTCTGGCACCGTAAAGCCAAGCCAGTTGTGGTTCCATCCACGTGGCAGATGGTGAAAGCTGGGAGCCTCTGGGTGCAGGCTGCAATAGTGTGCAGTGTCCTGCACTGTGCTGGAAGGAATCACTGCAGACACCTCTGCCCAGCTGCCACAGATACAGGGCAGCTTCAGCCTCAAAAGTATAATGATGTGCCTCACCAGGACCCACCTCTCCAACCTCAAATGGCCACTCCACATTCTCCAAGAGAGGGAGGGAGGGAGGGGAGATCTTGGGCTCAGCACCCTTGTACAGTGTGAGGGACAGGCAAGAGCTCTGGCCCTCTGGCCCTTGGTAGGACACTGAGCTAAATATGCCACCCCTGATGCTTCTGTCATTCCAGCCACTCTCTGTGGAGTGCCTCTGGATGTGTGCTCAAAGCCACACTGCTTGACCTCTTCTTTTCCAGTTCTCCTCATCTTCTGCACAAATTACTCTTAAAACAGCAGTTCAAGTAAAACCAAGAATTTCAAGAGAGGGAGGACACTGCTGATGTGCACCCAACCCAAACCATATCTGCCAAGCTCTAGAGCCTTGAGCCAGCTGGCCTGGGCAGGTGGAGAGGGCAGGAGTCCTACAGCAATGCACTGCCCAAATTGGATTCAAGAGAAAAAAGCCTTTGACATGACACACACAGAGGGCACCACCTCCCATTTCCAATGTCTCTGGCCAGCTTTGATCAGTGCCCTGGCTCAAATGTAGAGGGTTCAGTGCATGGTCAGACTCTGGTCACTCAGCCTCTCAAGTCAGAGAAAGAAAGAAAAGGAAACCCCAGGCACATATATTTCCTCCTTCCCTCAGTCTGAACTTGACAGCCATTTACAGCCTCCCACAAAGATGGGCTGCTCTCTGGACCCTGCCTTTGGCTGTACACTCCAGCACTGTCATTACCTCCATTAGAACCTGTCTGTTGCCCGCTGAGGACACACCAAACAGCACTGAGGGGCTCTGGTTCCATGCCAGAGATCCAACAACTGATTGAGGTCCCCGAAGCCACAACAGGATTTGGTAAGCAAGCAGAACCACTGCAGTAACAACACTGTTTAGACCCCTGACCCCTCTGGCTCTGATAAAAAACAGTGGGACTTCAGTCAAATAACTCCTGCTCTTGCCAAGCATTAATCTCAGTCCCTTTGGCAGGCTCTCCCTGGAGTTCATGGTCATACTCCAACATATAAGGTGTTCTCCAGATGGGAGCTTTCAGTGCCTGCACCCCAGGCCCTTGCTTTTTGGGAAATACAGCCCGAAGAGGTCAGCATCTCCAACCACACCAAATGAAGCTGCGGCAGCCAGCCCTAAATTATTAATGTCTTTAAAGACTAAGTGCACTCTGGAACCACAGAGGCTGTGCATCAGCAAGGTCCCAAAGGGGCTGCAGAAAAAAAAAATCTCTGTAGCAGAGTAGAAGCAGTAATTCTGTTTGCACTGGATTATTTGTCTCTCCAATGGCCAGAGGAAGCACACCGTCACGAATCACTGCATTTGCAAACACTTCCACTTCACTTTTGCTGTTCCAGACACTCGTCATCCCTGGGAGAGACACAGCTGTCTTAACCAAAAGCTGCATTTTGTTCACATCCACGAAGGCAGTCCCGCACACTCAGGAGAAGACTAGCACCTTTCAGTTAGATGACAAGGGCATCAAACCTCCACATCTACACTTTGATTGAGTAAGACTCTGGCTCTGTCGCTGGAAAGACTGCAATTCATTAACATAGCTTTGCCATGCACACTTGGGTAGTTATCTTTAACCACATCCCTTTAAAACCAGCAAACCAGCACTACTGACAGCTTCCATTTTGCTGCTCATTTTGTTTCATCCCCTGTGACTGCAGCGGCTCCTAGCTCTGGCTCCTCTGGCTTCAGACCACTGGCACAACTGGCCTGCAGATAACATCTCTGTCCTGGATGCTGCCTTAACAGTTTGCTGTTTTCATACAGTTTTTATGTTGTTCCTAGAGGAACTGATGCTGATTTTTTGCTCCTGTTTCAACATGTGGCAGAAGCACAAAATTCCACATGGCACAGGGTACAGGAAGAAAGTTTTCATTTCAGATGCTTACGGTGTACGTGCACAAGCAACACACTTCGAGTGCCTGTTCCTCCTTTTTATCTCCTCCACGCCTCGGTTTTTTTCCTCTTTCCCTCTACTCCTCTGGCAACGCCTCCCTTTCAGTTCTGCCCCTCTCCCCCACACCCAGAGGCATGTGCTGATGTGTTGTTGCCAGGTCAGTTGAGATTACAGGTCTGGATATGCTGGTTCACTGCAGGGTTGTCGCTGGCTTGATAGGATGTTTGCTGGTTTGTTATTAGGGTGCTTAAGCCCCATTTTTCCAGTTTGCTCTCTTTCGCACACACAAACAAACACCTTTACTTTGAAAAGGCTAACACAAAAATTGACTTAGCCTTTGCAAACAGCGTGGGGGAGAAGGGGGTGAACAGGCTCTGGAAGTGCCGGTCTGTCCCTGCCCTGCCTGACTGCTCTGTGTGTTTGCCACTTTTTCTGTGGCACTGGAATGTAAAGCTTTTAAGTGCCACAAAAGCTGCCCGCCCATTTGCTTTGCTTGGCTGCTGAAGCCCAGGCACAGCAGATTCATCTGGGAAGCTGCTGGCTGGAGCAAATCACCGGTCCCTTTCAGCTGTACACACCTTGGCAATAGCTGGTGTAAGTCACATTTGGCTCCCTAGAGCAACAGGCAACAAACATTAGGAACTCGTAACCTCTACAAATTACTTTGGATGCATTTACACTTACCAAATCTAACAGCAACACCGTCCCTCTCCCCAGCCCAAAATGTGTTTCAGGCCTCTTCCAGAAAGAGGAGAATTTCACAAGCAAACATACACCCTTATCCTCACAGCAGACTGAACTGCCGGTCTGTTTTGAAAAGTCCTGCGTATCCCCCCACTGCATTCCTCCTTTTCACCCTCCCGCCAAAAGAAAAAATAAGGCCAATTTCTGGGCATAGCTTAAAAGCCACAAAACTTCCTCCATGTGTGTATTCTCCAGCTCCACTGCAGATATTTGGAGTTACATAAAACTGGGCAGTTAGTGATTCTGGCAGCTGAAAAATTACAAAGTTCAGGGGCTAAGGAGGGTGTGGGCCAAGCTGAAGTTTTCCAGAGCTCGGTACCAGATGGAGCAAAGGAAAAGTGCTCCTCTCTCAAGGCTCAGGAAGGTGGAGTTAGAAGCTCTGAACCTGAAACAAATTTCAGAGAATGTTCTACATTCCCTGTTTCCTGTGAACACTGATGTTGGCAGTGCTGGTTATCAAGGACAGTTTGAAACTTAGAAAGCTGTGACTGTGCCTTTCTGAATGTGGCAATCCGGTGCTTTGGCAGTGCCATGGGAGGGACTGACATGCTCCAGTCACCCCGCACCGTTACCCAAAGCTGGGCAAGGCTTGTCCCTTATGAACCAGCAGCAAGTTTCCATTTCCATCTGGATGGTTGATGCACAAGGATGAGATCAAAGTGCACCATGTAATAAACTGCACTGGCTACCAAACATGCTCCAAATCAGCACATTCACACTCAAAGATGATTTTGTGTTAGAACATCTGTTTTGAACTGGGTTTTTAAATATCCTGGCTAGTCAGGCTTAATATTCTAGCTCTGGACAGGATTTTAAAACATGCTTTCAAGTGTGACTAGCTGCGATCATACACAGGACTAAACAGCCTTTCACCACGCGTTAGCTAACAAGTAATGGAATGTTGTGACCAGTCTTAAGGCACACAGTTCTAGAAATGTATTGGCAAGCTGAGAGGGAGTCCAGTGGAAGGCCCTAAAATAGGAAGGGGCTGGGGCAGATGACACATGAAGAGAAGCTGGAAGAACTCAATTTCTTCAGCCTAGTGAAGGGTAAGGCAGGAGATTTTGTATAAGAAGATACATTATGTATCTTTATCACGTGGAACATCTCCCTGATGAGGAGAGGCTGAAGGTGGGTCTCTTTAGCTTGGAAAAATGCGGACTGAGGGGTGACCTCATCAATGTTTATAAATACGGAAAAGATGGGTGTCAGGAGGATGGAGCCAGGCTCTGCTCAGTAGCATCCAATGATAGGACAAGGGGCAACGGGTTTGAGCTGGAACATAGAAGGTTTCACATCAATATGAGAAGGAACTTCTTCCCGGAACGGGCTCCCAAGGAGACTGTGGACTTTTTTCTCTGGAGACGTTTAAAACACACCTGAACATGTTCCTGTGTGCCCTGATCTGGGTGATCCTGCTCTGGCAGGGGGGGCTGCACTAGATGATCTTTCCAGGTCCCTTCCGATCCCTAATGATTCTATGATTATGAAGCCAAATTTTGAAGCTTTTGCAGAAGGCCATTTGTTCACCAGGATCTGGAATAACTGACATCACACAAATGGAAATCAGCTATTTGATTCTAGGTTTGCCTAGAATGGAAAACGCTCAAGCTAAGTTAGAGAGGAGATCCTGTGTGTGTCACAGTACCAACTACTGCAAGAGACTGACTCCCTTAGTATTATAAATGGAAATGTGTTTTAAAGCCTGAATTTCCTGCATGGTGTGGTCAGTTCTCAGTGTAACAGGCACAGCAAAGCCCACTGCGTACCTACTTGTTTTGAATACACAAACTTCTGTGATTCAGCATGGAATCGGTCATCTAGCTACAGAGAGTAACTACTTACGTGTCCTGTGGTCAAGTTACCTAGATGGTTGCAGCTCGAGATTATGGATCTGCAGCAGCCTAAGTCTAAATTAAACAGCTGGCTGCGGTGGCCCAGCTCTGGCTCTGCGCTCCCATTCCTCCCTTACACCCAACACACTGCTCACTACACCATTCAGCACACTGTTTCCCTGATCTAGACCAACACAAAAGTCACCTGACAGAAAGCAACACATCCTTGTATACAAACCAAGACCACAGTAAGAGCTAAGGCTGCAAGATTAAATTTCACTCAACTTTTCTATTTAATTTTAGAAAGCTGCAACTTTCCTTGGGTTTGGGTTGGGAAAGCTGAATGAAGTACTCATTCCTATAGGCAAAACAGAATTTCAACACGTCTTTCTGGGACTGTTGGTTCCCAGTCCTTAGGAAAAATACAAAGAGAAAATTAATGAAATTCAGTGAACACCTGCTGGAAAATATTTGCTTTATAGTGAAAATGCAGACATGCCACGACAATGCTTCGAATGAAAGGCAAAAACCCTTTCAGATACTCTTTATATCATCTTAGAGAATGCTCTGTAATTTCTTAGATGTCATTAAGCTGCATTAAAAAACCCACCAGACATACATACCAAATAAAAATTATGAAAATGCCTTTTCTGCCCTGTAGTATGGCCTGTGGGACCCAGGGTTCTGACCCCAGTCAAACCCTTGGTCTGACAAGCAGCTCTGGGACTTGAAGTTGTAACCTCCGGCTGCACCGAGTCCTGCTCCCTCTGTGCCGGAGCTCCCTTGCAGAGCTCAGTGATCTGCACAAGACGACTTCGTTTCTCTCTGCTTGGGATCTGGCAATGACCTCCTGCAACCTAACTGCTCTCCCCACCAACCTTTTCTTCAAGCTCTGTGTTGACCTGGCAAATGCTTCTAGCTGTAAGATGAAAAGAAGGTAAGGAAAAAGTGGGGGAGGGAAAAAATGCAAGCCCTGCAGATGAAAGTCTGAGGCAGTGTTTTCCTTTCCAAAGTGCGGCTACATTCCCATAAGCTTGTGGTTTCCTGCATTCTGCTGGAGGGCTTTTTTTTCTTTCTCTCTTTTTTTTTTTAAAAAATCCTTCTGGTGATATCTGAAGAGGGAAAATGTCCAGCACTAACAGGAGGCCTTTTGTTCTATTCGTTTCTAAGTGGACTTTAACCCAGTTACTACAGACTGAGTCACTGTAGAAACAAATAAAATAAAAGCTCTCTGTTTTGTCCCTCTGGACAGGTCAGGGACATGTTAAGTTCTGTTCTCCCCCTCCTGCTTTCTGGAAGCAGCTTTAGACCTGGCATTAAACTGCAATAATAACGAACATAGTTTATGGCTTTTCCTTTTTTTGTGTCCTGGCAACCCCTACAGAGCTGATATTCCAATACAGCCATCGTCTCATTAACAAAATAAACGCATACAGGGCGTGATCTTCGGGTAATGAGATTAAATTCAACTGGAGAAAGAGCAGCTAACAAGCACCGGTATGCCGTGGGTGTGACACATACGGGTCCAGGTCTGAGCTATTCTGGTACCTTCTTAGATCTCACGTATTTTAATAACTCACAGTAAACAACTGCTTGTCTCCAAATACGACTGTAAGGCTGGCTATCAGGCTGAACTTTAGGTTGAATCTGAAAATTGAATTTCAGTCATTCCTTGCAGTTCTGTTTGCTGTGAACAGTTATACTCTGTCACCGCACATCAGCTTTAGGGTAAATCGTTGTTTATTTAGATCCCAAGCGTCTAAACGAAAACAGATCTAAAAAAAACAAGGATCCCATCCTATGCATAGCCCTGCGGTTCCCTGGGGTTTACTGATCTCTGGAGGCGGTGAGAAGTCTGTGCACAAGAGGATTGCTCCTCCTCTTCTCTCCCCAGACTGCCTTCCCTGAAAACTTTTTTAACTCTTTAGTGTTCCCTTGCGTCTGAGTTCTCAGCAGAGCTATAGCAGCGGCCTGTTGCTGCTGGCGAGTGCAAACGCAGGGTAGAGGCTTGCTTTCACCACCACCCTTTTTACCCTCCTCTAGAGCTGGTTGCTTATCTAAAGCCATTGTGTTGTTTTCCCACAGCCCTCTTCCTGGTCCAGGGTACTCCAACTCATTTTCAAAGTGGGGAAGTTTTATACTGGAAAGAACTTGGTACATGAGGCAGTTTGTTCTTCACTGAGGAGTGGGGTGCACATGCAAAGCTCAGCAGAGAGAGTTTTTGTATGGGACCATGACCATGCTGTGCTGCACAGAGAACTAAGCAGAGGCAAAGCCAACAGCATTTCAAACCACGAGTGTGAGTCAGCAAGAGGTTCACATCAGGCTGGTATTGCACTGGGCTTGGGAGGGCACAGCGCACAGGGCTAGAACTGCACCGGTGCCAGAGCTGGTGTGCAGCATCAGGACATAGCTCAGCATCATGCCAGGCCTCCTGTTGCCCCTGCTTCTCTCTCCCATTTCCCAGCAAACTTGTTATGCTGCAGCCATGGCACTCAGGAGTTGTGTGCCTGGCACAGATGTCTCTGGTTCCCACACCTGCTCTGAGCTGTAAGAAAAGACTGCCCTAGCTGCTGAAGTTTGCTGGAGAACACAAGTATTTTGGCTGTGCTTGCTTCTCCTGGTTTAATTTCTCATGCCAGTGTTGGGATTCCTCACCCCTGAAATAGTCCAGAAATGGATGGTCAATGCCTTTTGCTCTGTCAGAACAGCTGGGAGTAAAGGGCTTGTACAGCAAACGAAAAATAAACTGTTACCCTATTGACTTAACACCGTATTCTGTCTGCAGGAGCTGATCAGCCTACACGAGCTGCTGTATGAGTTGTGAAAAACAGGTGGCTGGCAAAGGCTCCGTGATCTTGATGTTACTTAGCATCGTTATTCTTACCCGACTTTTCCTTTGGTTTATTTCACAACAGCCACAAGAGAACAAAATACAGTAAAAGTTTAGCATAATTTGCATTACTCTTTCCTTCTTATGGCAGCAGCAGGGGACACGGGCATCCACTTCCCTTAGCTCGTTCCTCACTAGCGCAGTGTCAGGCTTTCACTGCAATGGTCATGACATCACTTGGGTTGATAGAAAAAACACAAAAGAAATTCCATCCCAACTAGAGATTTCGATTTCCAGGCTTGTCAAGAGCAAGTAAACCAGCAAAACATTCTGAAGTTCAGACAGCAGATTCTTTGGGACAGTTTCCAAGCAAATTTACGTCCATTTCTTGGTTGACTCTAAACAGAAATCAGAAGGGTGAACATGAGGAGAAATTTGTGATCGACAGAAGCCAAACGTGGTTTTTTACCAGCAACAACTGAACCCCAGATGTTGTCAGCATCACATAATTCTAGAAAGGCTAATCTCTTTGCTGGTTGCCCTGGGAAAGGTCATGGCACTGAACTCCTGGTGACTGAATGGCTTTTGTATTGAGAAGTCCACTCCCAGATGTGCAGTGCGCGTTAGAGTTTGATGCAATTTGCTTTGCTATCAGATGAGGCAGACAGGGCAACGATATCGTAGGGAAGGCCTTTATGAGAGCAAACCTGTCTGCTGGGTTCTGCACGGGTTATGCTTGTGCTTGTTCCTTTTGAAACGCGTTGAACATGGGTTACTGCTCCAGGATGGTGCTTTGAGCTGTCACTAAGACACTCAAATGCTTTTACCTCAGCCTGTTAGTTTATAGGAAAGGCACTCGTGTGCCGACTCAACTGTACGTTCCTCCGGGGGACATCCTGCTTCTGAGAGAACTACTAAACCGTAAGTTCATGTCAGAGCATTCTTTGCCAGCCAGCTGCATAGACAGAAGGAAAACAATCGAATCTCCTTCCAGGACAGAGTTTTCTCAATTTCAGGCCAGTAACAACTGGGCTCCTTAGTTCCAATATAACTTATTTTCCCTCGTAACCTTTGAGTCCTTGACCCAAATAAAACGCTGACCATCAGTTTCAGAAGCACTACAACCCTCACATCACGTGTCACCTATTTCCCTTCTCCGTTTCGCACATAAAGCCCGTAGGCTGTGTTTGTGCATGTGACAGAGGGAGGGGAAACAGCTGACGCATAACCCATGGGTTACAGTGAGACTACGTGCATCTGCTTTGGGACGTGCTTTGGGTATGGCACAAATGACCGCAGCGGGGTTGTGTGACACACGGGCACATGACTGCGCATTCCACCGGCTAGCTCTGTGAAGATGCCTTGTAAAAGCTCTTCTTCCTGCCAGAATTTTCGGGGTTTGGTCACAACTCTGCTAGCAGTTCACAACATGAAAAGCTTCTCAGTGAAACCTATTTTTCTGACACATGGGATACCAGGAAAGCTGAAGAATTTTCTGTGTTCCACTTGGTGTAAAGTCAAACCGTGTAGCAGCGACAAGCGGCGCGCGCTATACGCTACATTGATTAGCAAATGGGTTTAGGCAATAGAATAATATAACTTGCATCCATTTGTGATTCAAGACAGGATGCACAAAAGAGTCTGTCACTTAATTCAGTGGGGTGATCAGTGGGTCTGCCTGGGAAAGAACTTATTTACAAAGGGGCACATTATGGTTTTAGAGCTCGTTGAAGCGAAGCAGCCTTAAATATGAGCGTGTCTATTAACTGTTCTGTTTTGTAACTTTTCAGTTGCTCTGATACACTCCATCCTCCAGATACTTTTTGCTCAGATATTAACCTAATCCACACAAAAACTGAGCTTCCCTGCTTCATCATCATCATCATCATCACCAGGAGCTATTTTTGCCTATTTGCACCTATTACAAAACTTCAGTTGCCTTTTAATTTTAGAACTTCTCAAGTCAGTTTATCCTGAGGCTGCTTACAGCGGGCTGCAGCGCCTACACGTTCAGCATACTCATGTAATCGAGGCTAAAAGGACCTTGCAGCAACAAACAAATGACAAAAAAATTCCAAAATGCAATTTGAGCAGAGGCCTCAATCTCTGCTAAGACCCTTGACAGTAGATCTGTTGGCTTCCAGCTTATCAGACAAACACTCAGCTCCTTGCTGGCTTTATTCTCCAGTGATCTGAAGACTTTTGGATAGCACATTTGAAATCAATTGGTTGTTTTCTCAGAGTCTACATAGGGGTCCCGGAGAAAGGAGAGTATCTTTCTTGCTAATGTTAGCCAGACAATGGCAGCTTAACTGTAAAGCCTCCTAAAAAAAGAATAAGCCTATTGTGTCCCCAGTGTGTTTCCCACATTTCAAAGGCCACTAAGCAGCACCAGCATCCTTGCCTCTGGGTTACAGAGAAGACAGACTCTTATGCTTATTAAATGATGGCTTTCCCCAATGATTTGAAACAAAAAAGGCACACACATACAAAGCCAGAGATGTGCACATTTAAGGCTTCTCCAGCCACAAGGTCAAACACATGAAAAGACACAACAAAAAGTTTGGCCCTGAGATACCGGAGTAGACCCACTTGCCCATCTCTCCTACACAGGCCCTTGCTCTCTTTTCTCCTGCCAGAGCCCCCATTCCAGCACAATTAAGCGCCGTACCAATGGCATTTCTGCCCAGCTCCTTCCACTTGGCTTCACCGCTGAAAAAGGCCTTGTTGGAGAGGCAGGCGCTGCTGCCTCAATGGCTCTGAAGCATTCATTATCCGCTGCCTAATTACATGGCCGGCATGGCTGTGCTGCTGTGGGAACATTGCATCACATTAATCAGCCGGGGATGTGCCAAGATGAAAGGGTCCCCTTGTGTCTGCCCTCCACTGTGGAAAATGGGCAGGAGGGTGGGGGAAGGAGCAGGGTGTTTATCAAGTGGCAATGCAGGGAGGGAGGGGAGGCACAGCAGGTGCCCCCCAGCTCAGCCGGGCCTCGCTGCCATCTTCCTGAGCCCGCGCTCCCGCACCAAACATGCTTCTGGTGTTCAGGCAGTGGAGAGGGGCTGAACGCCCTGCAGTCTGAACCGTCACCACAGCACAGGTAGGAGCTAGAGCAGTGAGCTGGCACATTGCTCAGCTGTGCTCCGCGAGGGAGTGCGAGCCGATCTGCCATGGCCAGTCCTGCCCTCGGCCCTCTTGGAGCGGAAACACAACCACCTGTTTGACTAGGCTGGGGTTTAGCTGCGACTTGGCCGTGGGGCTTCACAGAGAGTCACTGTCCCTTCAAACAGCCCCCAAACACACTCTCCTCTAGCAGTCTCCGAGGCAAATGTTAAACAGTAGCTGTGATGGGCTTCCTGAATCAAAGTCAAGCTGGTACCCAAAAGCCAAAGTTCCATTTCTCGGAGCCTGCTGGTGAGAACCCCAGTTCACCCACACAGTACCGTTTTTTAATGGACTCTTGAAATCTGAGAAGAGATCTCATTTCCTCCTATCTTTGTCCCAGTTGCAGGGCCTTTGAAACGCTTTGTAAGGCTCTGCATAGATGCTCCTCTGTGCTGGGGTTGGGGGGAGGGCTGAGGCATCTACACTGTGGCTGTCTGGCACCCTGCAAAACACTGGGTTGGACTGGAATGCCAAAGGACAGTCCTTGGCTGAGCTGCTCATTGCTGTGAGATGCAACAGCAGTGCTCTAGAGAGAATAAAGGAAGGCAGTGGGAAAGTGACGGCACAGTAAGTGTGGTTCTGTGCATCGGTTAGCCTCTCCCTTTCACTTCTGATTCAATCTGTTCAGATCGGTGCTCTTGAAAACCCTCCACGAACTGGCAGCAGCTTGTGCTCAACTCTCTTCCCCTTTCTGCCTGCCTTCTGAGCACCAAGCTTTTCTGCACTTGAGCTGTGCTACAGGTTGACTTCAACTGCTTTGGATTGAAGGGTCTTGCCTCCAAACCCCATTGTTTTTGCAAAACATCTGGCTTATTAATTCAGGCTACTAAACCCACTTTGGAAGCAGATTTACCGAGATGCAGATAAGTTTATCTGCCACAAAGTAGGCGTGACTGCCAGTTCCTCCTTCAGTGACTGTTGCCAGGTCCTCTCACAGATATCCTGGGCTGTTTTGTGGACAATTGGAGCAGGCTGCTTACCTGTGTGCCACCTAGAGTGCCAGAGTCACCCTGACCCAGTGCCACCTTTCCATTCAAATACCGGTGCCCAGTCAGGTGGTGTTCCTTGGGTTTGTGCACACAGGGAACATCTCTTCTATGGTACCTCATGGCCCTGCACTAAGAGATTTGACTTCATTGCCCTCTGCTGAGAGGAGTCTATACAACAGGGCCTCACACTGAATTTTTTGAAGGAGACCAAATGAGATCAATGGCAACCGAACCATGGAAGAACAAGCTTCCAGTTAATCTTGTTGCCTATAATATAAAACAAGTGAATGGAGCAGGAAAAGACAGTATAGCTCAGCTCCAGGTAACTTCTCTCTGTCCTGGGCTTTTTGTGCCTACAGTGTTGCTCTGGTTTACCTGTTTCTTGGGCACAAGCAGAAAGAACGTCCACTGTGATACAGAGGATGCTTAAATTCAGCATGATGACTGCACGGCCAAGCAGTAATCCCAGTCCTACTACCATAAAGCCTGGTTTGTTTTCACTCTTATTCCAGTGCTAGAGATCCACATTAGGAAAGACCAACTCAGCTTAGTTTCCACATTTGCCACGTTTAGACAGAATCCTCCCTCTGCCTTTTGGACACATACATCCTCTAAGTAAACGAAGTCTGCGAGCCATATGTGCACTTCCCAGCTCCTATTTCCTGCCCAGTCTTTGGTTGACCATCCTGCCTTCAACAGAGGCTCTTTGGTACTGTCCCTTTTCCCTCCTTTCCTTTTACGTCAAGCCACCAGGACAGTGGTGCTGTAGCCATCTACTTCTCAACAGAGGCTCAGGAATCCCGTAAGATTCAGCATTTTGCCAGGCCCACATTCACTAAAGACTGGGAAAAGCCCATGGGACTGGAATTCCAACCCAAAGACAAAGCACAGTTTTATCCCCGGTAGTATTAGGTTACTGTCTGAGCAATAACCAGCCAACCTTTTCATATCCTATTTGCCCAACAAAGGTGAAACACTAAACTTCTATCAGAGCAGTATTCTGTGCTAAAACTGGAGGAAAAAACCTTGAGAGGTAACACAGTGGAACACCTCTGGTTATTAGCAGATAGATGAAAATACCGAAGCAGGAGGAAGACATCCCAAGGCACAATATAGGGGAGATGATGACAGGGGCATGTGTCAGACTTTATATAATTATGCCAGTGAGGTTAATATAAGGGCAGTTAATCCTGAGGGAGAACATGATGGCTCTGTGTTCAAGGCCTTCTCTGGAATACTGGAGTCTCTTGCAGCGCTCCACCTCCAATGCCTCTTTGGGTCAGGGACACCCGCTACCCCAGAGTGCAGAAATGTCTCTGCCCAGCAGTTTACACAGTCACACCCCATAAAAGGCAGTGGCTTATCTGCTGGCTACCTGCACCCGAAGCAAAGAACTCTTGCTCACCCTGGCTCCTGACTGCAGGGGCACAAGCGTGCAGGCACACCGCGCTTAGTTTGGGAAAATGCCTTTTGACTTCTGTCAGTTATTCCAGGACTTCAACTTTGGTTTGGCCCATGAGTCAAGGCACTGGGAGGACCAAATGCATCAAAAGGGAAAGGTCTAACGTAAAAGACAGTTCAGTCTCCACCTCTGCCTCTTTTCCTGTGCCCCTCCCGCTGCCACACTTGGGGGAAAGACACTTGTGCAATGACCTTTGTGTAGGAAACACTGCAAAGGATAGGGTTTCTTCCAGTTTTGGGAATGCAACTTTGAAATAATTTCTGTCCAATGTCAGCAGAAGGGTGATGGTACAGAACATTAATGGCAATTTCCTGTTCTGGCACAAAGTTTCCCTGCTTCTGAAGAGGAAAATCAACACCACAAACATTACCCCTCCCAGCAGAGGGAAGGAGAACTCAAAGCTCTTCAGCCCTGAAATGGAACTGTCTCCAAAGGTCTGTGTGCCCTAAGGCATGTCCTCAAACAAATCCCAAGCACGGAGAAGTTCTGCAGTTTCACCTCCGCTCTTCATGCGATAGCTTTCTTTAAAACCCACAGTACCCTTTTCTCAACTGGAAATACAATCTCTGACTCTTTTCTTCATCTTGGTCCCTGGTTCCAAAGCACTGTTAACCGAGAACCTTCTTGCTCCCTTGCCTCTACGCTTCTGTTAGCCCTGCTTTACAAATTCTATTTAAAAAAAAAATAAAATCAAACTTCAAGTGCATTAAAAAGGGTCTCGAGCCACTTGGCAGTAACTGCAGCACTCGTGCCTATCTCTCCTCGGTGCCAAAGGTGAGAGGAATTTTAGTAATTCAGTAGATAGATAAGATACGGGAGGTTATTTGATTTAGTATTTGACTGTACCGTGTTTCTGAAATACCATGCAGCTAAGAAAATGCTGAAGGTCACATGATATGTTTATTTAGGTAAGTGAAAGAACTTCTTCTAGAGTTACATGCTCATTCCGGGTGTCAGCACCATACTTCTAGCACTTTACTGTAAGTAAGCAAGCTTCGTTTACTTTAAACGAAGCTCTTTCTGTGTTGATTTTTAAGTAAGTAATTTTCTTCCCTCCCAGTACCCACACTAACACCAACAGGGCTTACAAGGAAATCCCAACAGGCAGACTATTATTCAGTCCATTTCTGCATTTCTAAGGCTCCTCGACCTTCCTTTTGTCAGATAAAAGCTTCTCATCTCTTTAAGCCCTTCATTCTTGCAATAGTCCCACAGAAAAGTTGACATCCCTGGCAGGGAGAGTGAAAAGCAGCTTGTCGGCCCTTCCCAATAGGCCAGGCTAGGGTTGTTTTAGCCTGTTTAAATCTTTGCCCTATTTATATGCTAATGCCCTGGTATCAGCAGAAAGTATAAACAGTGTTGTTTACAGCTCCCTATAGTCTGCGAGCACTAGGCTGCCGGGGAACACTGGCCAAAGAGATTTGTATTTCTGAAGATGGCCACTTCTAAGACAGTAAGAAACAAAGCGGAACTGCAAAAACGCAGCGTCAGCCAGCAATCCAGCCACACAAAACAGGACCAGCAGAAAGCCATTAGCTCTGGGGAGCTATGAGATTTCACATTTAACCGGGAGAGATCTGGAGAGACCTTCAGCACAGAGACCTCAGAGAAAAGAGAGCATGAAGTTCCTTGGCAAGGCAGCTTACATGCTCCATTTGCTATTATTGCAGATTTTTGTTAGTGGATAATGGCTCATGGCTTGGCTCACAGCTCTCTTGGATCCTGAAGTGAATGAAATTATCCTAAGAAAACCAGCCCAGTCTAAAGGAGCGAGGGCAGGAATTCTCGAGTTCAGATCCTGTAGCTCCATTTTGCTATGCTAGTCCCTTCATCAGCAGAGCGCTAGGTCTTAGAAACAACAACAAGAGCAAAACCAGGCAGCAGAGAGATGCACATCAGAGACGTTAGTTCGACATCATGCTCTCTGAAGATGTCAGGGCACGGAGCTTCTTGACATCAGTTGACAAACTGCTGACAACTGCAATGGTACTCGCTGTTCAGAAGAAGGGAAATGCCTGCTCACATCAGCAATGCCTCATCTTACAGTCAATAAACACTTTCCAGTGCCTTAAAAATCCCCTGTGTACCACAGTGCCTACTGCATGCAGTTCTCTCACAAGTGCAGTTACTTACAAAAGATGTTGAACTGGTTGACCTGACAGTACCTGTAGTTTGATTTTCTACTCAAAGACACAAGTCTGGAGCAAGGGAAACATAACTCGTATTCTCCTACTGTATGTGACGTGTCAGCTCTCTCCACATAAGATTCACCGTTCTACTTCCAGGAGGGAAATTCCAGAGGTCTTCAGCTGAGGCTGAACCTCCTCTTGAGTCCAGGCCACCCAGGCCAGGTGAGCTGCATCCAGTGCCTGCACTCTGGTCTCTTTGGAGGGGCGCTCTAGTGGCCACATGGCCAGTCCAGCTTCTCTCTGGTGATCCAGAGCCATATCACACCCACCAGTACCATTGCCTCTCTCTCTGGGTAGTCTCAGGTGTCAAGAAAGGACTGCATCTTTCTCTAACCTTCAGGATCCTGCAGAACCAATGCAGAGGCATCTGGCTAGGACAGTGTTAACTGGCTTGGCTGTTAGTGGAGAACTGTACATGCATGAACTGTCAATAAACCAAAGTGATCTACCCAGCAACTTCATCCCAGCACTAAACTCCTGACAGAGTAAAATGCCAAGAGGACCACTTGCCATGACATTGTGCCGTGCCAGAGAAGCACAGTCATAAAAAGAGTTGGAGGTGGCGAACAATGTGAGTATTACATTGGCAGAGATGTGCTTTTACCCAGTGGGAATTTGGATGCTAAGTTCATCAAGGGCATTTACAGCGAGCCTTTGCTGTAATAACTAGACATAGGCCTGCATGAAAACCCCACGTTTGGCTGTGGCACACTAGCTAAGGCTGCTCTTCTCTCCTTCTAGGAGTGTGGTCCCAAAGCAGGAAATGGCTGATTTCTGCTCCTACAGTACATCTGAAATTCAGCGGTAGTCCGGCGGTGCCATGCAGAAAGTTGCTCTGTCTCCCAAGTCAACCTGCGCATGGGCTGGCACACATTACTGGCATTACCTTTCTAAGAAATCGAGTCCAGACAGTTCTGAGCTTTGAAGTTTGCCTGTGCAGTGTAAAAGGGCTAAGCCTCCCCAGACTACATCAGGTGTCCTGCAACCCTTTCACTGTGGATTCTGTGGGATTTCAAGTGCTTATCAACATGTGCAAACAAACCAACCCAGTGCATTTATTCCACTCCAGACTATGAATCTAGTTAATTCCATATAACTGTCAGATAAACCCCTAAGTCAGGTGGGGATGATGCTGCTTAGAGCCATTTTGAGCTCTAGCAGCAGTTTCTAAATGTCCTTCCATTACTTACTATTAATCCCATTAGTCCCATCAGTAAGAGACAAGTAAAGGTTAACTCTTTGCTACAGGGTTAACCTTTAAGCTCAAACCCTATCTGTTAAGACCACAATATGAACAGGAAGAGACTTGTTGAATGTGAAGCCAGGAGCTGGGATTCTAGTGTTTGCATTTCTGACCTCGGTAACTACAAGAGGCCAAAAAAGGCATACGTGTTTTCTAGGGTAGGTGGGTGTTTTGGTCAAAGAGAAAGCTGACACACCTCAAACTGTGAGAGAGTACTGGCGACGTACTTCTTAGAGATGCATCTACAGAAATATTAATAAAGAAAAGGCTAGAATGTGGTCTTACATAATTCATTGCTGCTGGGATACAGGCTGGGAGGGAAGAATGGAAAAAACAGTCCATAAAGATGCCAATAGTTTCTAAGCAGAAACATCTGTTGAAGTCTTGAAAATGGTCAGGCCTGCAGCAAGCTCAGCAACAGGAAAGTCTGCAGTTGATCACTCCTACCCTCATCAGCTCCATGAGCTCCTACCTCTGGGATCAACTCAGAGCTTGGAAGATAACTGACACCATGAATCAAACACGGCTTCTTTCCTAGAGGGGAAAAGGGGAGGCGCAGAGAGCCAGGATGGATGTCCAAGGAAGACAAATGACGATTTGGAATTAAGGTATTCAGGAAGGGCTACAAAAGAGTAAGAGAATGGGCAAAGGGAGACCCAGCGGCTTATCCGCTCTGTCCCAAGGGGGAGCCGGATGCCGAGTTTCCATTGCTCTGTCCAGTCTAATTTTAAATGTCTCAAGAAAAGGCCTCGCTCCCCTCTGGAGGCTGTTGCACAATCTCACAAATCATCTTTGCCTTATACATGACTGCCTCTTCCTTCGTGACAGTAAACTGCTGAGTTTTCTCTTGATATTCAGCAGTGCTCCTAAACGTACCAGTTCCAAACAGCAATTTCTTCTTCCTGAAAACATTTGTTACCCTCTGCTGTCTTCTCTCAAGAAAGGAGTTATCTTAAAAAAATATCTGTGGAGGCTGTGTTTTCTTCATCTCTGCAGGATCTGCATCTGCCAGCAGGAAGCGGACACGATTCTGCTGGATCACACAAGGATCAGTGAAAGGGGGGGGCCTCAGCTGCTCTGCTACAAAGTAAGTGGGATCTGGCAAAAGTTCTTCTGAAGCAAGGCTTGGAGCCTTCTCTTCCTTATCTTCAGTTGTGTTAGGTGCCAGTTTTGAGTAACGGCTCAGGCTAAAGCTTCTTAAATACGTGAACATTTACCCACCAAGGAAGCCAAACTTCAATCAATGACCAAAAAAAAATTTAACTACTGGTCTGTGGTTGGAGATTCCATTTTTGTTTCACATCCAAAACTCCAGCAGCCTGCATTATCCATGGGAGTGGGCAGCAACCTAGCAGTACGCTTCTGAGTTTGCATAGGAGTCTATTTTAGAGTTAGCGGTGACTGAAATACCATGAGAACTGTATTTCAATTCTCAAAAAAAGGGTAATATTTGAGGGCTTGGGACTTCAAAAGTAGTTACCTTGCGCTTTTGGAAATCTAAGAAAAATCTTTCCCTTCCCTTAAACAAATCACCAACATTTTCCTAGCGATAGTTGTTCTATATAAAGTTAAACTGAAGGGTCAACATATGGCTTAGATTGGAACCCTTGCTGTGAAATTATCCACAACCAGCACCTCCATAACAATAACAGAGCTGAGCAGAGCAGTGGTTAGAGCGATCAGACGTTCAAAAACAAACTCTGCAGTTTGCAGCGTACATCAGTTTGCAGATTTTGACTCCAAAGCGGTGCACACTGGTTTTCTTCCTGGCCCAAAGGGTCCCAGTCCTCAGCACTGAACATCAAAGAAATCCTGCTGCTCAAGTGGGTCCCTTCCAGCCGGCCTGGCTTCCTGCTCTTCTTCCCCAGCTTTGGCTTTTTTTCGTTGTATCAGCAGCTTTGAACAAGAAAGTGTGGCACTACCTGAAGATCCAAAGATCTTTGTAAGATCTTCTCGACCTTTGTACTTGCTTTCTCTCTCTCTCTCTGTATCAGGGAGGATTTCTACAGAGTAAATTTGCTCATGTTTCTAGCTGTGGAGCCCGTTATCCTCACCTACAGTCAAAAGTGTTACGAATACCATGACCAGAAGCAGTGATACTAGACAGCTTTTCCACATCATGCAGCTCAAAATGACTGACCAAAAGGCCTTATCAAGTAGCCTAGTTTTCCTTTCAGGCATGGAGCAGTTTTCACACTGCATGAGGCACCGGATGGCTTCAAAGACTAAGAAACACAAAAGAGCTTAGGAAGCTTCTTGCATCCTGCTATTGCTCCTGCAGATTTCTAACCAGTCCCAACCAGCTTCTTACATCCAGTCTGGGCTCATGAAGCCCCAGTTCCCTGCAGGTCCTCTGGCAGTACACAAGAAGGGAATGGTCTCCAACAATGTAGGAGTAAAAGGAACTTTTAACTCAATGTTAAGCCTCTTAAAAAATGAGCTGAGGTTCCTGTGAGATTTTATTAAATCTGCCAGCCCGTGGAACACTGCCCAGTGGATCAAAGACACAATGCACCCTTTCTTAGCTCATGTTGAGCTCTTCATGGATCTCCAAAGGGCAGTAGGGCCGTAATGTCTCATTAGGTCAGCCACTAAATACAAGGAACCCAAAAATTCACCAGAGACCAAAAGTCAGGATGGGACTCTGCCATCCCTTCAGAAGCACGACGTCTGACCCTTTTAATTCATCTTCAGTCCCTTCACCCCCCCCCACTACACTGAGAACTGCTCACTGTTGCTGATGTGTAAAACCCTACTGCAACAACTACTAAAAAGGGCAGCTCCATGCTGGCATTGATCCTGCCTGCCTTCATCTCGCTGCGTGCATTGTCTAAGAGAACAGAGGCAGGATTAGAGGAGGTTTAGAGTGCAACCAGGCAGTAAGATTAATAACTGCTCTTAGCTTCATTCATGATCAATTGAGTGTGTGTGAATCTGCAGAGGACCTTCTCCAAACAATCAGTAGGGATGATGGTGCCTGTTGTGGTACCAGAAACCCGGTAAAGCAAATTTCAGTCACGTAGCATTTCTTGTAGGGAAAAAGCAATCGACAAATACAGCTCTGCTTGTATAGATCTGCTAGTACTTACCCCAAATCCATAACACACCCACCCCGTATCACTCCTGGGAAAGTCCACTGACTTCAGTGCGTGCAGAGGCAAGCCTTATATGAAGGGAAGTTTGCTATCAGGATCATTCAAACGTGTTAAGATACTTTCTAACTAACTAAACACCTTGAAACCTCCAGGATAATATGTTTCACCAGATTTCTCTCTATCTCCCACAAGCACATCCCATGTAGATAAATCACATGGAATGGCTCCTTCATGAATTCTTGCATACATGAACACAAGACACAGAGATCACAGAGGTGACCCTCAAGCCAGTTTCCTACTGACCAGCACATTGGTAGGACTTCACCTGACAACATTCAGTAGTTGCTAGTGTAAAAGTGAAAAATGCAGTGGCACGTGAATGAAAACTGGCCATGTTTCACACTCATCACCTAATTCTGGTAAAACTGCTAAACACAGTATTTTTGGTGGTGCTTTTCTGCAAAGACATGCAGGCATAGGGAGTGACCCCAGTGCACCCCGGGGACACCGCCCTGGTGGGAGCAAAACCGCATAGGCAAGGCACACACTGGGTGCTGATTTCGGAGCACAGAATATCAGAGCATATTATTTGCAGATGTGTGCCTATATTGCATTTGTACACCACATTTTATCCTAGAAAACACCAAGGTAAAGAAGACGAAGCTACACAAAGAGGTGCTGATGTCCACAAGTGATGCAGAGCTCCTGGGGGCTGTATGCACATCTGTCTAGGCACATTTCCAGTGCCTGGAGTTTGGTTTCTGAAACCTCCAGGCATTTTGCTCGGCCTGACAAAGGACAGGAGGGAGGGCATGCAGTTGCTCTGCCCTTATCACACTCCCTAACACAACCTGTACCAGCGTTCTGCAGAACCACAATTTGTCCTTCAAATAGAGGAGCATTACCTGAATTTCCATCCCACAGCCTGCGCCCAGCAGCTGGCCTTATTCCCAAGCACTTAGAAATTGGCCATCCCGATTTAATTGAAACAGCAGGAGAATTTATGGAAGCAAAATTGAATTCCCCTAACTGATAATTGAAAGATTAACTTCTGGAGGGAATGCTTTGAGATTTTTAATGACCACACACATTCAAGACCCTGGTTTAATGTCTCATTATCCATGTAATACTGACTAAAACAGTGCTAATGATAGAAAAAAGGAGAAAAGGGAATATAAAAGAACATACAAGCCTGCCATCTGAAATAGGGTATAAAAAGGTCACTACAGCAAGCCCACAAAATCTGGCTGCCCATGAAATTTCTTATTGATTAACAATTCATACCGGCGTCAGTGAGAGGGTCCAGGAAAAACAGAGCTGCTCCACTGTGTTTTTAAACAAAACAAAAAATCCCACAAAACCCTGACAGCCTCTTGGTTTCATTAAGCCAAGTGCCACTGGCTTCTGCAGACCTCAGCCGAGTTCATTAATGGTCAAATTTGGGCTACCTTTATGGGACCACCGTATGAGACTTGTACTCGGGCTTCACAGTCATTTAAAATTCTGTTTCAAATCCATGGTAACCTCTGACCTCCACAAAAGCACTAGTCAAAAACATACGTTGGCATCGGCATCGCAGGGAGATTACAGCCCTTCACAGCCGGTGTGACTCACTGGGCCAGGGGATGGGTGAAACTCTAAGCGGGCCATTCAGTCTAGCGGCCCAGGGTTGCTCAGGAACTTCAAAGCGTTGCTTTTTCACGACAGGGTTGTATGGTCTGACTGCATTATTTTGAACTAGACCTTGTGAAACGTCGCCTCTTCGGCGTTTTGAGCCAAGAGCTGACCACGGAAATACCTTGTTTTGCTGACAGGAACGGACTTGGCTTTAGGATTGAGGCATGCTAGCCACGGCAGTAAGGAGAACACGGAGTAAGCAACAAACATCAGTCTCAAGGCTGTCCTACCAACATTAAGTTCACCTAAAAAAACAGTTGAGAGAGAGCGAGCTGTTGGGACATCTAAGAACGCTGGTACTTCTGCGAAGGGAAGCGAGACGCGGGTCACCCCTGCCTGTAACCCCACCAGCGTTCAGCCTCTGCATTTCAAAGGGCCCTCTGAGGCTGCTGCTTTCACGCACGTACCCGGCGTTCACAGGGAGCATGGGAAAACCAGCCCATTGTGTCGGAAGGCCCTGAAAGGGAAAGGAGGCTTACACTGGGGTGGGAGGAGGGGAAGAGCTCCAGCCCGGCTCAAAGACGCCTGCGGAGAGACCGAAAACACATCCGTAGCTACCCCGGCAGGCACATGTGCACTCTGGCACAGCCGAAAGTGCCCCGACTCCCACACCCAAGGCCGGGCTGGGCTGGGGAGCCGCTGCTCACTTTTCGTCTACTTCCCCCACACACACCCCCTTTTTTTAAGGTCTACTGTTTTGTTTCAATTACCTCCTTTATAAAGAGGAAAAGAAAGTCAGCACAGTTGTCCGTGTGTGTGCACGCGTGCGTGTTTCTCGCAGGCGGCTCAGGAAGAGCCAGTTGCCCAAAGCTGGGTGCAGCATCTGGCTTTCTTGTTCCTGGCGTGGATCTTGTAACTATTTGGGAGGCTGCTGCAGGAGGGAGTTTAGATAACTTTTGGGCCCACACGGCACAGGAGTTTTGAAAGCCTGCTTTTCATTAGCATTGCCTAGCAACCAACTCATCTGCTGCAAATCTCATCACGCCCCAGCGAAGCATCCATGCCATGCTAATCTTCTCATTTAGTAGAAAAGCTGCTGTAATCTTTCTTCCTCTTCCTTTCTAAAAGACCAGACAATAATAATATGAACGATAAAAAAAGAACCCGGCCCTGCTCCTCCCACTGCCCTGCACCCCCCCCCCCCCCCCCCCCTTCTTAGTGCTCTGGTGGATCCAACACTTTGCCAGAGTTCCCATGGCTGACCTACATGTGTGTGTTCTGGCTGATAAGTCCCAGCTGCGAAGGCAAGCTGGGGTCGGTTCATGCTTTTTGTGCTGGGCATGCTGGAAGGGCAGGCAGGCGAGGGGGAGGATGTCTCTGAAGGAGGCAGGCAGAGTTACAGCACCGAGTCTGAACAGCTCAAATGAAATCTCTGGCTTCAGACACTGTAACCAAAGCCTCCCCAGCAGACAGGAGAGAACTGGTTTGTTCTGGTGCGTGTGCATGCGTGCATGTGCATGCTCCTGTGTGCATGCTCGAGCCTGAGCTCCTACTATAGCCACCGGTGGAGAGTGAGTCTTGCTTAGTCACTGATGAATTCCATGACCAGCCAGCTGCAAAACAAGCTAGGCTCTGGAATCTCCCTGGGCTTTGCCTGTCCTTTCACTCTGAAAAAAAATCTTGCCTAAGGGTAGGGGAAGTGGTTTGGACAAAATAAGACTTGACCTGAGCATCTGCCCAGAGCTGAAACCAACTGTCTGTCTCCCTGATTTTTTGGCTTTTCATAAAGCTCAAATAATTTCTCTTGCCTCCTGCCCATCTTCAAGCATGTCTGCACTTTACCGTTCCACATGGAAACACTGATCTATCATGAAACAGGCCATGAAGATGCAGAGCTGGTGAGAGGCAGGAACCTGAAAACCCTTAGAAAAGCACATTTTCAGATACCCAGCCCCACTTTTACAGGCACACATCCCAAGGAGCAAGGTCTGCACTACCTCATCCCTCAGATTCCTCTTTCTAGACTCTGTATTTCTTCACCCTTTTTCACAGTTTTAAGGGCTCCTGAGGATGTCTGCTCCCCACTCAAACAGCGGTCAGTTCCTCCAAAGTGCAGTCCTGGGGGCCACTGCACATTCTGCTTAACACCCTATCCTATTTCCTGCTCCTTGAACCCGTGAACCTTGAATACAGCACACCTCTCTCCTACCCACACACCATGATTGAGAGCAGACTCCCTTACAAAGATGTTTCCTTTTCCCCTCCGCAGCATAATGCTGGAAGGATTCCCATTAGCAAGGTGCTATAAAGATGACTGCAAGATCACAAGGCCCTAGAGCAAAGATGAAGTCACTCAGGACAATAAAGTTGTTATCAGACCTAAGGAAATGGCAGCGGAATGACTGTGTAACGGAACAGGTAGAGACGCTATGGATTTCCCAAAACATCCAAACTCAGACTGGAGCAACTGATGCCTGGGAAGCAGCAAATGTTATGCAAAGTTGGGGAGGACACCCGGGTAGTGGGAGATGTTTCAGGGTCACACTGCTTTGCATTCTTCAGCAGTGCCATGGTGAACAATTCATTTTCAGGCCCGCTCCTACAAAGTCTTCATGGATAGCCCCAGTCACAAAACTTCTGCCAGCCCAGCTGAAGGAAGGGCTATAGGCCCAGGGAAAAGGGCGCTGAGGAAGTTCAACCAAACTCAGTTAACATCCTCTGGCAACCACTTCAAAAGGTTTCATGGAGCAGGGTGCCCACGAGCAAATGTAATGAGACCCTTCATGCACCATTTACTGTACTTGACTGGGAAGAATTACCAGGTTTTGAAAAACACACCCACCTCCTCTTTCTTCCCTTCTAAACAAATTCAGTGCTACCAGCCTCAGCAATCTGAGCTGCAAATACTTTCGGAGTCATCAGTCAGGTGAAAACCCATTTCCCTGTGCACACACTGGGCTTGAAACCATTATGGGCTGGCTCTGCTCCCACAGCCAGCTGGAGACAGAGGTGCTTCAAATGCATTCTACAGGAAAGGACATACAAACCCCACCTTTGCTAGTTTTTAATTAAAAAAAATCTCAAGCCTCACTGGTTCTCAGGAAAACACAGAGCTGCCTCATGTGTAAAGTGATAGTGGGGAAATAAAATTAATGTTTTAACAAATTCCCTTCCCTGTGTTACTAAGGGCTCTAACAAAAGGGCTGTTCACTGTAAAAATCAGACTTTCTGGTCACTGGAAGGCAGGCATTTTGGACTTAAGACTGAATTCAGCTTTGAATTGCCTTCTTGCTAGGAACTTTGTACCGTCCTTTCACAGACCTGCATTTTGTTGAAATCAATTGTCGGCCATTCTAAGGACAGTCAGCTCCACTAGGGAGGAGTAAGAGAAGCAGAGCACTCATAGCAGATGGTGGAGAGCAGCACGTGAGGAACTGAATGCCACTTGCCCACATGGCAGAGCATTTATTGTGACCTACCATCACTGCAGAAACAGAAAAGGATATGCTCTCGTGAATGGAAAATGAACTGGAAAACAGACAGGATTCCTTGGTTGGGGTGCACTCTCTGATTATCATAATCTTTCTGTAGAGTCCCAATAAACAGAAATTAAACATGTGACAAATCACACTCCTGTGGAGCCCCTTGGTGAATTTATATCACATTCTCATGAGCATGATGAGGGGAAAAGCCAAAAACTGAGGCCTGTAAGAAGGCTGAGGAGGGACTTGTAGTGACAGGTCAAGGGTAATGATAGGAAAAAGTTCCTTCACTGTGGGGGCTGGAATGGGTTGCACAAGGAAGCTGTGGGTGCTCCATCCTTGGAAGTGTTCAAGGCCAGCTGGATGGGGCTCGGGGCAATCTGGTCTCGTGAGAGGTATCCCTGCCGATGGCAGGGGGGTTGGAACTAGAGGACCTTTGAGGTCTCTTCCAAATCAATTAATTCTATGATTTAATGACTCTAATATCCCTCAGGTCTTCAGAGTATGAGAGAGTACTTAAAGACTATAAAACTTATTTTTTACTCTTACAGAATCATAGAATCGTTAGGGATTGGAAGGGACCTCGAAAGATCATCTAGTCCCATCCCCCTGCCACAGCAGGATCACCTAGACCAAGTCACACAGGAACACATCCAGGTGGGTCTTAAATGTCTCCAGTGAAGGAGACTCCACAACTCCCCTGGGCAGCCTGTGCCAGGGCTCTGTCACCCTCACTGGGAAGAAGTTCCTTCTCATGTCTATGTGGAATCTCCTATGCTCCAGCTTACACCCATTGCCCCTTGTCCTATCACCAGATGACACTGAGAAGATGTCAATATAAAGGTATGGAAACATAACATTAGAATGTCTTGCTAACATTGGATTCGACTCTATGGATGAATGTTCCGCACAGCCTCTACTGGAGAAAAAAAAGTCTTCATTAAATTATTTAGCAAATTACTGTGCTGATCCATGCTTGGGAAAAACTCAAGGCTAAGCAAACAGATCCTTATATGCAACAATCTTTGGGGTTTTTTTAGCATTTCTAACAGTTTCCCCATAACATTTACTCTTCTCTGATAAGTCATGTTCTGACAGCACTAGTAAAACGACAGCTTCCAATAAGCAGCCCATAGAGGACATTCACATTATTGAACTGGGCTGGGAAATACTGTTCTTCACAGTGTTCTGCAGTTCAAAGAGAGGAAAGTTGGTCCCACTGGCAGAGTACTAGCTGAAGGAAAGAAAATGTATGAAGGCAGTTAAATAAGGTTACACAGGTGCTGCTCCTTCAGACTCTGGAAAAAGAATAAATTATAATACATGTTAAAGAAAATAATCTGTAACATTTGAGTCTTCTTACCGCAGGGCTAAAACCACAAGCCTGCTTTAGGAGTGCTGCCCTCTTCTAACCAGCCAAACATCACACTGACATTCTTCAGTGACTTGTGGTTTGGAGAGGCAGCCATATGCAAAACTGAGGTCTGCGCGCTTCTTAGAACTAGAAACTATTTGTGTATGTTCTGGTAAACTTGGAGATGCAATCAAGCCAAAGAAAATGTTAGACGCTAATAGATCTCCATCTCATGATAAATTTTGTAGTCTCCTATGGCAATTTTATCATTTCAGTCCACTCCTTACCCCTCACAAATCAAAAGAGGGTTACCAGTTTTAGGGGAAAGATGAGAAGGGTTTGAATGCTGCCAATATCAAAACAGAGCATTTCAGAACTGCGAGAGTCTGAAGCAAGCTCTGTGATTGGTAGAAACCAGTCGAACTCAAATTACATGCAGGAGTACTCCAAAAGTTTAAAGAAACTTAGGGAAAGAAACAAATGTAGTTATTATCAAAGAAAAAGATGCCCTTACCATGAACTTGTTTGTACTAAAGAAGTAGATATGATTTGACCAAAGGGATCTTTAAATTTGAACTGCTGTTTAGCTAGAACTCTTGCCTTACAGTTCACCAGACATGTCTCTTGCTCTGAACTACTGAACTGGTTTTTTCTCAGAGGATTTGTAAATGAGATGCCCATTTCCACCAGGCCTGTCAGTGAAGACTGCAAGTTTCAGACTTGTTGCTATACATGGTGTTTTTTGCAAAATTTACTGAGTTTCAGTGGTATTAGATGGAAAATCCTAGAGCAAAAACATGAGGTTTTGGTTTAGTGTTGTCAAACACTTACTAATTTAAAATGTCAAACTGCATTACACCCCCAGCATTCCTTCACAGAAAAATGCTGGTGTTTTCAGTGTTCAGATAGCTTTAGTCCTAAGATGTATACGCTTCACTGCTTGCACAAATAGGAACCACACTGCTTTTTCTAAAGACAAGAGGGGAATGAACCAAGTAGCTTGTCAGTTGATTGCTAAGTGACAGTGAAAAAGTGAGATTCAAAAGCCTCAGTATACATTTAAAGTCTGGAGATTAGACCCTTTCATCTCCATCTCCTTAATGGAACTCATTCTTACCCACCCCAATCTGAAATCTCATTGTGGCCATCACTCTCATATTCTTCTGCTTCATTTCCCAGCCCACAGCTGTTGGGATTCTACTCCTCACTACTGCTACCTGGGTGACGCAGCTTAATGTCGCATTCCCTAACACTGCCTTCCAGTGACCCAACAGTTCCTAAAGCCTAGAAAAAGGAATTTCAAGCCAAAATGGACCCAACCTAATGTTGCAGCCTCTGCAGAGCATCTGCAGAGTATCTGTAGAAACTTTCATGTGAAAACTGAAATTCTTTTTCTCTCATAACATCCCTTTCATTCATCACGTACACATTCATCACGTATACTCAGAAATGACTACAGAGCTTTTTCAAAACAGAAGGGTTGCTTTCAGTCCCTTGTAAGACAAGTGTTTTTTCCTCACCCAATACAAACTTTCAGAAAAATAAAACAACCCTTCCCATCGAAGCCATACAGAAACAGTTCCTTACATAAGCATTTCTGGCACAAATGCTATGGTAAATCCCCACTAGATGGAAACAAGATGGTAGAACCAAAGGTATAAGAAAGCTGAAACAGTCATGGTGTTACTAGCACTGCCAGTGATAAGGTGACAACAATTCCAAGCGCCCAAACACATCCAAAAGAACCTTGGGCTCCTTTAGCAGATCACCCTGGACACACTGATGTACCCACATGGTCTCTGCGCCCTGGATAAAAGAAGCAATTCCACCCCTGTACCTACACTGGCCTTAACCTATGGATTTCCTTTGGAGGTCACTGGGCATTCACGTGTTCATGGTACCTTTGTTGTGAATGCTTTCTGGTCCTGTGGCTGCAGTGATAGGTACTCACACAGATTCACAGAACATTAGGGATTGGAAGGGACCTCGAAAGATCATGCTTCTATGCTTAGGAAAACAGTGGTCCTCTAACTCCTTATCCCACTTCTGTTGCTCAAAACCTCCCAAGAACGCTGGGAGCAGGAGCTCCCCAACTACAAAATACATGATGGATAAGCAGCAGCACAAGCTTCCCTACTGCCTGCCAGTGCATCACCCTGCATAAGGCAGAGGAGGGGTCAGCACAGCACAGCCCAGAGGTGCACGGGCTCTGACTATTCAGCCTGGGACTTCCCTGCTAACAGCACTGACAAAGTTTCCAGGCCTCATTTCCCTGGTTAACTACAAGGAAGACCACTGATTCTTATTAGAAAGACTAAAGCAAGAAGCAGGAGTAAAGGTCCAAGTCCTGTCCTGGGTGTGTACACTGCTCTGCAGTCCTGATGCCAGCACAGAGCGAGGGTCGCTCATTCAGCAGGACCTGGACAGGCTGGAGAGCTGGATGGGGAGAAATTTAATGAACTATAACAAGGGCAAGTGTAGAGTCTGGCATCTGAGCAGGAACAACCGCTGGTACCAGTACAGGGTTGGGGACTGACCCGTTGGAGAGCAGTGTAGGGGAAAGGGACCTGGGGGTCCTAGTGGACAGCAGGATGACCATGAGCCAGCAATGTGCCCTGGTGGCCAAGAAGCACAGCATCCTGAGGTGCATCAGAAGTGATTGAGAGAGGTTTTCCTCCCCCTCTACTCTGCTCTGGTGAGATGGGGTCTGGAGTATTGTGTCCAGTTCTGGGCCCCTCAGTTCAAGAAGGACACAGTCAGCAGTGGCAAACAAAGCAAACCCAAATGTGACGGTGCAAGGCTATCCCAGAGTTAGAATTACAGGGAAAGAGCTACTCTGAAAAGAAATGATAGGTGGAGTCCCTTTGGATTTTGAACTGCAAGCAGCTCTCTTGAGCTCTCTTGGGAAATGGAAATGAGTTAGGGCAGACAAATCTCCTGATGTGTAACAGACTGACTGTTGGGACAGTACTGCAGAGAAGATGACGCTCCTTGACTTAGCAGTTGAATCAATGAGGCAGCACGACCAATGTCTGGAACAATGCTGTTTCTTGAGGTTTTTAAGATGTTGGGGGTTTTCCTGAAGGCCAAGGAAGGAAAGAGGGATCCGATAGGAGTTGGTATCTCTTGAGAGTGAAGCCGGGAGGGGATATGGCTTAGTGGAAACTGTGGGAGATTTAAATGCTGCGAAACTGGAAGCAAGGCAGCTAGTTGTCTTGCTTGGTGGTGCATAGGGGGGTGCAAAAAGTAAGAATTTAAAAAAAGGGTGTCAACTCGGCAGAAGAAGAAGACCATGCTACGATCACTAGTCCACAGATGAGGCTGTGCAGGTGACAGGCTGCAGGGAATGCCACAGCCTCTCACTGATCTCAGGGGGCAGCTCTGCGGATGGCTGTGTGCGGTGTGAACAGGTAGATGAAGTGATTAACTTGGCAGCACAGCTGCAAGACGAGGTTGAAAGGCTACATGGTGAAGTATAAAGGCTCAGGAGCATTAGGGAGGCTGAACTAGAGATAGGTTGGTGGAATCAGGCTATGCAGTTTGGGTAATAGCCAAATAGCAACAGCCAGAATCAAGGAGCCTCTGTATTCTGCGCCTCTCAAATGGAAAACAGAAGCCTAAGTAGAAGGAGTGAGTGGAGGCAAGTGCAAGGCCATGGGAGAAGGCAAGCACCTCCCTGGCCTGCCTCACCTCCTCAGGTGCCTCTGAGAAATAGGTATGATACCCTCCCAGAAGACAGTCACTCTAATAGAGTATAGATGATGGGCAACCTATTCCAGATGTCTTATCACAATGAGATAAATTGGATAGATCTTCCAGTAATACGACAAATTCCTCCACAAAGAAGAAGAGAAAGGTATTAGTTATTGGAGACACGCTCCTGAAGGGAACTGAGGGCCCAATATGCAGAGTTGACCCTCATTATGGGGAAGTCTGCTTTGGGTTCTTTGAGAATGGCTGGTTTTATAAGACACCAGACCTGACAGTTAGACATGGGAAAGGTTTATCTCAGAAGGGAAAAAGGGTTCTGGGAAGGAATTGGCAGGGCCCATTCAGAGGGCTTCAAACTAGATTCAAAGCGGGGTGGGATTGTTGCTGGGTGGGCACCAGTGGGGCAGCGCTCTGGTTTTGATGAAGCTCACGAGGCTTCCCACCATCCTAGAGTGAAATCCAAGCGCTCAGCTCGCTCCCTGAAATGCCTGCACACCAATGCAAGCAGCACGGGGAATAAGCAGAAGGAATCAGAAATATGTCTTCAATCAGGGGATTATGATCTGGTGGCAATTACAGAGACATGGTGGGTCAGCTGGCATGACTGGAGTGTGGTCATGGAGAGCTATATCCTCTTCACAAGGGACAGGTCAGCAAGGCAAGGTGGTAGAGTTGCTTTTTACATGAGAGGGCAACTGGAATGTATGGAGTTCTGTCCAGAGGAGGATGAAGAGAGTTGACAGTTTGTTTGCGGGCGCAGATTAAGGGGCAGGCCTGCATGGGTGACGAGAAAGTTGATGAGGCCTTCTACTGGCAGCTGTCAGCAGCCTCACAGCTACAGGCCCTGATTCTCATGGGGGACTTTAACTACCCTGGTATTTGCTGGAAGACCCACTCAGCCAGCCACCCACAGCCCAGGAGGTTCCTCCAGTGCATTGGTGACAATTTCCTGATGCAAATGGTGGAAGAGCCCACCAGGAGAGGAGCACTGCTGGATCCTCCAACAAGGAGGGTCTGGTTGAAGCAGTGAAGGATGAGGGCAGCCTCAGTTGCAGTGACCATGAGATGGTGGACTTCAGGATCTCACATGTCAGGAACAGAATAGCTAGCAGAATCACAACCCTGGGCTTCAGGAGGGCCAACTTTGGCCTTTTCAAACAATTTCTAGGGGAAATCCCATGGGACAGGGTACTGGCAGGTAAAGGGGCCCAAGATAGCTGGTTAACATTCAAAGATCACTTCTTTCAGGCCCAAGATAAGAGCATTCCAANGTTAACAGGCTGCAGGATAGAAGCCAGAGAGTGGTGGTCAATGGGAGAGTCTAGTTGGAGGCCTGTATCTAGTGGAGTGCCCCAGGGGTCGGTACTGGGACGGGTACTATTCAGTCTATTCATTGACAACTTGGATGAGGGATTAGAGTGCACTGTCAGCAAGTTTGCCATTCAGTGGGACCTGGACAGGCTGGAGAACTGGTCGGGGAGAAAGTGCAAAGTCTGGCATCTTGGCAAGAACAAGCCCAGGTATCAGTACAGGTTGGGGACTGACTTGTTGGAGAGCAGTGGAGGAGAAAGGGACCTGGGGGTCCTAGTGGACAGCAGGATGACCATGAGCCAGCAGTGTGCCCTTGTGGGTGGGCATCCTGGGGTGTACCAGAAGTGAGGTGGTTAGCAGATTGAGAGAGGTTCTCCTCCCCCTGTACTCTGCCCTGGTGAGACCACATCTGGAGTATTGTGTCCAGTCCTGGGCCTCTCAGCTCAAGAGGGAGTCAGAGCTGCTGGGGAGAGTCCAGGGCAGAGCCACATAGATGATGAAGGGAGTGGAACATCTCCCCTATGAGGAAAGGCTGAGGGAGCTAGGTCCTTTAGCTTGGAGAAAAGGAGACTGAGGGGGTGACCTCATTAATGTTTATAAATATGTGAAGGGTGGTTGTGGAGAGGATGGAGCCAGGCTCTTCTCAGTGTCATAGGACAAGGGGCAATGGGTGTGAGCTGGAACATAGGAGGTTCCACATCAGTATGACAATGAACTTCTTCACAGTGAGGGTGACGGAGCACTGGAAGGGGCTGCCCAGGGGGGTTGTGGAGTCTCCTTTTCTGCAGGTGTTTAAAACACACCTGGCCATGTTCCTGTGCAACTCGATCTAGGTGATCCTGCTGTGGCAGGAGGATTGGACTAGATGATCTGTCGAAGTCTCTTCTAATCCCTAATGTTCAGTTAAGGGGTAAAGTGTGAATAAGCTGTTTGAAGGGAATGTAGTTTGGCAATGGGCAGATGCTTACTCTGCAAACAGCGCTCTTAGCCTGAGATACTGCTGCCCTCCAGCTGCCTCTGCCTGCCTCCCTCCTCAGGGCTGCCATCAGCCCAGCACTCAGCAGAGCTCAGGGTGTCAGTGCTCCCTGATGCACTTCAGGCAGCAGCTTGTCACATCACTTTAAATGAGTGGTTTGAGCTAATGCACCGTTACTCTTGATCCCAAAACATTTTGAGGAGACTACACACAAACCGTGTCTGTGGACAAGCGCTCTGAGGTGTCTGATAGAACTGTGCTAAGTAACTGGGCTTAGTGATACCTTCTAGTCGGGTCCACAGGAAGGGGGCTGTCCATAGATTTCGACTTGATTCTTGTTTAGGTAGGATAATCACACTGCTTTAGTAAATGTACTGCTTATATCAATTTTACTGCAAGTATTTCAAACCCTTGTGTAAGCACTTACTGAAACGTAGCTGAAACAGATGAGGAACATGGGTGTGGCAGGAGTGTCAGTAAATCTGTTAAACTCATTTAACTGGTGGGATTTCCCCGTGTTAACTAATCCTTTGCAACTTCGTAATGGCAAATTCTTCCATCATGTCCATACCCAGGCAGGAGTAAACGTGTCCGCATTAGGACCAAATCACTTCAGAATGTGGCTTTGCAGTCAGCTCAGACCAAGTTTTAAATTGTCTCCGATCCCAAGCACCAAATCCCAGCAAAGCTTGTCTGTCTTTACTGTTACCCTCAGAGCAGATACACGACCTTAAATGTGGGGAGTTCGAAGCTTTCCGTCCCACACTCCCTGTACCTGTATTCCTCAGGCTTTGTAAAGAAATAGGAAAGAACTGAAGTGTCCCAGTACTTCAAAGAGTAGAGGTCTTGTAAATCTCAGTATCCTGCCCTGCCCACCCCAAAGAGTAGAGCAGAGCTGGCTTTTGGTATGGGGGAGGAGAAAGGAAGTGCTCACAGGCCTGAATACAACCAGCACATACAGTAGGTCTGATTCTTGTCCTATCAGCCTTGACGCAACGTGTCCTTTTCCTTCAGCGACTTTAGATAAACAGGAAAGGAAAAGAAAAAATCTGCACTGGAAAAAAGAAACCAGTCTGGAAAGAAAAAGTTATTGTCAAGTGTTCTAATGGTGATCTCGAACAATAGTGAGCACAGTTATGCCACATGGAAAACAGGGCTATTGCTACCACAGCCAGCCACACCAAACTAGAAAAAGAGATTTGAAAGAGTCATACCAGAGACAGAGAGCAGTTAAGTCTCTGCAAACAGGTTATGAGTAACACAGCCTGCCAAGGGGTAATGTTCTTACAGAAGCACAGGATCACTAGAGGGAAGATGCTTTACAGACGGTTAAAGTGGTTTGCTGTAGTTTGCAAACAACCTAAGCAAACGACCTCCTGCCTAACAAAGCCTTGAATTGCACTACCTTCCTCTGACCAATTATTAAACCATTTGGAGAAGTATTCTTTCATTAATGCTCTCATACACAAAAACAGGTGAAAACTGGTTACACAGTGGGAGTAATCCGGTTTGGCTCCGAGTACCACTTCCAGAAGCCAAGCCAACTTTCTAGTGTGATTGTGGGAGAGCTGACGCCACAGAAAGGGCTCATCTGAAAACTATAGAACGTACCCTTTAACAGTGATTTTTGTCTTGCCTCTGATGCAGAAATCCCTAATGACAATAAGCACAGGTCACGACAGCAGAGCCTCTCACTTGATAAACTTCGTATTTGGAGGTTTTGGACACAGTAAGTGCAATCACTAATGAATTACATAACTTATAAATCAGTGCAATACCGTGAAATGATGAGAAAACTTGGTGCAGTCAGCTTAATTATTTTCTTGGTGGGCTTTTATCATTTGGGACACTATAGACACATTCATTACCATCACAGGCATGAGGAGATCTGAAGGGGTTTTGTTACCATTATAGACATGAGGGGATTCCTCCCTTTGTTTCATTAACCAGATCTCTCTTAGACAGAACCACATAGAATCACAGAACATTAGGGATTGGAAGGGACCTCAAAAGATCACAGTATCACACAGTATTACCAAGTATTATCACACAGTATTACCAAGGTC
>VXBP01000411.1:168166-311479 GCA_013400115.1 Rhinopomastus cyanomelas
GCCCTCCAGCCAGTTCCTAACCCAGCACAGAGTGTTGCCGTCCAAGCCGTGGGCTGACAGCTTAGCCAGCAGTTTGCTGTGGGGGACACATCTAGTCCGCACAGCATCATGCACTGTCACAAGGAATTACCACAAATATGAAATTGTGTACCTTCCCAACACTCTGCAGATGGTAATAATCCCACAGATTTTCACAAAAGAGGTTCAGCACCATTAGCTACCACCTGAAGGTGTTTACCCGTGGTACTGTCGCTCAACAAGTCCAGAGCTGAATGAACACTGGAACTAAGGAGCACTTTGTTTCTACCAACACCTTTACTGCTCTCATTCTAAAGGACTATGATTAAGAATAGATGACTAATTTTATCTGAGCACCCATTCAAAGCCCTTCTATCCAGTGAACTGTATGGAGAGGGCTTCCATTCTGATTCTTAGTGTCTTCATATTGCAAAAGAAAAAAACACTTCTACTAGAATTGCTGTTAAATGAGATTTGAGAAATGTTCTGGATGGACTGGGCCATACCGACAGTGCTCTCCTTTGATTCCCTTCTACTTTGTCTACAGAAAAGATTGCAACACATCATTAAAGCAAATAGAAGATGCTCTGAGAGACATCTTGGAGGAAGCAGAAGTTCTCATGCAAAGTATACCCTAGTCAGGTGATGCAGACTCAGTCGAACGGGAGGTGTTAAAAAACTGAGATGTGGCACTAGGGAACACGGCTTAGTGGGCACAGTGGCACGGGGTTGACAGTTGGACTTAATGATCTATAGGTCTCTTTCAACCTTAATGATTGTATTACTCTCCACTCCTGAAGGTCCTCCACTACCAGTGCTGCTGTACCTGCAGCTCTGGTGCCAGCATGTACCAGCATGCTGTGCCACTGCCTAGAGTTGGGTCAAAAGTCAAGAGTCAATCAACACTTCCAGTTTCCTTATGTTCCACAGACAGTAAGGCTTTCGTTGGACTCCTTGGCTCTTTCCACATAGCAGGGTATGATAGTTGAGTTTCTCTACTTGTTGTCTCCTACTGACATTTTTCTCTTGTACCTCTCACCCTGATCCTGTTTTCTTTCTCTTCTTTCCTTAAATCCAGTTGACAGCTCTACCTTTCTGGGCTGTGCCCTTTGGCTGTAGGGGTAGTGAACCCTGTTCCCAAGAGGAAGCCTCATGCCCTCAACTGCAGGTCAAGTCATTTAGCACTTCTGTGAACTGAGCATTCTCTTTTTAAAATATTTTAAAAAGAGAACTTGTTCAGTGAAGAAAAAAAAGACCAGAAAGGTTTATAACTCCTAACAGAAACCATCTGCTTGAACATAAAGCTGGGAATGTATTGGTGTTTTCAATTTAGGCTCAGGAGAGCCAGGAGCAGGAATACCAGCCTGTGGGCTGCTGTTTAGACTTATCTTTCTGCTAATGAAACAGTTTTTGCAAGAGAAGTGTTATCACATCATTAAAAAACCCAACAGAATACTTCCAGAAACCCCAAGCATGCTATTTCGTAAAGATGAACGTCTCCTTTTCAAGATCCAAAGTAAAAGGACAGGCTGCAGCTTCATAAGAAACATTACTTGCCATTATAAATCGATCAGAGGAAAGAGAAGAGTTGATTCTTTCATTATTATTCTTAAAATTCTTCTTTCATAATTTTAAACTAAAGTTATATTCACAGCTGTTGTTCTGAAAAAAACAAAACCAATGAAAAAAACCCAACTGAAAAAGCCCACAACTAACCCCACGACCCCAAACAAAAAACCAAAATGCCAAACCCCAAACCCATGAATTTTGACCATTATGGGAATTTCTGCTTCTTCTCTCTTGAAAATAACATGACCCATGGCCCATTTTTCAAGCCAGATTTCAATCCTCTCCAGCCAGCTGTCAGGAAACCACAGAAGGTGCTTGAAAGAGCACAAGAAATGGCTGGTTCTAATCTGAAGGGGGAAAAAAAAAGTTGAGGAACAAGGCAGCTACTTGTGGCAGAATGTTATTTTTTCTTCAGTTGCTGCCTGCATATTTTCACAACATGTGTACTCAGTTACCCCGTCACTTCCCTCTTTTCCTTGGGTAAATATCTCTGCTTTGGAATAAAAGATGGCCCAAGGGTGCTACTTGTAAGGACTGCACTCGCCTCGATATGTTGCTTTTGAACCGAACACATACAATGGACCCATTTCTAACCTGGACCTTTGCCACCAGAGATGTTGCTTTTAGTTTAACCTTCTCAGATGATGGCAGGGGTGGGGGCTGGAGGTAAGAAAGAGGCTGGGAGTGGGGTCAAACACTCTATCCTTTACCAGATGTGAAATCCTGTGGGAGCCAAGCATGATGGCCCACAGAAACCCCTCTAAGCACACAGCATAATGGAGAGAGCAGAGAATGCAAACTGACACTCTCCAAGTGCAAAACGTTTGCAAAATCCAATAGAAAACCCAGGGAGAAATGGATGACTGAGCTACACCTTTATGTTTTTGAAGAGATCTTTTCTTTACAAGTTATTTGCGAGGAAGGGCATGAATTCAAAGAGCATCTTAAATGCACTGTTTTGGGTACGTTATCTAACCTGCTGTTTGCAACCCAGCAGATGGACTGGACTGGATCAGACATCTGTTCTATAGAAGAATTACATAGAGAATTGGGACCTATGAAATTCTGGTTTAAACTGGCTCCAATACTAAACCAGTTAAGAACACTGGATAAAAGACATTTCCAACATCATTCTCGTGGATCCAGTGGCAATGCAGCAACAGGTTGTAGAAGGACAGCAGCTTGTGATGGACTTACCCTGAGATCAGGCTACTTCCAAGTGGTGTGTGAGGAAGCCTGAATCTCTGAAAGCTGCTGCGTGCACTGAGGAACTTGGAGCTGGGAAAAGCTGTCAGTGGGGGTGAGGGCACTGCTCAAGCGAAATGAACTGGGAACAAAACACAGTATTGAGCGGTTCCTGAAAGGTTCTGGGGAGGTCAGGAAGAGTTGTGAATTCTCTGCATTGCACAGTATTCGATCCAGCTCTGCAAAGTATTTTGGAACATGTATCTTATATGCCACATGTGCCCTGAAATTAATAATATAGCCAACTTAATTTGATCTCAAACCTGGCAACAGATCATTTTTAGAGTCATGCTTCAATGTTTACTCCTTACTACCAATCAGCTCCTCTTGATCTCTCCCATTATCCTAATTTGATCTCTTCTTCTTCCAAAAATAATACAGCTATAATAAAGGTCTTATCTTCCCCATCATTACATTGTCATTTCTTTACCAGACATCCCCTTTTTTATTAATTCTTTCCTCCTTGATCTCCTTTACATCCTTTGCTAACCCTGCACGTCTTTCCCCTCCCTACTTACTCATTTACCACAAGGCTTTCCTAGCCTTAGCTCTACAGCTCTGAGGAGCAGCCAGCTATTTGCACAGAACACAAATAAACTACATGGCTGCACATATGGGTACCCTTCCCTTTCTCCTGACAAACCTCATGCAGAGGACGCCTTGCTTCCTCAAAACCAGCAGGTAAATTACCAGCACACAATGGGCAAGACTGGGCAGATAATATTTAATAATCTATTTGCATCTTACAGGTGCGCTTCCACAACCTAAGTGTTAGACAGCTGTGACTCTGACAACCACTAAAGCTCCTTGGAAACCACACTGGCACACTGTGACTCCCAGTCACATGTGAGATACTCCCTTTCCCCATAGCACACCTCACTGTGAGCGCCAGCAGTGACGGAGAGCTGAGGGAGAAGAGGCTGTTAGAGAAATGCTATAAATGGGCATACACTGGAGCAACGGGTGCTACGTGCGCAGAGATTGAGCCAGTCTCTTGGAGAGTCCTAAGACAAGTGGAATTAGAAACATCTTTATCATTCATTTTTTGCAGTGTAGAGGGATTTAGCCAACATATTCTAAATCTAGTTATTGTGTATCAAAACAGGAGTAAAAATAGAAAACCCCGTCACTGTTCAGTTGTTCAAGAATCAACATTTTTCTTGCTGCTCTCTTGGAAAGAGAAATAGCTTGTCATTAGGAACCTATCAAGCTCCAGGGCGTTTTACAGCCCAGAGCATGGAAGTCTAAAACAGCTCTACAATGGACCATATTTTCCAGAAGTTGTGGGTTTATTTATGCATACAGATGTGTCTGTGAAAACTCCACAAGAGGTTAGGAAGAGAAGAAACTTGACATTTCTGTAGTTCATTTACTAATCGATGGGACTAACTACATTATTTAAGTTAATGTCAGGTTTTATCCGCTACTGAGATGCAAACGGTTCTAGAATGAGACGCTGCACTATTTTGTAGAAGCTCAGCATTACTATCCAGCAGCAAAAACCATGTAAAGAAATGTAAACATTACAGGAGGAGAATTCAGGTCCCGTGTACAGTCAGTGACAGTCTGGTACATTTTGGCATGGAAGGCTTAAACGGGGCTTTCACCTACCGTATGGTGCTGTGTTCCCAGTGCTAGAGCAGTCAGCTCTGTGTTGTGACAAGTGGCTTCTTCTAGCGCAGGAGAAGCCTCCTGTCCTGCTGGGTACTCTCAGGAAAGGGAAAGAGTTTCTATGGAAGGTGCAGAATGCTGCCTGGAGCTTGGGCAGTTCAGTCTGTGTCCCTGGCACAGCCAGCATCCTCCTCCACACCCTAGACAGCTGATCAGGTGAGGGACCAAGGCTCTAGTTCAGAGGCCACTGCCCAGAAGTTGGCAGCAGTCCTCATCAGGCTTACTCTGCAACGGAAGATTCAACCTAAGCAGATGTGCAAGAAAAGAAAAGGTGTAAGACCCACCAAGTCACAGCCAGCGTGATGCTAGCAATCGTGTATGTGCCAGCAAACAGAGCAGCACTGGAGATAAGCAAAATGGCCTAAAATGCCATGAGCTGATTAATTCAGATAAAATGATGCAAGCCCTGCTGCCACGAGCCCCATGAAGAAAAGGAAGACATATACATACAACTCCTCACTAGACCCTTTCTCACTTTGACAGTTTCTTGGTTTCAACTTGAACACCACCTGATGAAGTAGCAGACCTCTGAAATCCACTGCTGCTTACCAAGGGGCCACGATTTAAAGATATAAAAGGTAGAATGATTCTCAGTCAGACAAACATCTTGATGTGACTGTACCAAGTGGTACTTTCACCCTATTCCATTCCCTCGCCCCTTTGACTGGATGAAGAGCCACAAGGAAAAAAAGCAGCACCTGCGAATACTGATGTGTAGGGAATTCTCACCCATTCACTTCCCATCAGTCCAACAAATGAGATCCCCACCCCAAGAAGCTGAGAGACAGCCTGTTCACAACAGCCCAATTATCAAAAGTTGGCTGTCTTATGAAATCATAGAATCATTACGGATTGGAAGGGACCTCGAAAGATCATCTAGAGACAAGTATCAACATAACTTAAAAGTGTCAGGGCAGACTGAGCACTGTAAATTGCTTTTGTATCCTGGCATGTGTGGGGCACATTTCCGTTGCGCTGCTTCCCAGTGATGCTGTTTGCAGAGATACAGAATCATCTCTGTATCCCTTGAGAATTAGCCCAAGCCTGAAAGACTCACGTGCAGCACCAATTGAATGTCAAAATAGAAATGTGATTCTTCAGACGCTCATTTCGCCCATCATCGTTTCAGCAAGCTGGCTCTATCCTTGCCCTATTCTCCTCAGAAATATAATGTATGGTACCTGCTATACTTTTTCAAAGGTTTTCTAGAGACGGACTGCTTCAGGGATTGCTATAAATCTGCAGTGCTTCAGTGCTGATGGCATTTCTGCCAAATTCCAGATTTGCCTTTCACAGCTCTCTGTCTTGGACCTTTTCCACTTTGCAGTTTTCAGATTCATCCACGTTTTACAGCTGTCCGTGTGTGAAGGCATCGGACGTAATCGTCTCGGGAGGTACCTTCGGCTCACATTTTCTCTCTTTACAGTCTCCCTGGAGTTTCTGGGGCATCACGTTTTGCCTGTTAGTCCAGGAAGCTAACCTTCCTCTCATAACCCTAAAGAAGAAGCTGCCCTTTAACTGCCCATTTCAGCTGTATCCTTAAAAACCCAAACTCTGTGAAACTAGAATGAACTAGTGTAAATCAAGCCGTGCTCTTACCACTTCGACCCGCCCTGCAAGCCTTTCCAATCAGGGGATCTAAAATTACCATATTTACAGCATCTGCAGCAGAGCCAAGTACAAAACAAGATGAATAGCTGTGACGCACGAGGCAGAGTGTGGAAGAATGCAGCTGGGCCTGCAAACAATATAGGCACTCGGGGCTGCAGTCCATCTAATGCTTTTCACAGACCAGAGTGACTAAAAGGGGAAGGGGGGGGAGGGAGGAGAAGAGAAATTCCAGGAAGATGAGTGAAAACACAGCAGAAATCCCAGGCTGCTTCACTAATGGGTAATTGAAATGACTCACAAAAGCTCTAGTAGGGAATTCAATTAATTAGGGACGTGACTGTGCTAAGGGGAGGAGAGAAAGAAAAGAATGCCGGCAATACAAGAAAATCACTCCTCTCCATTCACTTAAACAAGGACCTGGGAGAAAATCTCAAGGGAAGAAGCAGCCAAGATTTTCAAGGCAGGGCCTCTATCCCTTCTTCATACAGAAAAGGGCTGCAGTCAAACTGCCCTGGCTTCATGGGTGGAGAGAAGGACAAATAAGCACATCCTTATTGCCTCCCTTCCTTCTGAGTTTCTAATGGAAAAGAAGGAAAAGAGTACAATTTGACGTATTAACGGTGTCACTATTAAGGCAACTGGCAAGAAGCTGTGAGGACAAGACAGAGCGACGCGCAGGACAGATGAGTACAGTGCTGCTATAGCTTCCCTCCCTCCATAGCACTGAGGAGAGCAATATGCAGTGGCAGGAGGATGAATACATGATAAAAGTGTAGGCACAGATGAAGAAAGAATGTTCTGCAAGAAAGGGAGAGCAGCTGGAACGGGAGCCACAGGAGGAGCAGAGCTGACAAGAGCAAGAAAAAAAAACCGCAAAAGGAAAGAAGGTGAAGAGCAGTGGGGGAGGGCACGCATGAGAGAAAGGGGAAATCCTAACAGGAGGGCAAGGGCAGAAGCAGAAGGGGTCAGAGAAAGAACGAGACGTTTCACAATCAGTCAGCAACTAGGACTTGCTGAGATGGGTACGCGGCAACAGCAGTGTTGAATCAGCAACTATCTATTGACAAATACTGCCCTTGACCAAGCCTCAGAGACCAAACTCACACCAGTGTTAGCTTCGAAATTAGCAACCTAAACTTGCAGGCCCACAGCTGGTCATTGCTGGTGGGAGAACAGCAGGACAAGGCTCCCATGACAGCGAGCAAATGCTCGCTCATGGGCATGGAAGTGAGATCTGCAACCTTTCGGGATAAAGCTGCGGTAGCTTGAAATGCAACTCACGTGAATTGTGACTACCAGGCTGGCTGTTCAGTTGCTTTACACAAAACAAACTCGTGGTCATTGTGCACCTCAATGAATCGTGAAGAGATCTAAAAAGAAGTACCTCTTCGCCCCTATCGGGTTGAGCCCTGAATGCCTTCAGAAGGCTTAGAAATGCTCTCACACTCGAGCATCACGATACTATTGCTGTGAAAGGCAGTACGCAGCATGTCTGGGCAATTAGCTGAGTATTTCTGTTCCCAGGGCTGTCAATCTGACATCTCAGCAAGCAAATATATACATCCAACCGTATTCTTCTGCCAGCAAACTGACCATTACTGTAAGCTGTGCTGTCAAATGACTTTCAGAAGAGCAAAACATTTTTATAAGCTTTATATTTACTGTAATAGAGCAAAGAACATATGACACTGCCCCAGAAAAAAATGCTTAGGTAGCTGAGAACGGAACCAGAACAAAACCAGTCTTTGGGTAACAAGAACCAGTGTGATACACATATCTTTGTACGAGAGCAGACTAATACACACTAGTACTTAACCAGAGATCACACTACTGTAACTACATCTAGATTTTCATGTTCCAATCAGTTAGATTCCTACAAAAATGAGTACACAGAAATCCCCAGCTCACTCTGAACCAACATTTCAACATGACACTAGGAGCACTACGTTGCTGCAGGAAGCATCTTTCAAAGAGGTACAAAGTTCAACTTCCTATGGGCTGGCTGAAGAGAACAGCCCCTAGAAATTCTGCAAAGACATTGCTGTTGGTGCTCTGGACAAATGTTAATGTATTCTAGTTTTGATCAGCTGGCTGAATAGCTTCTATGAAAAAGGACTACAAGCCATGGGCATTCCATGCCTAGGTGCCTCAGCAACAGCATGAGTGTCATACAGGAATTACAATGCAGCTATGAAGTCAGGCAGCCTCAACAGCAAATCCAAGCCAAGCAGCCAGAGCACCACTTGACACTGCTCTTTATTTGGCTCCAAAGCTCCATTTTTTCCTAATTCTCTCTAACATGTCTAACAAAACAGTGCAATGTGCTCAGAAGGGCATCAGTTTTAACCAGAGCACCTTAACAATTTAACAGGGCCTTGATTCCACTGCCAACACAATTTTATCCTTTTTACTGGGTCTTCATCAGGTTACACTAACGGGAACTGCAGGTTGGATCAACATGCACCTTGAGGCTATCAGGATCCTGTTAGCCAGGCTCACACATTTTGCCCAGACCCTCCTCTCCTTCTCTTACAAAACAGCTGAAAAAACCCCTCCAAACCCCTCTCTTCTACAAAATTAAAAGAATTAAAATAAATTCCTTTTATCTCTCAAATTAAGGACTATCCTGTGTTTAGTCAGTTGACAGCACCAAAGAATGATTTTTATGTATTCCACAATGTCAGCCCTCCTCCCTGCATCTATTCAAAGCCTCTTGTACATATTTAATCACTCCTAGCCAGGCCCAGCTAATGAAACGCAGGGCCTTGCCCTGCCCTGACCTTGCTATTTCTATTTTGGCTCAGGACATCCTCTGCTAGTTAGTTAAGGGGGGAAAAAAAAAAGAAAAAGTAGCTTCTCTCTCTCTTGGACCTAAAGGTCCTGTTACGGGCAGGGCGTATGGTCAGGAACACTGCTGAGAACAGAGCGAGTGACTGTGTAACGCTGCTCTGCTAAACGACTGCTGGTCCAGAAAGGACCACAGTGTCACAGAGTCATGGCAGCTGACAGGGACCTCTGGAGATCGCTTATCCCCTTTTTCTCTTTGGCTGGCAATGACTGGTGGGCACTGTTCATCTACTGGGAATGGCTTATGGCTAGGTAAGAAAAAAGTAAGTGCTAGAATTGCTTGCGGCACACTTTCATAAAGGACTGGCATTCGCTCCATGGTTTTGGGCACTCACTGCAACTAAATATGCTTGGTTTTCCTCGCCTGCCCTTCCTATTTGCTAATACACCCACTGAAAAAGAGATTTTCCCTTTCTGAGAGCTTGTAACGAAGTGTGATCACATTTATGGCCACTTAGGAAATGCTGGATGTTAAGTTAGTCCTTTTGTCACATGATGTTGGTTGGAGGAATTTTCAACATGCCAATCCGAAACGTTTCCAGTGTACAACAGGACAACATTTACATGGTGATTCATGTGTTCCTTTTGAGGTGAGTTTGTTTTCAAGCGGTTTGTGATTTTGCTGGCCATGAGTTTTGGTGCTCACTTTGACATGCCGAGTTACTGGATGAGCCTGAAAGCGTATTTGAAGTCAGCAAGGGCAAGGGCTATCTTTTTATTCTTTGTGTGTACACAGTGCCTTACATTGTGGAGCTCTGGATGCTGAACGGGGGTCACAGATGCTATCGCAAAATAGCCAGTAACAGCACAAGGATCTTTAGGTACTCAGACTGTCAGAAAAATCAGGCTGAGTGGCTCAATTCACCATTGTTCCTCCAACTACCTCTCAACGGAGGCACGCTGGAGAAAATGGTGCTGAATAAGATGAAGGTGCCTTTAGCTGGCTGCCCAAAACTAATGCCCCACATCCCACCGTGAGTCTCAAAAGCTGTCTAAGAACCAGGGATACAACCCACATTTCTAACGGCCGGAATCAGTTTAACAGGTCCTTATGAGCTGTTCTGCATGCGCTAGAACTGACATGAAGAGAGTTAGACTGGCATTTATGAGTCCAGCCTTTTCTCAGCTCTGCTAAAACAAACTAGCTGGAGTTGCAAAATTCTGTTGAACACAAGTAGCAGGACATTAGCCATTGCTAATGGTAAAACCACATTTGCAGTCACTGCAGGCAAACAATACAGTTGTGTCATTTTCCTCCTCAAACTGTTTTTAGTTTGGTTTTCTACACAGGCAGCACTTTTGCAATCGCATTCTCGATCCCAACGGATAAATTTTCAGCGAAGTCTGACGAAGGATAAGGCTGCACAAATATATGTGAGGTACCAAGCCATATTTTATGATGCTAATTAGTCAGGGCTTCCATAATCACCTGAAGTCCTCTATTTCAGGGGGGAAAGTGGAAACACACAGATTCTGTTGGGATTGTGCTCCCAGTCTTTTCCACCACTGCAACACCAGCAGCTGAGCATATGCTATCCTGAAACAAGTAGCTTTAACTTCACTGTCCCACATGAGGCCAAGTCCCTGTAAGTGGCAATGGCTAGTAAAAGAAAACAGGCCTGTTCTCCATCTCTCTCGTATCCAGCCTTGCTCGATCCCTTGCACTAGTGCTCATCTTATGCTGCAAGAAGTCACTCCTGAGAGCAAAAGCGGCAAAATTCTAACACACCAGTACAAAGTGCAAGGTACAAAGATTGCTGAGCTCACTGAGGGGTTTGATGAGCACCAGTACTGATGCAGAAGTTGGCCTTTGGCTGGCCACCTGCTAGTGACTATGAGTTGGGAGATCAGCATTACTACAGTCCAGAAACTGACTATCATCAACCATGGCCACAGAGAAATTTCTGCTCCTGGGGACACACACCCAGCAGAACAGCTCCTGGGGAAGACACCCCAGGCAGCACCATCTAGGCCAACTCTAAGCAAGTCACAAACCTTTGTGAAACCAGGCAGAGGCAATAGCACAACGCAGCCACTTCTTCTTCCTCTCCAAACCCACCTGACCCACCTTGGTCCCACTGCAGTTGTACAAAATAGAGCCAAACACGCATCACGGTGTTGTGGAACAAACCCAGTCATGCTGTATGTGTCCTGGTCTTCTACAGTCTGCTGCAGGCATTTCTGCTGTGATTTTATGCTGCAGACATCAAGACCATAAAGTGTTGGATCTCCCTTGCTTATGCTGTTCCTGATGACTGGCAGAGCTGGAGAACACTACCTTGGGGTGCTCCTTCCCTGGGAGCTCTGCGGGATGTGGCAGTTAAGCCACAGCCACACAGCTAAAGCCACAGAATTGAGAAACAGCCCTGAACTCCAGCTGTGCCTGATCTGCTTCGATGTTTGGCTGGACACTGCAGGGCCAAAGCTTTGGACTCAAAGTTAGAACATGATTTAGCACAATTCACCAAACTAGGCAAAAGCATTTCTGGAAAGCCTTTTTTCCTTCTGCTTGTAACAAACTTTTGTTTGTCTTGTTTAGCCAGAACTGAGCAAAAAAGATTTTTTGAAAGCACAGCTGAAGCTTCAGGCTTGACTTTTTTTAAGGTCCCCTAGTAACTCCAGTTTTCCATTCCATGTCCTTTGGACTTTCTCAGATGATTCCCTCTCCCCAGTGGATTTTCAGTTTGGGTACTGTCCTTTAATTTCTTTCTCTTGAATAGATGTTTTCTTTCCTTTAGTTCTTCTTTTACATTTACTTTCTATCTGTCCTGTTTCACAGAATCACAGAACATTACGGGTTGGAAGGGACCTCGAAAGATCATCTAGTCCAATCCCTCTGCCCGAGCAGGATCACCTAGACCAAGTCACACAGGAACATTTTCCCCATGCCAAATGTCTATCCTTTGGTACTCCTGGATTACAGTTCCAAATGTATTAAATGATTGGGAAACAGGAATCTTAACAGTGGCCTCTACGCCAAAAGAACATGAGGAATTTTTTACTTACATGTGTCTTACTAATACAGGGCATATAGACCAAGACACCCATCTTACGGCTTCCTCAGAAACTAGCAGAGAGAAGATACATGTAAGAGAGGAAAACTGACAAATTCACTAACTTAACAAAGTCTATGGTTTCCAGACACACTGATCTTCCTTCTGATTCCATGGAGTTCGTATGTTTCCCATGCGATGGACCCCAGAACTCCTACTGATTTAGCATGAGCCAATTACGAGATGGTTCACACTCCAAAAAGTCAATAAGGAAATTCTTAGCATTCCAGCTAGAACTTTCTGGAATTGTGTTGGTTTTTTTAAAATTCAAAGTCAGATTGAGTCTCACACTGCTCACAGCAAGTACCGCAGAGTTTCGTGTGCGTTCCCGAGGCCCGTCACACCAACCTGTGTAAAGGCCTGAGAACGATTTACTTTCTGCTGAATGTTTCCTGAAAATTGCCTTGCTGTCTCCAGAGATTTTAAAGCACAGTGGTCGCCAGTTGTTTTGGGAATGACAAGAAGCAATTCTGCACAGGCAGTTGTTCCAGAGAGCCTCCTCAGTGAATTCTTCTGAGAGGTCAGAGCTGCATGCTTTAGTAGGAGCCTCCAACCATTGCCTCAGACTTGTTTTTTGGATTATATGAGCGTTTGAAATTATCTCATGATAAACTTGTCAAGGGCTCATTTTATCACTTTTTAATTGAAAGCAGGCCACTAAAATAAAATCTGTCCATGTTGAGAATGCAAAAGCATTCAAGGAACACCGAGTGTTCAAATAATGCTTAAAAGCTCAAAACATAGAATCATAAGATCATGGAATCACTACGGATTGGAAGGGACCTCAAAAGATCACCTAGTCCAATCCCCCTGACACAGCAGGATCACCTAAACCAAGTCACACAGGAACACATCCAGTCGAGTCTTGAATATCTCCAGTGAGGGAGACTCCACAACCCCCCTGGGCAGCCTGTTCCAGTGCTCCATCACCCTCACCGGGAAGAAGTTCCTTCTCAGGTTGATGTGGAACCTTCTATGTTCCAGCTTACAACCACTGCCCCTCGTCCTATCACTAGATGACACCGAGAACAGCCCAGTGCCATCCTCCTGACACCCACCCCTCAAATATTTGTAGACATTAATGAGGTCACCCCTCAGTCTCCTCTTCTCCAAGATCAATAGACCCAGCTCCCTCAGCCTCTCCTCGTAATTGAGGTGCTCCACCTCCTTCATCATCTTCGTTGCCCTTCGCTGGACCCCCTCCAGCAGCTCCACATCCCCCTTGAACCGAGGTGCCCAGAACTGGACACAATACTTCCAGGTGTGGTCTCACCAGGGTAGCGCTTCCCAGAAGAAGAGGAACTCTACACATACCTCCCAGTCACATCAGGACTGGCTCCCTGACACAAAATACCCGCACATACCATGCTAGCAGCTCATCAGTGTTATTGTTACTCATCAGAGGCTCAGAAAATATAACGAAAAGCTAAATTACATTAAAAATACGTTAACTCTCGCAGTAAATTTTTCAATTAACTGTTTGAGAAAGCAGGCTTTATTTCATTTTGGTCCAGCTGTCCAGGAGTCCCACTGGAAACACGGATGCAAGCGCATAACGATGCATTGCTCCGATGTGTTTCAGCAATGGCCCTCGGCAGCCTCAGACAAGAATGAGGAAGGCTGAAATCACTTTCTTGTTGTATGTTACTGTGAGATCCCAGTCCTTGCTGGGTCTGAAATAACAGGGTGCATTAAGGGTTTAAGGTTTATTCTGGAGATTAAAACTCCTAACTTTGAGTGGAAGTGGACTACAAACAAAATAGATTTGATGAATCCGGACCACAGAGGAAAAAAACTTCTAAATCAAGGGGGGGAAAAGTGAGATAATATAAGTGATAGAGATGCTTTTAGAATCCTGCCAAGTAGATCACACCATTACCTTGTTTTGGGAATCCAATGAGAAATTACAATATTAGGTATTTTGTATTAAAGGAGCCTTGTAGCTTCATTCATATTGGCCACATGGCCAAGAATCATATGACCCATTAAAGAACAGAATGAAATCCACTCTCTTAGGGCTCCGTTTCTGGGGCAGCCCAGATTTAAATGTGAACTGACTATTTGGTGAGAACTCTGTTGTCCATTACTGATTCCCGAAAACGTCAGCATGTTTTAATCTCTTTCTAGCAAATACCAAGTTTTTTTCTATGGAGAATAAAAAGTAGTAAATCTAAAGTAATATCCAAGCCAACCCCCAGCCTTCAGAAGGCTACACAATGGGCAGACGACATCCTATACTTGGGGAATGTATTTCACTAGATGACAGATGAAGACAGACTTCATACAGTATGCAAGGATGTGATATTAGCATCAAATACATTCCAACCCCCTTATCTAATCTAATGAGCCATTTAAATATTGACCTGTCAGCTAAAATCTTGCAATCAGTTTTGTGCCACAGGAGTAAAAGATGCAGAATATTTAGATAATCATCTTTTTGACAAAGGCAAACTTGATCAGTAATAGAGATTGTTCCGAATCAACGGTCTTCAAAAGATCTCTTCTGTTTCTTTCAGTACATAAAAATCCTTGGTTTAATCCACTGCCACTTGCATTCCTCTTTGCCATTATTTCTTGAGCTTTATACAGGACTTCTGAAACTGTTTTGGGCTTAGAGAAGGTACGCTTTTGCTTTCATATGGAAGCTGTAAGCACTTTCATCTTGCTGCTGCTGCCAGAACACACACTTGCACACAAGCTGGCATATTCTTCTTATCACACAATTTAAAAAAAAAGCCACAGCTGCAATATTAATAGCAAATATATTCTGGCTTATGTCTGGTTACACTCAGGTGAACACTGATAACTCATGTGTGAGGTTCTCATACACAGTTCTGCCACTGCAACACCCCTCAACATCTCCTGAACACTGTCATACAGCTCTGTCCTCAACAGCTTCTCGCTGGTTCTCTGCTCTCAAGTATTAATAATATACATGATTTACTATCATGTATATAGTTTGTTATATACATATATATGTATATATATATGGTAGTTGGGTTTTTTTGTTACAGAAAAATAAATGTTTGGGTCTTCCTCTCCCCTCAGGATCTAAGAGTCCAGTACAGACAGGCAAGTATGCCAAATTCTGCATCAATGCTTCCTGTGAGTGAGAACTTTAAAATGTAATTCCAGAATATTTGCAAAACACATGCACAACAATCTGTCCTAGTGAGGCTGCTTTGTGCATCCTCCCAAACGTAACACCAGTGCTTCAAAAACACCTATGAAAAATTAAGGTATCACATTAAACCAAGTTGTCTGTGTTGTGTCCCAAATTAATAGTGAGCTCTGTAAGCACCAGCCTGGTCATCTGTGAGGTACACGTACTCACAGCCTGCTTTCTGGTTGATGGGTATGGCTGTGGAAGCAACCCTACCACAGTTTTTCAAGAGGAGACTGAAGTCAGACTTTAAAGCACTAATGCTGAGTCAAGTGACAGTATCCTCCCTCCCAGCAGTCCTACTACAGCCGTTTTCAACTGTGTGTTACACTCAGGCAAAGCTGATGGAAAGTCACAGAGCGTGGTGCAGAAACAAGTGTCTGACCTACCCATAACACTCACCTCCAAGTTCGGGGTGTTCCCAGCACAAAATGAAATGCTGCGAATGCCGCGGCCCTCGCAGCGAGGCCGTACAACGCTCAGGTGCAGTGTGTCCAGCACAACAGCTTACCCAGAACAACACACTTCGGCAAGAAACACTGCAGAACGATGAGCAGATGGCATAGCATCTTTGGACTGCACCAACACCAGGCCTTCATGATACGAGGTAATACGGAGAACATACACAGTGGGAACGAAACGTGTTGGCAGACATTGATGCAATGCTAACTTTGCTAGCTTGGGGAAACTCATTCGTCACTATGAAGCCATAGTTTTGTAGCTTGATGTGACAGCCAAGAAAGATACCTAAAGAATTCCTTATAGCTAGTAATAATTTATATATCCTTTATAAAAATAGAAAAACTATTACAGTTTTAGTCTTTAAACATATCAGGATCAAATCTCATTCACAATCTTGTGAATGGCTAATCAGTTTTGCTTTCTTCCTCTTCTAACTTCCGAATTCTGGTCTCCTGGACAACCACACAGCAGCAGACTACATTTCCAGTAGTTCAAGACCTTTTTGCAATTACTAAACCTGGTTTAAACCATCGGGCATTACTCTGTGCAATAATGTGTGACGGGAAAAAAACTTGACCTAAGTGATCGATACTCTTTCACATCACAAAGAATGATGAAGACTGCTGTCTCAAAATGCCATCACTGTACAGAGCTGTTTTAACTTTGCCCTGTGTAGACAGAAAGGGGCTACCTGAGATAAAGGGGCAGAGCAGAGCAGAGTTGTGTGCTGAGATGTTGTCTTCCCTTGCTGTGATCAGGCTGCATCATGGGCTGTAGCTCAGTTTCTGTATTCAGAGAAATGCTGCAATTCTGCATACCAGAGAAATGCTGGAGAGCAAGAAACAGCCAGCAGTGGGAATGCTGTGCAATGCACTTCCTGGTTTGTAAGGCAAACTGAATGATACAGGTGATTTGGATCAGAAGGGGGTGGTTAGCAGATCGAGAGAGGTTCTTCTGCCCCTCTACTCTGCACTGGTGAGACCACATCTGGAGTGTTGTGTCCAGTTCTGCGGCCCTCAGTTCAAGAAGGACATAGAGCTGCTGGAGGGTGTCCAGCGTAGAGCCGCGAAGACGAAGTAGGACACCTCCCTTATGAGGAAAGGCTGAGGGAGCTGGGTCTCTTTAGCTTGGAGGAGACCGAGGGGTGACCTCATTAAAGTCGATAAATATGTGAGGGGTGGGTGTCAGGAGGATGGAGCCAGGCTCTTCTCAATGTCATCTGGTGATAGGACAAGGGGCAACGGGTACGAGCTAAAACATTGGAGGTTCCGTATAAATATCAGAAGGAACTTCCCCACAGTGAGGGTAACAGAGCACTGGAACAGGCTGCCTGGGGACGTTGTGCAGTGTCCTTCTCAGGAGACATTTGAAACCCTCCTGGATATGTTCCTGTGTCACTTGGTCTGCTGTGGTGGGGGAACTGGACTAGATGATCTTTCGAGGTCCCTTCCGATCCCTAATGACTCTATGATTCTATGATACAGATGCAACCGCGAGGTTTCAAGGTCCACCCTGACCCCGGGTTCCACTCTTCTTGTGATGCCACCTTAACATCTTTAAAAAGAAAGCAGCTTTGTTGCCACATGCCACTGTGGACCAAGAGAAGCTGCTCAGCCCATCACAACTGACCAGCCTGCAGTACTTTGCCTCTGCTCTGTGCCCTGTAATGCCAGCGAGCTGCAGGGAATCGGGCACCGCACTGGTTGCTGCCCTCGGAAGTGCCTGTCTTCTCCTGGCACAGAGAACACCACTGTTCCTTTTTAAAAATTCCCTGCTCTTAGCAAGGTTTGTTTTTCTAACTGGTTCCCAGAACCCTCTTGGGGGCTCCAAGCCCAGAAAAGTAATTACTACATTACTTTGGCCACTAACACAATATCAACCTTGTTAGACTTGGCCTGTGGAGACAGCCAAACACCTGCTGCTGCAGCATTTATTTGATAAGCTTCACGGTTCGCTAATATAAACCTGATCCTGCCGACCTGCTGGAGGATAAAAAGGAGCTGGGGGAAAGGGTGGAGCAGGTAGGTGATCTCACAGCCCTCCGACCCCGCAGCTCACAGCCCTCTCTCCCAGCGAGCTCCTGTTTCTCTTTGCTTTCTTGTTCCCTGGTGAGAACTTCAGAGAAGTGGTTATGCAGGCAGATGTGGAAGGGGCTAGGATTCCCATGCCTTATGACGGATTAACTGACAAGTGCGGGATCAATACGGGAATTGTTCTAGCTCTGGCTGCATCTGTAGCCTCCCCAAGCAGACAGAATAGCTGCACACACTGTGGCTGGCATGGTGGTGGGAGCACTGAAAGGCTGGCTTAGGACCAGAGGCCATTAGTTAACAGCAATGGGGGAAGGAAGGGCTGCAAATCAGTCAAATCAACAGACAAAAGGTTGGGGAGAAAAGCAGATGTAGAAATAGAAACTTGATTTTTATTCATCGAGTGATGCAGTTTTCTTGTCTAGTACAAAAGAAAAGAAGAAGAAATTAGAAAGTGGGAGGAGGGGGAAATAAATAAGGTTTTGTCTCAGACAGGACTGTCTCTTTCAGGGGATACTGCCAAGCAAAATTTGAGGAAAAAATGGAAGACCACAGGGACTTAGCAGGAAGGAGAAAATAATCTTCCCGACAGTGTTGCTTGGTATCAGGAAAGAAACACATTCTGCTGATTGGCAAATTTGGCCTCACCTTCTAGACACAGGGAATCAGAAGAGGGCTGTCTAGAAAACCAAGAGAGGACATTTCCATGTACCTGCTAGTGTTCACTTAGACTCAAAGAGTTTGGCTTCAGGACTGTATATTTGCTAGTGGGCCTCTGTCTGTGTGTGTTGATGGAGCACCGCACAGCCATCCAGCGTGATTCAGCCACTTGGGAGATAGCGAGAAGCAGATGAACCATTGTGCATGACCTCAGAGCCAGACCAAACTTTTAAACAGACCTTGGCAAAAATCTGAAGACTAAGCCTCTGAACATGTGTGGAACTGTCTATACAAGCATCTTCTATCTTATTTCACCTTCTTAAACTGGCTCAGAACTTCAGGAACTTTATTTCCTGGTGGAGAAAAAAACCTGCAAAAATTCAAATAATATGCCACAAGCCCTGTTCTGGAGAGATCCAACCCAAATCAAAGCAAAAACCTCAAAAGTAACCTTCTCTTGTGGAACCTCAAGCCCAGTTTTGCAGGTATGTGAAATTCAGATAATGAATGATAAACATCTGAAGTTTTGGACTAGTACCAACTTCCTAGTTTTGCATTCACTCTTCACTGTGCAGGACTCACAGCATCAAAGAGAATGCTAAGTACACTCAGAAAACCAGCACGACTGGATTCTCTGGGCTCTGCTAACACAGCCAACTGTTCTCCAATGTCTGCCTTTATTCACTAGTCCGTCTCCCTCCAAACAGTACAAGACAGATTTCTTAGAAGTAGTAGTGAAGGAAGAGAAACAAAAAACCTGACACTCTGAGGAGACACCTGTGGAAGCTTCTGCAAGCTAGAAGACAGAGTGTAACTGAATTTAAACCTGCACTTGGAAGCCTGTGTGGAAAACTCCTGATGACTGAAGTCAGTAAGTTCAATCTCCCTCCAGCATTTTGCTTCAGGCTCTGTGCCTCAGTTCACCAACAGGCTAAAGATGACACTGAAATAACTTGAAACGTGTTACTCACTCACCAGGCAGTGGTGATAAGGAAGAACTCATGGACTATTCCCCCAAGAGTTTCTAAACAGACCAGCAGCAAAACGCTTAGGCTAAGGACAGTGTTACTGCACCTTGAGGCTCCCTAGATAAAGCCATCTACTTTCAGAAAGTGTCATGAGAAGCACTGTAAGTAAAACACTGTAATGACTATAAAGATCCTTCTAATGGCATTTCTGTAAAAATCTATCATGCAATAGGATGCTCTTTTCTTCTAGTTTCAGATTGTGAGTAAATGTACACATTGTACAGTAGCTTCTGCCCACAACTTCCCCAGAGGCTCCCTGGAGGATATAAGTTGCATGGTAAAACACTAGTAGACTGTTACATGAGCAAGAACAGTCTTACAGAAACTTGACGAGGTTTGACAGCAGCCCAGATGAACGGCTGCTGGTTACCGTCTTAGAAGCAGCACCCAAGGAGCTTGACCTGACAGGAGCACAGCGCTCTGAAACCACACAGAGCCTGGAGCTCAGCAAGGCAATGAGAAACAATGATGGCCATAGAGCTCACTCAGAGAATCCCCAAGAGAGCTGCCATATGCTGACAATGAACACTGCAGCCGAAAGGAACCAAAATTGTACAAAAGCTTCTTAAAATAAATCCTCCCCACAGGCCCTGCTTCCTGTTCTGCTACTAGCCACCAGCCCTGAGGGGTGGGACTTTCTCTGAGTCACGTACGTGCACGTGTGCTTAAGCGCCCAGGCTCGGGTGGCTAGCTGTACATGCTCTTGAGCAGTCAGCTACAGGACCATGAGGAGAACGTGAAATCAAGATGTCTCTTTCTCTCCAGTTTCTTCCTCTCTGCAGAGAGCTTTATGTAGTTGAAAACTGAACATTTGTGATGAATCTCAGAGAAAAGGACTTCGGTTTCATCCTTTAATCACACCTTATCCCTGGACAAGTTACTTCCAGTTATTTCTGAATAAGGTTTTAACCAGCTCTGTTGAAGTCATCAGCATCTAATGAGTTGGGAGTCTTAATTCCCCCAAATTCTGCAGAACCTCAGCTCTGTTTGCCGAGCTCCACAGCACACTGCAGTGGACTGGGTGCTGACAGAAGGCACAGCACACATTCAGGAGAACAAAGCGCTACACAAGAATCCCATGGTTCTGCTCAACCTATCAAGGTGACTCAACTAGTTCCAACATCCTGCCATGGGCAGGGACATATCTCACCAGACCAGGTTGCTCCAAGTCCCATCCAACCCAGCCTCGTCTTACTTAAGTCAAGCAAAGCATGGGGGTTATGCACGTATTTAAACCTTTAGGGTTTTGTCAATATGCTGTCCAACACCTGGATTATCGGTACGCACACACACATACATACATACAGCCTTTAGCACTGGAGAAAAGCTACAGATAATGCTAAACATTTCTGTAAATTAGAAAAGAAGATGGAAGACAGGACATAGAGAACTTTTGGTGTGTCCACTGTTACTCAAAGCTGACAAGAACTAGCCGCTGAAGCCAAGTATCATCAGACCTCAGTCATAAAACAGTTACTTTCTTTGATATAACAAAACTCGAAAGCACATGTGAAAAAACCAACTGTTGCTGATTGTTGTGGCTCCTTAACCAGTCAGCACTGGGTATGTGCCCTGCACAGACTCATTTACCATAAGAAGTACATGCACATGGGTCTGGAACCCTCGGAAACCATGCACCCACAGATACTGTGTCAGGCAACCATTCCCTTCAAGGCCTGGTTCTACTTCCTCCTCCACCTCAGTTCCTCCATTAAACTCCCCATTTGCCTATTAGTTTTGCTGAGATTACGAGTTACCGTCACAAAGTACATGAAAGCTGCAACCAAAGAGTGTCTGTGCCTAATGGAATCATTCAAAGAATTTCCAGCTAATGATTTACTGTTTGCTTCAGTTCTCCACCCACTGTCTGGGTTTTCTGGGGCAAAGACATACTTTCTTGCATGTTGCTAAAGGACTACACACACCAGTGGGACTAAGAATGCAATAAAAAAGATTTAATGGGAAAGGGGATGAAGAGAATATTAGAGCACTTCCCCTTCAGCAGAAAACAGTATGCTGCTGCTTCGGTGGCAAAGGCTCTTGTGCTCAGGGAATGCTCAGAACTGCTCCTGCAAGTGCCACAGCCAGTGGAAGGGCTTTTGGCCCGCCATGCCCATCTGTCTGCTGGTCTGATTCTTCAACGAGACAATTCACTGTCTGTTTCTGGAGAGAATGAATGAAGCAGTTAGATCAATTATCTGAGAATCTTCAGGATACACTCTGACAGATGATGAAAGGGCTCTAATATGTAATTGAAATACCCTGCACTGAAATGCTCACATTAAACCTCAGCTGATTACACACAGGTCTGAGCTATCTCAGACTCTCAGAACAGGAATTGAGTTGTTTATCAGGGAAAGCCAAACTTGTAAAAAGCTGGCTGCCCACTACAGAGTCTTTGTGTTGGGTAAATTAGCTTCAGGAAGAGAATCAAAATGAATTAAAACCACATGGGGATCCTCTCCCTTTACCCCTTTCCCTTTCGCTACATGAATCCCCTCACCAGGAGACAGAGGCCAGTTCAGTGTTTTTGTTTCCTAAAGTCTCAGTCTTGGGCCGAGTCCATTAATAACCTGCAGCTGATTTTAATCTACACAAACTCAAGGCTTCTTTCGTTTTAAAAAGATTACAAATTGTGTGTTACATAAATAGAGGGGAAAGGGAAAAAAGAGAACTAGAATGACTAAAAAAATCTGCTCTCCTTTACCAGACCTGCTGAACAAACCTGTGATTCAAGTAAAGATGAGAAATGAGAGTTGTGAGGGGAAAAATACACAACTGAATGCTCTAGCGATACCGCACCCGGACAGTAATGTCTGACAGTTACCATTAGCACAGTAACAACACATAGCAGATAGTAACGGAACTCCAGAGGTGGCAAACCAGATGCCCTGGAGACTGTCCTGATAGCCTGCAGCACCCCTTCCCAGGTCAAATGAAAATAACTTCGATTAGCAACTCTACGTAGACAGACCCTTGGCTCAATGCTGTGTACCTTAGGAGAACAAACCATAAAGGTATGTGGCTGTATTGCTCTCTAAACAAGCAGTTTTGAGCTCCTCAGGGCAAAGTAAGAGAAGAAACAAAGCCCGTGCCAGTGTAATATCAAATTATTCCTTTTTTATCCAGAAAAGCTATTCTAGATGAGCTCTAAAAGGCACGGAAAAGGCAGACTAGTCTGCTATAGGAGGTAAATGCAAATACTATGTTTGATATGATACAACAGCACAGAAGCTTTAGCACAAGTCTTCTCACTATGCTGAAGGATGAGAAGAGCAAATCCCTCATTTGTGGTGCATTTCTCATGACTGCAGCTGTAGATGACTGCCAACGAGGCTCTCAGTACGGCTGTGCACCAGTGCTATTATGATTACAGTCAAAACACTTAGGTCTTAGTGGTATCAAACCACTCCACGTAGATAGAGGTCTTTGTTTCTTCTTACCCTGTCACACAGAAGAAAGGAGAGCTGAATGTCATCACACATTTAAAATCAAGTAATAGAATTTAAAATACACATTTAAACACATAGAGATGCTACCAGGTAATACTGCTGAGGATCTGAACGTTCAGAATGCCAGTCTTAAATAATTTCATTTTTGTGTGGGAAGGGGTTGGGCTTGGGTTTGGTTGTTTTTTATGCCAACTTGAATTTTCTGGCTGCTTTATGTCACTCCAGAAATCTACGCACAGCCATAGGGCACTGGATGGCTCAACTCTGTACAAATCCCTGACTTTAAAAAAAAAATTGCAATAAGCTGCAAACACAACACTCATTTTTCTTGATGCTCCATGTCTGTGCTGATGCATCAGAAGTTTTCCTTTGGAAGAATCTCATGAACACCTCATGCATGAATGCTCTGTTAAAAAATGGCCACTGCCACGGAGGCAGTTCCTCCCTTCACATGAAGGAACTATGAACAGCAAGTGAGTAGAGTGTAACTACTCACAACATCCTGCAGCTACAGCCCTGGCAAAGAGCAGCACAATGGCAGCCATTTGGAAGAAGAGTTATACACTTTTCTTCAACTGCAGATGAAACTAGAGGTAAAAAAACTGCTTTCAAATCCAGAAGGGTTAAAAAAAAAAAAAAAGAGGTTTTCATAATCTATAAGCAAGATTTTGAGTGAGCTGTACACAAACAAAAGCTCCCAAGAACCTGCAGTCTTGATTGGCATCTTGATAATCATCTCAAAATAGAATCACGGAATCACAAAATCATGAAGGTTGGAAGAGACCCCCAAGATCATCGAATCAAACCCAACCCCACCCTGCCCATTGAACCATGTTTCCAAGTGCCAGATGCACACTGTCTCCAGGGACAGTGGCTGCAGCTGGACTTGGCCACGCAGCCAGTTTTCACCCAGCAAAGAGTCCACCTGTCTAAGACACGATCTGCCAGCTTCTCTAGGAGACCAGCATTTGATTCCTCAGAGAAACCATTTCGTAATTCAAGAAAAGTTTTTCTTTGCTAATTGCTCGCTAATGCTGCCATTTTGGGAACAGCACACATCTCTTTTATGCAAACCAAGAGCAAATATACCTCTGTAAAGTAAAAATCACAGCTTTGCCATAAGAAGGAGATACAGTAGATATGCAGAGACAGACATGAGCAAGAGAAATGACACGATCCCATCAGCTTTACGTAGGTACAACCCCTCCTCACAAGTCTGAAATGCAGCAATAAGCGTTCCTGCATTGAAGTCAGCAGTTTTCCAGTCTTTGCTGATGGGACAAATGTAACTTGTAAGGGGTTTGTGTGCAATTGCTGGAGGTTTTATTTGTATAACTTTTCTGGAGTTTGACTATGACTTTGATTGCATGTGGGTGGCTGTGGGACGGGCGGACAGCTGGGTAAAGAACTATGACAGAAAGAATCTTGTCCCATTTCCTGCCTGTGCTTCATTCACTAATGAGCACTGCTCTGGGTCATTCTCAAGATTTCTTCATCTGTTGTTGTCTCGCCTGCAAAAGGGGTACCCCAGCAGTGGAGCTGTTGTCAGCTTGTCTGGAGAGTTTATTCTGCTGCCTCTCAGCCCTGCAGCTGTGTGGGACTGGAAGTGCCTGGCTGTAAACAACCCCATATTTCGTGCTTCTTTTTGGATGACTTGAAGGCCAATCTCAGGCCAGATGTGTTTGCTGGTGTAATCAGTTTCCCATTTCTTGTAATAAATGCATATCTCAACAACTAATAATAAAGTGAAGTCAGGATTTATCTGTTGTCTTCTTCAGCGTGATTTGTGTTGGAAAGAGAATGTTAATAAAACATAGTGAGGTCCTCAGTCTCTCCTTTCTTCCTGGAGTGCTTGAAACCGTCAGCGAGTGAATCCCTATGAGTAAACAGCCAGGCTGGTGAATGTGATGCCATCAGTCTCCTGCTGTAGCAACTCCTGTTGCTAGTTTGCAGAAACAAAGCCATTTTGCTTCTTGAAGAAACCCTGCTTATCAGCATCACTGGCTCATTTATTGTTTCTTTCGTTCATCCAGCTCACTAGAAAAGGTTTCCTCTCGGTAACAGGTTTAGGCTTTTACAAAGATTCTTTTTTATAAAAGGCTTCTACCTGTCTGCAGGCAGGTTTTAGCTGTCTCCCACAGCACACTACCCTGTTATGGACTTCAGTCTTTCCATTTGAAACCTCATTAGAGGAGCCACATGAAGACTGCATCCTCATGTCTAGGATAGTCCCCTGTGAGCTCCAGCAAGGCTCTGTCCAGGGAAAAGGAGTAAATCCTATCTGCTTTCTGTATCTCAAAGAGATGTCTTTTGATTTGTATTGTAAAATGGTATTGAAATAGCCTTCCTCTTCCAAGCAAGTGGAAAGGTAAGGCAGTAGGAAGAGGAAGACTGTAAGGGCTTAGCCTGCCCTTAGACACTGATGGCCCACACGTGCTGTTGCAGCATAACGCAGCTGTGCTCCCTACAATTCTCTTCTTTCCAGTTAGATCACATCCATCTCCACCTTCATTCCCCATACCTACTATAGCAGGACCCTCATTCACAATTAAAACCTCTGCTCAAGTCTGTCAGAGATGCTTCACCAACGAGAAGCAATTCCATTAGGTGGGACTTAGATACCAGAGTTCCAATCCTCTGGTGTGTCTACTACTTGGTCTTTCATGCCACCTGTCAGCTGAAATAACGATAGATAGATGGATGGATGGATAGATAGACGAATGGACAGACAGGTAGATAGCGAGATATGATCATAGAATAAGTTCCATAAAGAAAACCACAGGGCTGGCATTTCTGCATGAATCCTTTTCAGAGAAACACTCTAATGTTTCATCCTAAAAGAGGCTTTGCCAAGTCCTTTGTCCTTTGGAGAGAAAGGAAACACCTTCCACAGTATGAGTGTAGGTCTATTTACAGTAGCATCGAGCCAGCACCTACTTTTATTCAAGATAATTTTTCCCTGGCAGTATTCAGCAGCTCATCTACTGTCTTCAATTGCACTAATGAACGTTAGGTTCTCAGTCAGCCTTGCTAGTTCTGTTCAGCAAACGGGCCACCAAAACCCTAAGTAAATAGTGTTTCTTCTGCAACTCTTCATTTTTAACACCCAAGTACAAAACACGTAACCGCATACGTAAACTTCCGAGTCTCGCGTAACTGAAGACAACTGTTTTACTGGCACACAACACACATTTATTCCATTAAAACCACTCATGCTGGCACGTGAGAAGGAAAGAAGCCCTTTCAGCTTTTAGGAAGAAAATGACTGATAGGGTTAGCAATTAGAAAAACAAAACAAACTGAAAATATCTGTACTTGTAAGCTTAGTCTACATGCTATGGCTTGGCTAAGAACAGATACAAGTGATCTGGGATTGTTTTCTTCAGCGATCCGCCACACTTTAAAGAGGCTGGTAGTGTCAAAAATCCTACACATGGGCAGCCTCATTCCCCTACTACTCCGGCTGTGTTGTCAGAATTTTTCTGCACTTTCACATCTACTGTGTGAAGTAAAGATCAGTCTGTTTCTAGAAGGCTACTTTGGTGGGTGGTCTACGTTGATTCCATGTCTTCATTTTATTTTCCAGGACATTTAGAGTTTTCTTTCCGTGCTCTCTAATTTGAGCTTGGTCCTAATTCTCCTCTTTTAATCAGGTTTTGTACGTAGCTGACATGCAATTATCCCTTGAGGAATATTCTTGACATCTCACCTTCTCAGTAGTTTCATGGGATTCTTCCTATTCTCTTTGTGTTTTTATCAGATGCTTTCACTCTGCCAAATCGACAAGCTGTCAGAAGACTTGCATTAAACAAAAATAGCCAGATTTTCTAGAACAGACTAAAGTTCTTGTTCTGTCTGCAGTAATGCTGGCAAAGCCTTTACAAAACATATACTCTGTGAAGCCATTGTATTTTGAAAGGCTGCCAGCGCTCTTCCGAAACTTGTGTCTTACTAGGTGAAGAAAGAAACTCCCTCATGTGAGCGAGCGCACCAGTAGAACAGAGTTGTAAGCACAATTAGATTCTGGAATAGTGAAAATTGACTCCGTCACAAATGTGCAAGAGTAATTTTGTACATCACACACCACAGCAACCTGTGAATTAACAAGACATCAGTACAGGGATGCACCCTGAATGTAAAGACAAAGCTAGGAAGCTGCATCAGGGGAGGTTTAGATTGGGTCTTAGGATGAAGTTCTTTCCTGAGTGGCTAAGCAACTGGAACAGGTTGCCCAGGATGGTGGTGGAGTCCTCGTCCCTGGAGGTGTTTAAAAAATGTGTGGCTAGAGTACTTGAAGGCTTGGTCTAGGGGTTATGGAGATATTGGGATGAGAGCTGGACTTGATGATGCTGGAGATACTTTCCAGCCATGATGATTCTCCAATTCTTTAAGTATCTGTGGGCTGCTTTCATTTTGTGTCCAGACATTTCAAAGCATCATGTACAAGGAATGAACGCCTCCTATCAGAACCACAATACACCCCCACTTCTTTTAAGCAAAGCAAGAACACAGTGTTGTCTCCAATAGGACATAAATTTGTTTCTCCAGTGCCTCTTGATACATAAAGAAGGCACCTGGACTAGACAGCGCGAGTGTCTAGACAGGGAGGCTAAGCAAACTTCCACGATTGCGAAGAAAACCTTAAAATGATAACCTGAGCTTAGCTGATGAAACAGTCATTGTCTGAGTCATCTGAAAATCTGAAAGAGTGGCCCTGAGCACAGGAAACTTTATCATTAACCTAACAGTGTGTCATCCTCATGACTTGAGGGATAGGGAGAGGGGCGGCAGGGATTCTGCTGCTTCAGGCGAATACATCACGAGTGGAGCAACAGCAGCAAAGTACAGTAAGTCTGACCCAATCTCCAACAGACATCGTACTGGTGCTTCAGCACCATTAAAGAACTTTAGACTCAGGATACCTGGGGCCTGTCACAGTAAGGAAATGGCACCTCTTACTGCTCCTCACGGTGAGCAACAACGTGGAGGATGAATCAAACAGCAGAGAAGCAACAGCGCAGAGGAACTGGGGCTTAAAATCAGGATTTTCAAACCTCACATAACCTAAATAAATATTAGAATTAACATAACTGATTTGGAACTGTCATGCAAGGGAAGCCTAGTCCTTAGATAAACAGAGTGTCCGCCCTTAACCTCCTGAACTATCAATTTCCCCCAGCTAATACTGCAGAAAGGTTACGCTGCAGTGCCCTGTGCTTCCTCACATTTAAAGTTAGGGTAGCCAAGGGCAACAAAGACTCCTTCCTCTCTAGCCTGATAGCAGAGTTCTTCCTTCCTTTTGTTCACATGAAGAACAAACAGGAGTTGAACAATAACAGGGATGCTTCATTACAGTCCTCTCCCTCCCGGGCACCCAGCCCTGGTTAGCATTATCTTACCACTTGTTTTTGTTTTAGAGGAAACCCCGAATGGCTCTTTCAACTGCTGCTGTTTCCAGATCAATGTTACCTCTACTTCCTCCGTTTTCCAGTCTCCTTATTTTACCAACAATATGTGGCACCACGAAGGAAAAAAGAGAGAAAGAACCAACGATCTGAGGAAAACGCTGCCTGCAAGGCAAGACGTAAGGCCTTTCAAAGATGCTTCCTCTGGACCAGCCAAGATATTGACTCTGAGCATTAGGAAAAAACCCTCAGAAAGCTAAAAACAAAGCAAGCCAAAACATCCTAACCCCTGGCAGCTACTGAAGGAAGTGCATATGAAGAACACAGTTGGGCTTGGATATTACTTTATTTGAAAACATCCAGGCATCTGATCACACTTCCTGAAATCAGCAGCAGACCCCACCCTTCACATCTCCTGCTTTATGGATAAAAAGGCCTTGAGTTATTCCTCAAGCCCACATCCTCTGATCCGTAGTGGACAGGTGGCACACAGCCACAGTGCTTTCCCACTTGTACATACCTGCAGACTTACTCTTCTTGAGTAACTCATTGTTTTGAACAGGTTCCTAAATTATCTCTCACTTTTTACACCATGGCAGGGAGCAGTAAACACATTTAGTGACAACTGTGCACTCCCCTCTGGACTGTGAACAGCCAAGGAGCTGCCCCAAAACCTGGTGTCAATGGATGCAGTTATCCCAGTGAGACTGAGAAAGGGAGCAAAGGAGGGTAGACAGCCACTGCTCTTTTTTGGCAAAGATCTGTTCACAAAAGACATCTTGAGATGACTGTGGGGCCAGCTGGCCCCAGTTAACACCGTGGTGTTATCTGCAGCCCTCAGGTGCATGAGTGTATGTACCACTTGTGCCAGAAGAGGATTTGTTTGGCAGGTTCAGTCTGTGTGCTGAAGCTGTCGGCAGTAAGCAGCGTCCTTCCTGAGCTGAGGCAGCTGGGACCAGCTGGAGGGATGTTATTCTCCCCTTGTGTTCAGATGCGACAGTGGAATTTGGACCACTTATACGCTAGAGAAATTTGGCCTTGCCCTGACATCTGGCCACCTCTCCTAGGGCATGACAGATCTTCCAACTTAAAAATCAAATAGTGCCTTGGGTGGCTGCTCACCTTTGCTGCTGCTGCAGTGGGTGGGAGGCTGCAGGTCAGTTATGAGACCACCTTGATCGTTCAGTGCTGCCTAACACACGTTTGAGACAAAAGCAGGGAGCAAACCTGTTACTCAAGGCAAAGAAAGTATTCTGGGCAAATAAAGGTTAGACCTGTCACACTCCAGAAGAGTCCAGTGCAGCTGGCAGGGCTGCAGGGATAACACAAGGCCACAACACCACAGGAGAAGGAAGGCAGAAATGCAGAGGAGAAACAGCAAACCTCTGAGCTCTGGACTGCCACTATCAAATGGGAGAGGTGGCTGCGTTCCCATTTCAGAACTATCAGAGTTATGCTTTAACCACCCTAGTTCAGCAGTTTTGGCATTTGCTGCCACATTAGAATGCACTGGCTTAGTTTTCAAAGGTAACCAGTACCTACTGCTCCCACTGACTTCAGCAACAGCTGCAGCTCTAAACGCCAGTTTAAGACAGTTTGCATATCGAGAAGAACTGAAGGAAAATAAAAGGCCTATTGTGTGAATAAGAAGAGTTTAAACACTGCTGATGGGTGGTATACGAGTCCCTTCCCTTTTCAAATGAATTTCACTTCATGTTTTGTTTGGTTTTCCTGTTGATGCATCCTGCACCCTCCAGTGCTAAGCTGGTGGGATCCCACACACTTTCCTGGCATGCGGTGTTTAAAATAAGAGAGCTCAGCAATCGGATATCCTCAGCATTTCCAGCTATTGAACACCATCGTGAGTACTGTGATCCTATTTCAGAGCAGAAAAGAAAAGGCAAATAGGCATATTCTCCCTGTGCTGGTACGGGGCAGACAAAAGAAAATGAAGCAAACAGGATGTTCTGCTCCTCTGAACTTCAGCAAATGGCCCCAGCATACAGGATACAGTCCACGGACTTGCAGCTGCAGTGTATGGGCCTGGTTGCCCCAAACTTTGTTCTGGGTAACTTAGCTGCAGCACAAACACAGCTTGCACCAAGTCCAAAGTGGAGTGTGCACCCTCCCACCTGACGTACCTCAGGACTGAAGTCCTTCATCCAACAGACACTGCCTAGAGGAGGATTGTGGTGTTTTCTATATGCTGCTAAGAAAAAAGTCTCATTCTTAAACTCACTCAGAACATCTTCAGGAGTGTGTGCTTGGTGGTCATGACTCGGGACACCACCCAGCTTATTCCAAGCTTATTCACTCAATAGTAGGGCCCATCCCAGTTGAAGTCTCCACAAGAGCATGCAGCACTCTGAGAAATAACCCTATTGCAGACTGCTTGACATCTCTGCTCCTGTTTGTGGAGAGCTCACTTTCTCAGGGCATTGGACTCCATGGGAGATCAGATCCATTACGGAACAGCTAGAAAGTTAGAATGAAAATGAGATTCAGTGAACAATAAGGTAAAATCTTTTCAGCAACAGCATCTCCTGTTGAAGTGTTAATTGTAGCATCATCTGCCTATGCTTCCTCTTCATCCCTTCGGCCATGCAGGCACTGCCTTGCCTCTGCTGAGCCTCAGGGCAGACCCTCCAGGGCTATTGAGGTGGAAAACCAAGGAACAGCTGGGGCTGACAGCCCATGCTCTAACAAAATGCTCACTAAACTCGTTGCCTTTCTCATCTCTGTAGCCCTCAATTAACTCAGTATGGCCCTGAAACTTAGCTAACCAATTTTCAGGGGTCTTCACAGAACTGAATGACAAAGGAGTAGGTTCTGGTTATGTTACAACAGAAGCAATGAGAAGAAGCCACCAACAATCATTTACACGATGCCAAGAGCTCGAGTACACAGTGCAGAAAACACAGTAGCAGCCCAACATTATTAAATTTAGGGAATTAGTGTAATGAGAAAAACCTTTTGAAGTTCAAACCTGTTTGTTGAGAGGGTTTCTCACATGCATGTCTGCTGCTGTGAAAGTGCTATCTTGTTCCATCTTATCAAGACAGACTTAAGTTTATATGAGAATGTAATTCCAATTTGTGGTTAGTCCAGTTTTAAAGACAGGGTAAGTCTACACATCAGATGCAGAGATATGCTCAGGTTAATTCTGGAAACACAAAGTTTCAAAGAAAAGCAGCACTGGGGCCAAAGCAACAGGAATCCTATTTGCAAAGTGTTATCCCTGTGCTAATTAAGCTCCACAACCCCCTCCCCCACCTCCTCTGGCAACGTGTTCTAGTTCAGATTAAGTGCTGTGCAAACATGCTCGTCTACACACGGGATTGCACTCCAGAGACTTCCAGATTTAGACTGTAGCTAACTGTTGGAACTCATGCACTACTCTCCCCTCCCCAGCACATCCAGCATTTCTCTCTGGCAACCAGGCTGCATGCTCAGGGATTTTGCAAGACTTTAACAGAGAGAACGCACAAAACTCTCTAACTGAAGAACAGTTGCATAAACTACCAAAGTGAAGGCAGTTTGGTCTCAGTGCTCTACTGCTAACTAGTGTTTTACAAGATGAACTGATGGTAGCAATGACTTCAGTAGGTGTGTTGGTGGTGAAGCTAGGATAGATGCAACCCTTGAGGACTGCAAAAGAAATCTAGTTGTGCCAATCACAGTGAGAGTTAACGGCCTTTTACTTTCATCAGCTGCACACAAAAGCATGCAGCTTTGCTCTGGCTGAAAAACACAGACATTTCTTCTCTTCCTACTCATTAAAGTGTTTGCCTAAGAACATGAAGTCCATTTTAGGTACATTTGACATTATTTGACAGTCCTGTCACTTGAACGATATGACATCTTCTCTTACTAGAAGGCTCTTGGTCTTTTATGAGAAAGTTGAGTTCCCAGAACAATACACCGTCACAAACCACAGATACTACCTCTAATCAACAGACAACTTCACTCCTTATGTTAAAAGCCTTCTAGAAAAAAGGCCATTTGCTTTAGCACTGTGCTTGCTGAAAACACAGGGGAGCAGCCACTTTGATCAGGAATTCATTGCAGAGAGACTGGTAAGAAGAACATTTCTCTGAAGTGAGACCACTTTGTCCTCTTGAAAGGAGGGGAATGCCTTTTTGCAAATACAGACTGGTGCTCTTCAGCTCACTGCTTTAACAGCCCTGGATTAAAAAACCTGTTTGGATTCACACCTGTGCAAATGGGAACAGATTTGGCGCTCTGCTTGCACTAAGCTTTCTTCATGCTACATTCAGTAAGAAATAAGAAAAATTAAATGCTGGCAGATCACTTGAATCTAACAGAGTAGTTAGGGACGTGCTTGGCTTTCAGCGCAAGAAAGCAGTTCTGTGTCTTCAGCCTGTACATACAAGTACAGAAATAGGCAAGGAATTCAGTACTTTGTGCCAAACCGGGTCCATCCAGCAAAATATCCAGCAAAAGGTATGGAAAGAAAGTTTAGCAAACAGTTCTCTATCTACTAAGCCATTAGAATCACAGAACATCAGGGATTGGGCAGGACCTCGACAGATCATCTAGTCCAATCCCCCTGCCACAGCAGGATCCCCTAGATCAAGTTGCACAGGAACATGTCCAGGCAGGTCTTAAACATCTCCAGAGAAGGAGACTCCATAACCCCCTGGGCAGCCCCTTCCAGTGCTCTGTCACCCTCACCACGAAGAAGTTCATTCTCATATTGATGTGGAACCTCCTATTTTCCAGTTTACACCCATTGATCCTTGTCCTATGATTAGATAACACTGAGAAGAGCCTGGCTCCATCCTCATCACAACCACCTTTCACATATTTATAAACATTAATGAGATCACACCTCAGTCTCCTTATTTCCAAGCTCAAGAGTCCCTCAGGCTTTCCTCATCAGGGAGATGTTCCACTCCCTTCATCATCTTTGTGTCTCTGCATTGGACTCTCTCTAGCAGTTCTGTGTCCTTCTTGAACTGAGGGGCCCAGAACTGGACACAATATTCTAGATGTGGTCTCACCGGAGTAAAGCAGAGGGGGAGGACAACCTCTCTCAATCTGCTAAGCACCCCAGAACGCTGTTGGCCTTCTTGGCTACAGGTGCCCATTGTCAGCTCATGGTCATCCTGCTGTCCACCAGGACCTCCAGGTCCCTTTCTCCTACACTGCTCTCCAACAGGCTAGTCCCCAACCTGTATGGACACCTGGGGTTGTTCTTGCCCAGATGCCAGACTTTGCACTTGCCCTTGTTACAGTTCATAACGTTTCTCCCTGCCCAGCTCTCCAGCCTGTCCAGATCTCGCTGAACGGCAGCACAGCCTGCTGGAGTGTCGGCCACTCCTCCCAGCTTTGTGTCATGTTTGCAGACAGCAATAATTTTATCGGACGGTTTATTGTGTTTTGACTGGATCTGGGTCCAAGACACCTCTGGTCTTCTTTCACAATTAAAATATTTTACCTTCAACTCTCTTCGTTACCATTTTTAGTTGTTTTTGCATCTGCACTTTTTTCTTCTGGGCTCCTTCACTTGACAGCCATGAAGTCCAGCCACACCAGCAAGACTTTGCCAGAGCTGCTGCAGAGCAGTAGAGCAATTCTCACACAGCCACCTAGCGAGGATGCCCTCTCCAGTGCCAATGCCATTCCTGGAAAAGGTTTAATAACCTGTTCCTCAAAATGCCATGAAGCGGCTGCACAAAAGGGCATTGTAGTGTATGTCAGCTACATCTGTATGGCTGACTTCACAAGCACTGGGATGACAGGAGTCCTCTTTTTTCATGTTTCTTACTGCCAGGGTAGCTTTTTTTCCCCCCCTCTCATTCTTATAGACCTGTTAGAAATAGCAAGAAGCTTTCAGTGTTCCTCTGCGAAAGCAGTTCCACCCCACAGAGAGCCTAACAATGATCAGTTCATCTTTAGCCCTCCAGTAAGGCCGGAAATCACCAGTGGCACTGCAAATCTGTTACCATCTCAATAGCAATGCACAACTTTATTCCCATTAATCTGTCTTCCATCCATTCACACATCAAGTACAACCCTGCTTCATTTTACAGATTATATCCGTGTTGCTCCAGACAAAGGCCACTTCATAGTTACAGTCTTCAACTGAATAAGAGCTTTTGATGCAGTAAATCATTGTCTCTTACTGTTCAGACTTGCACAATGCCATACAAATAATGCTGCCCTTTCTTTCAGAATTCCCTTTCTACCTCACTTCGTGTTTCTTTACAAAAGAAAATGATGGATTTTTCACTTGCTTTAGCCATATAAATTAGTTATAGCTCTTGGAGATGGTTTGCCACACTGCACTACAGATTCTGTGCTATTCTGAGGTCACTAGTGACAAATGAAACGTAACGTACCGAGGTTTTCCTAGGTCTGCCTGCTTCTAGATCTTCCTCTCTTATCACTGTGAAACATAAAACTGACAATACTCTATTCTGAGTGTCACATATCTTGTGTTTCTACCTACCAGATGTTACCTGCCTCAAGAAGATGTTTGTGACTGTGGTGGTGCACACAAGAGATGTGTGCAGAGGAAAACAGGGCAGGAGAATAGTGGATTAAGCAATAAACTAATTATCCCGTTCTGCTGGCACAAAAATCAACTTCTTCCCTTTAGCAGTAAAAGGTATTTTGTCCTTTATTTGGGTAGTTAAGGAAGCTAGTCAGCATGAGATGCAAAAGTTCCAAGGTTAAACTTACAGATATTTATAACTTATAAGCACTGAAGGTCATAACAAGTACTGGGGCCAACAGCTGAAGGTAGACAAACTGTGACCCGAAAAACAGAACAAGTGTTTAGCAGGAAGGTAGCCAGCACGTGAAAACAGTCAGGGCAAACCAGGAACTCATGTGCTTGATGCCTTCAAATACAAGGGAGTGCCTTTTTAGAGGGCATGACTCAGTGTAACAGAAGCTGTCAGGTTTCCTTCAGGTACCTGACATGTCTGATACATGGGAGTTCAGGCTGGATGAACTGCTGGTTCCATCCATCTTTAAACCTCATGAAACTGAAGATAAATCATTACTGAGCAAGTCCTAGCTCACTGGTATTACTTGCTATGTGTTTTTAGTGTGCCTGAACTCTTTTCAGCAAAGAGCACTGTTAATCACTCGGTTAAAGCATCCAGTGAACGGTACCAACAGACTCTCCAGTTGGCAACCAGCCACCACATCCCATCTTCTTTTTTAGCACCATCTTCCTCTTGGTAACAGAGGGCAATTACTTAGGTGATGTGGAGTGGGACTTATTTCTACAAACAGCCAAAGTATTGCTAGCTTGTGATTCTGCTAACACCTAGGCTCTGTTGCTCTCTGGTATTTGCACCCCAGAATGCTGCCACTTCTAAGCCAGACTACGATGACTGCCCACAGAATACAGCCTCAAACTGGTATCATCTCACTCAGCCTATCTTCTCTTTGCATATGTGTGTGTATGGTTACGTGGCATGCCATGGAGCAGCTGACCTAACCCAGTGCGTGCTACCTTCAGCTTTGATGACACTACTGCTAAGCAAGTGCAGCTCAGAATCTGTTCTGACTGCTGTACCAGGAACAGAATTGCCAGCTAACCATTTCCAAGCCGAACCAGAATTTCTATCACTGAGTGTTAAAACAACCATCTTGCGACCTGCACCCTTAATCAGGTAGATCTGGAACTTTTTTACTCTCTTTTTTAAGAGTATCACTGGCAGACACTGAAGCTGGTACACTGAATTGGGAAAGCAACCACAAGTCCTTACACAGAATACACAAGTGGACAGCAACACTTCCAGTATCTTTCAGTGTTTCTCTGTTCTAGATCTCTGTGAATCAGAGATCTGCTGTCAGACTGGGTGTTGCAATCACAATCCAGGTTCCTGACACAGTCACATTACACTACCTTGCACTGCAGAATAAAGGTAACTGAGGGGGTTTTTCCCCCCACCCCCTACAGAGCACACTGAAGTGATGGAAGGAGGGCTCTGAAGGTTGGCTTTAATGCTGAATCCCTGACTGGCCAGTCCTCAAATCTCATTTCTGTAGTCTGCAAGTGGAAATAATAGAATGAGTGAATAAATGGATTATTTTCATCCCTGAACACTTCAAGCTCATAAAAGCAAAGAAGTTTCCCCCATGGCGCCCTTGGGCAGCCTGGAGCTCTCCTCTGACAATAAAGGAGAAGCAGTTCTGCCTTCGGTGGGATCTCTTCGAACACTTCTGTGCTTGCGCCGAGACCGTGAGATGCAAAGATGCCAGGGAAACAGAGCAGCGATTTACACTGACAAAGAGGATTTTGATACACCCCTCCAAATGGGGCAGCATTACCATCTTAATAGCCTTTTGCTCTCAGCCCTCTTCCTGAGGACGCTGGAGATTTTTGCGAATGGAGAACAGTTCCGCTTCCCATTTCAAGTGCAACAATAGCAGAAGGGCTCCTTCAACTGCATCAAATAGCTGCCTGTGAAATCCCTAACTAGCCCACTGCCTCTCCTGCCGTTTTATTATCCTCTGGCCCACCGAACAAAAGGGGAGGGGGGGGAGCCGCTCCTCGTTTTCAGCGTATTCCACACATCCTAATCCCTCAGAGGTGGCAATGGAAATTGCTTGTGGAATTGTTAAATCACACTTTCACTTTGTCTTTCATTCTCCATTCACCCTCACTAATCAAGGAGTTTCCAGCCACATTTCCCAGTATCAATCTGTTTATAGGCTACTGGTTAATGGTCCTAGGATGGGACCCCCTAAGTAAAAGAAAGAATCCTGGGCACTTCAGCCAGCTGCTGCTTTTCACCAGTTCCCACACCCATCCACTTGTTCCCGTCAGGCACCCCTGAATGTGCTCACCTCCTGACACCCACTGAATCCAGCAACAAAGGCTGAATGGGAAAGCTGCCTCTGCAGTCAGGCTATGGGACAGATCCCACTTGTTAGCGCTACTCGATGTCCCTGGAGCAGCAACGCAGTGACATTCCCTCACTAACTGACATCTTACCTCGCGTTCAGCTTCCCTTTGGAAAGCAGCACCAGCTCTCATAAAAGCTTTGGTAACTCCTGCACGGGGCAGCCTGGTGCCACTAGCTGCATCTTATCCAAAGCAGCCGTTTCCAGGTGATTTGCTCACTTCCTTTTTCCACAGAAATCACGGGGATTGAAATGTGGGACGAGGACACGCAATATTTACTTTGTACAACTCAGTGAGAGGCTCCCATGGAAGTGCTTACAAGTATCTGTAAAGCAGCCTAGGACACATTATCAGGGGAACCATGCCCTTCCTTTCTGCCCATCTTGGAGATAAATATCTAAAAGGGAAACAGAATGGTGCAGTTGGAAAGTGAGAAAAGGGTCACACAAAAAAGAGCTTCAAGCTGCTTCCCAAAGTATACAAAAGAATGCCTGATATTGAGACAGCCTTTCCTTGGAGAAATTTAATGGCTGTCTCACCTTTTTAAAGAAAAACAGGGATCAATGTTTTAAATGTGCACCCCAGAAATATATGGATAAGGGAAAAGAGCAACTGCCTTCCTCCTCATGCAGAGCTGTGCTTCCTTCAGAGAGTCATGCTCCATCATCATTAAGTGTTCCCAGGCCCATTTGTTCTCTAAAGCACAGCTCAAGCCTTGAAAAGCTTTATTGCTGGCTCACAGAAAAGAACTGAAACACATAAAGATCTCCTCAGAACAAACACTTCCCATTTCTGAAATGGGGAATCTTTCTTTTCCCAAGTTTCACCACATTAGCACCTAAAAACAGAGCAGGAAATCGTCTGCCTTCCTTTAACAATCAGAAACATCTCTGCAACTCAGAAGAGATTCAAAATAGACAAGCAGTTTCGCTTCTACCCTGTACTGAAACAAAACATGCCTAGAGCAGCTCTTGCAGGCCATCTCACTTTAAACCAAGACAAATCGTTTCTTGTTTCTGCAGCCTAAAATGGTAAAATTCCTATCACCAAACAAAGTAGATCAAATTCCCAAAATGCCATCTAAAAATACAGCGGGTGTAGTATCCCAAGGCTTAGAAAACACAGGAGGGACCCCCACATTACCATTATGTACATGCACCAGGCAGAACCAAAACCGCACCATAAACCGCATTTCTTTCTTTCTTTCGTTTTCTGGCATTCTGTATCACCAGAGGCTGTTTGGCATTAGAAAACTGATTTGTGCCATTGGTCTGGTACAACCTGATGGGAGGTGAGAAAGTGGTGATCAGAAGGCTAATGGAAAAGTCAAAACAAGTGATACTCTGATCTTACCTTGAAGAATGAAGCCTGACTTCTCAATGGTGTAGAAAAATGTGCAGAACGGAGCAACAGGGGATTTAGCAACCAGGAGCTGCAAAATAAACAAGTGATGAATAAGCACACAACTTTGTAACATACTGGCCAAAGCTCAAATCCATGGAGTTTGACTTCCAGAAGTAAAGCACACTGCAAAAATAACCAGGTTATCGATCTAGGCCTGGTGCTTCTAAGAGTTGAGGTCTTTTCACAAGCACAGATAGCTCATGCTGCAATTTTTAAAGGATTCACAGGTCCTGAGAATCGTAGAATCATCAAGGTTTGAAAAGACCTTCAAGATCATCAAGTCCAACCATCCACTCTACAACCCCAAACCACTAAACCATCTCCTGAAACACCACGTCTGCCTATTTTTTGAATGCCTTCGGGGATGGTGCCTCTACCCGGGCAGCCTGTTCCAAAGGCCTCTCCACTCTTTCTGAGAAGCTTTTCCTAGGATCCAATCTGAACCTCCTCTGGCACAACCTGACCCCATTTTCTCTTGTCCTATCACTAGAGAGAAGAGGCCATCACCTGTTCCACTCCAACATCCCAGAGAGCAATGAGGTCTCCCCTCAGCATTGTCTTCTCCAGGCTGAACAGCCCCAATCAACCTCAGCCTCTCCTCATCAGCCCTGTTGTCCAGACTGCTACCCAACTCAGTTGCCCTTCTCTGCCCACTCTCAGTGTCCTTCCTATAAAGGCACTGCCATTAAAGCATCAAGTTCTGTTTGTCTCACTGGCATCCTGTTAAGCTTAATCATTCCTGCCTGCACAGCATTCACACTCAGAGACAATTCTAAGCATAGCCGTGACTGCCTCTGAGTAACACAGTTTTAATCTCCATTAGCCATCCCACAGATGTGCCCTGTTGGCTACTTCACCTGGCCTGTGAAAGCAGCGTGGTCCATCCATGGGTCAGCACACCAGGAATGGTAATGTGCCATTTCAAGTATCTGGATGTCCTCTTTTGCAAAAAGGATAATGATCAAGTCAAGCTTCATTGTCCTTGGAGTATCAAAATAGGAACCGGATTCCCTCAGGGCAAATAGCACAACTGAATTTAGCTCAGCACTGGCGAGTGCTGGCTCTCCATGGTCTGGCTGGAAATATCCTAAGCTCTCAGGCTCCACAACAGAGGAAGACACCTCTGTGCACGAGCTCTGGAGACAAAGAAATGGGTTTTTTGCCAGATGTAGTATCCACAGTGGCAAACTCACACAAATGTGCCAGGCTTTACTGCTTGGCTGTTTGGTTTTTCTCGTTGCCAAGGATGTCCTCACAGGTTGCCTCAAAATAACCCCCATTTTGTGACCTACATGAAAGTGACATCTTAACGATACTTTTAATGAGTTCTGCCCAGGCTGCAATCAGCACAAAGGCCTATCTAACGGTCCCCATGTGGGTACTGCAGAGCTACTACAGAAGATGCCCTGCTCACCTCTTCAACAGCTAGAAAAGGCCAGCTAGAAACAACCAGCCCTTCTGGTGCTAGCCATGCACCAAGGAACAGCCTTCCTGCCTTCCCAGCCCTTGAGGACACAGTTTAAGCAGTCTAATCCCCCTCAGTCTGTGCTGATCCCCTGCAGGGATCTGCTGTAACAGAAGTAGGGAGCCTGATCCATAACTGCTTAGGACACAGAACAGGCTGCTGACTTCCTTCCCTTCTGAGAGAAGTGCACCGAGTTAATCTGACCCATCACAGCTGCCTGCCAGCGTAATGCTGTGCAGCCATCACCCACCCCAGTGCCTAAATTTCCAAAGCCCTGTCAGCTGCTGCACCCTCTCAGCCCTCTGTTACAGGTTTCTCAGAACTACCAACAGTAGCAACGGTACTTTAGAGGTGTGGGGCACAACAAAACCTGCTGGTTTCAAATGAAGTAAACCCCACCCTGTTATTTCCAAAGGTCATGCCCTAATTCTGTCAAGCATTCAAACACCAAGAAGAGTCATTGCCTAAGATTTTTTTTGGTTGCTGGTGCCTAACTATCAGCAGGGAAACAGTGAGCAGGTTGAGTAAGAGCCAAGAGAGACCACAGAAAAACGAGGAAGTTGATGTTCACCAGCACTGCTCTTACTTCACTGAACAGCTGGGCCACACCGAGTCACCCCATAGGGGTGAACATCCAGTGTGCCTAAGTGTAAGATTAACAATATCGAGCACCGTAAGTTTGAGCTCTGAAGTGTGCCATGTAACCACTGGATCTAGCAACGCATTGTGTTGTAGAATCAAGGCTTGTTCCTCTTTCCTGTAGCACTTCCAATGCTGAGTGTCTGCACAGCATGCAGGTTTCATCCGTGCTGTATCTGTGTGATGCAGACAGGACCATGCTCAGATGTCTGGCAACTCTTCCTCATCTGATTCTGATACAGGCTGAAGAGACAAAATTCTTGTATCTAGTTCTTCCAGTACAACCATTATTACCCATGGCTAGCTAACACTTTCATGGTTTTCAGAATTTAAACCAAGCACAGTCTCATTTTTTCTGTAGGCAGTAAAAAATAAAGGCAGGCACATACAGACAGCAAACACAGCCCGAGAACATCAGAGTGGTCCAAATGTCAGTGTTTTTCCTTTCAGTTATAGGAAGCTGGCAAAACCACCTCAGGATGCCATACAACCTTTCTGAAGCACTCCAAATAGGAAAACATCTCTGGTACTACTTTCCTCTCTCCCATGTCAATGGCTGTTCTCTCTGGAATGAACTTCAGGAGAAAGGAGGGCCAGCCACACCCCAACTCCATGATGCACCTTGACAAAACCCAAATTCACTTGCTCCTCATCATGTTCCGAGTCCGCCCTTCCCAGTAACACAGCAGGAAGGTGACTCTGCCAGGAGGAATGCAGAGTCCCTTCTGCTGCTTTGCACCCTCCCTCAGCTACGAGAACGTGATGGCGAGTATTGGGGGTACAGCTGTGCAAACGGCCAGCTAGAGTCTCCCACAGCAGCTGGATGTTGAATTGCAAAGGCTTGAAGCGAAACAGTTACAGACCTTGTGTCTGAGGTCACGTTGTTGGCATTCTGCGCAGCACTGTGCACAAAACTGCTGCTTGCAAATGGACAGACGTGCAAACAACCCCACGTCCCCTTTGCTGGTGCACTTCTGTGCCGTTACACTGTGTGTGTAAAGCATAGCAATGAAAAATATAACACATCACATCCCTTCAGCAGCACCTCGCAGGGCCCTCTGAAGGGGAGCTGCTCAGTTACAAAGGCATTGCTTTATTTTGAGGGTTTGCCTTTAAAGCCTGATGACACATTTCACAGCATGTAGAATTGATTTTAATAATTCTAAACTCTACAGCAACTTCAAACCAAAAAAGTAATCGCATTTTTAGATCTGTGTGGCAAGTGACCAGTTGTGATCCCCAGGGATCAGTACTGGGCCCAGTTCTATTCAACATCTTTATTGATGACCTGGATGAGGGGATTGAGTCTACCCTCAGTAAATTCATGGATGACACCAAGCTGGGGGGAAGTGTCGATCTGCTGGAGGCAAGGAAGATGTTGCAGAGAGATCTGGACAGGCTGGGTCAATGGGCAGAGGCCAAAGAGATGAGGTTTAACAGGGCCAAGGGCAGGGTCCCACATTTTGGCCACAACAACCCCCTGCAGCTACAGACTGGGGGATGAGTGGCTGGAGAGCAGCCTAGTAGAGACAAACCTGGCAGTACTGGTTGACAACCAGCTGAACAGGAGCCAGCAGAGTGCTCAGGTGGCACAAAAGGCCAATGGCATCCTGGCTTGTATCAGCAATACCGTGGTCAGCAGGACTAATGACATCATTCTTCCCCTGTACTGGGCACTCGTGAGACCTCCCCTTGAGTACTGGGGACAGTTCTGGGCCCCCCACTTCAAGAAAGAGATTGAGGGACTGCAGCAGGTCCAGAGGAGCAACAAGGCTGTGGAAGGAACTGGAGGGAAAGTCTGATGAGGAGAAGCTGAGGATGCTTAGCCTGGAGAAGAGGGGACTCAGGGTGGACCTTATCTACAGTCACCTGGGAGTCCATCACAGAGCCATAAAGATGATAAATGGAGTGCAACACCTCCCTTATGAGGAAAGGCTGAGGGAGCTGGGTCTCTTTAGCTTGGAGGAGACTGAGGGGTGACCTCATTAATGTTTATAAATATAGAAAGGGTGGGTGTGAGGAGGATGGAGCCAGGCTCTGCTCAGTGGCATCTAATGATAGGACGAGGGACAATGGGTGTGAGCTGGAACAGAGGAGGTTCCACATCAAGTTTCTTCTCAGGAACTTCTTTGCGATGAGGGTGTCAGAGCACTGGAATGGGCTGCCCAGGGATGTTGGGGAGTCTCCATCTCTGGAGATGTTTAAAACCATGTTCCTGTGAGACTTGATCTAGGTGATCCTGATGTGGTGGGGATTGGACTAGATGATCTTTTGACGTTGCTTCCACTCCCTAATGTTCTGTGATTCTGTGATACAGCACAGGTCACTAATGAATGCGGACTGTGCTAGATGAGCTGTGTGCTGCAGAGAAGACTGGATGGCTTATCTGAAAGGCCACTAGAAAAAATCACCTCAATGAGTCTAGCAGAAGTGAAGGCTGAGTGTTGTCTGTGTCAGTAAGTGAATGGGCAGAGGGGAAACGAGAGACAGGAGCAGGAAGAAAGAGAAATGCTCAAACTGACAACACCAGCACAGGAACAAATGGGCAGCCACAAAGACACTTTGGCTGGACATTTAAAAGTTTATAACCAACAGTAAAATGAGATTCTGGAAAAGCCTTCAGCTCACAGATGCAACAAGAAAACAATAACCCTTGGGTTTAGGACACAAATGAAAATATTTATGAATGAGATGTGAAACTGTACCTGGGATGCACTTCATAACCTGTGAAGGCTCTTCAAGTTCGAGGGCATCTTGAGAAGCATGAAACTCCCACCTAAATGATTTGGTATGACAACAGAACTAATAGAGTAAGAACAACAATGTCCCTTGATGGTCCCTGTGCAACTAAGGAACTTAGTCATCAATACACAAACAAGTTGCTGGCTTTCAAACACAGAACTTAAAATTTGAAGTCTTGTCATCTTTATCTTCTGGTGAGCATCTGCACCTCTCCCTAAGATCCAAGCAGCCACCTGATGATGTGGAGAACACGAGGGGTCTCCCAGGATAACTCGGTAGCAGAACTTCTAAAACTCATGTATTAACTCCATGTCTTGTTCCAGTTCTAAATCCATCCTGGCCAAAAACTGAAAAGAATACAGGAAAGGCTTATTATCTGATCCTGGACCTGCATCAGCAGTGTTTATTAACAAGCTGAAACAGAAGTCTCTTTCCAAGATCTTACTTTACCCAACTTAAGAACATAAATTCAATTCAGTCCAACGTAAAATATTTCCTCAGTTCCTTCAGAAAAAGAAAGGAAAATACAACTCTGCTAGTGTTCTTCACGCATGTAAAGGAATTTGCGGCCTTGTTTCCTAACCAGACAAGCAGGAGACACACCTTCTATGACAAGCACTACTTAATCAAGGAATCAGAGATGAAGTTCTGGCCTCACAAGAAAATGTTTTGTATTGCTGCAGTGCAGTGCAGTTAAAGTGGCACCAAAAGGAAGACATGTTTGGAAAGGAGTGAAAAACAGTGGCAAAGGATAATCTAAGTAAGTTAACAGGCATTACAACAGATCGCAAAAGCTAGTTTTTACATGATGAAATTAATATCCCGATGCTTCTGGAATGCTCTCCAGGAGTTATCCACAAGCTATGGAATTGAAAAATCCAGGTGCAGTTACACAGATACACAGATCATCAGGGGATGACCCTCCAGGGGTCATCGAGTCCAGCTCCACCGCTTAAGCAGGACCTAGCTTGAGTCAAGGCAGGTCACACAGGAATGCATCCAGATGGGTCTTGAAAGCCTCCAGGGAAGAAGACTCCACAACCTCTACGGGCAGCCCATTCCAGTGCCCTGGAACCCTTGCAGTAAAAAACTTCTTCCTCACGTTGAGGTGGAACATCCTGTGCTACAACTGACACCCACTGCCCCTTGTCCTATCACAGGGTGCAAGTGAAAAGACACTGGCTCCTTCTTCTTTACACCCAGTCTTCATGTATGTATAGACAGTGATTACGTGACCTTCTCCTCTCTGAGCTGAAAAGTCCCGGTTATTGTTAAACTGCTGTCCTACTGAAGTGCAAATGACACAGATGGATGAGAGAAGTAAAAATCAAAGCTATTTTAAGTTTTTCAAAGTTCTAACTTTATAAAATGGCCCAACTTAATTTCCCTTTTTTCCTTTCTAGTGTCACGTTTCCCCATCAGGAGTTTCTAAACTTCATTATTTGACAGAAATCAAGGATAAACATTAAACAGCTGAAAAATTATTTCTGCTACAAGGTATGTTAAGAACAAAAAGGTACTATGGAAGAGGAAATATGTTGCCTTAATGAAAAGTGAACAGAAATTAGGTAGATGCCATCAGATTAGATAAAGGAAGATGACAGAGAGACAGGCAGAGCAGCTGAGAAATAAAAAGCTTGGAACTGATGATACACTACAGTTCGTTTTTTAATTAGGAGAAACATTTTATTAACACAGCTGATTGTTTATAAGCTTCCTGGAAGAGATGAATCACAGAAATTGATTGCAGAAGTCCAACAGAAACTACTAATTATTGGGGCAACAGCCCCTGTCAATAGCAAGGAAAGTAATGAATTTGAAATGGATGGACTTTGAGAAGCAGTCTAGTAACCAGAAATGAAGCCAGTGTCCTGCCAGAGAAAAGTAAAGAAGATGAAGGGGACAGAGTTTTGTATTGAATTAGTTATCAAAATGCCAGGATGATAAACTACCAAACAGTGAAACAGTGAGATGATTTGACTGATCTCTGTGCTCTCACATGGTATAAAAAGCCCACAATTTTTCAAGGGAAAATGAATGATTTAGCAAAAGTAATGGACTGAGATATTTAATTGAAATATTTGAGAAAATCAGCTATATTCACATTTGGTGCATCATTTCCACTCAGACTGGAGAGACATCCCTATCTTCCCCTTTTTTTTACTGAGGTTACTACAAGAAATAGGTTCTTATCAACAACCGAGGTTCACACAAATTAAGCCTCTTTTAAAGTTATGGCAGCTTCCTATCAGTGAAGAGATTCTTCTCTTTTTATTTTGCTCTCTTCCTTTTCTGCTAGACTTCCTGCAGCTCATCTTTTGTACTTACACCATGCGTAAGCGTGCACTAAGGACCAGATCAAATGAATAACAAAACTTCACAGCCAAGATACAGGCTAGAAGTCAGATCTGCTGACCACATTACAGGAGATGGAGCTCCATTCTCACTCTGCCTGCTGCCCTTATTGACACAACACTGGCTCGCTGGGTTTTTTTGCTCATTCACACTGTTGTCCTGTTGCAGGAAACAATTGCTGCTAACAGTTGGTGCATTTCAGAACCCTTCAGTCACACCAGGTTTGCTCAGAAGAGCATAGCTGGGACTTGAGAAGGAAACCGACACCACTGACAGTGACATTCAAGATCAGCTCTCCAGGTTCAGTTAGACCTATGTCCTAATAAAATCAGTGCTAAGCTAAACAAATCTTCCCTTTATTTGTGCTACATTGTCTGGGTGGACAAGCTTCATGCCAAAATTTCCCTTCTTACTGTAGATTAGAAGGGTTGTTTTTTCAGCTGCAAAAGAGCCCAGGAAAAAGCCAGTAAGGAAAACAATAAAGTTGATTTTGCATCAGATATCCCAGCAGACCTCAGAACTGTTTTTTCTGCCCTTCCTTCAGGTCCTTCTTGGACCCTAAGTATAGGAATTTGATATATTGTAGAAACTAAAGCAGCAGTGCTCGTTCTGCAGTTCATTTACTTTTGAGCAGGAGCTGTGCCCCAGTTCCCAGGGCCAGTTCTTTTTCCCAATCCCATGGGTCATTCCACCTCCAGGCCATCGGAAAGGTGCCCAAGGAGGGGACCTAGGAGGCACTAACACCACAGTGACATCAAGGCTCCACTCAGCAGTGCATCAGTTACTCTTTGCTTCCTCTGTGCACTGAAGCAATAGCATGGCTTTTCACAAGGTAGGAGAAAACAATGATTGTGCTTTCTGCCAAACCTCACCAAACACTACTGCTTATTAGACCTTAGAGTTCTCCAAGGCTTCAATCTTGCAACAGGTGCTGATTTACCTTGGACAAAGCTGTTTCTTGTTGCAGAAACAAAAAGTGACCCCGGTACATTTCCAACGTTCTGGTGAAACATTAATGTAGTTTGGGTATCCTGCAATCATTTACTAAGCTCACAGGATATACTCATAAACAATTTACTGATCTCCCACTGGAAATGATTCTTGGGATAAGAACATTTTGCTTGTATATGGTACTTAATCTGTAGATGTTTAAAAGGCCTTAAAGAGTGGGGGGGAATATAACCCCATTATGCCTTTGGATAGACTGCAGTCCAGAAATTAACAGCATTCCTAAAGGCTGCTTAGCTGATGTTAGCAAAATCTGTGTAAGACATTATGAAATCACATAGTCTTCACAAAGCAAATCACTGGAGACTTTGCTTGACTTTATCAGGAATTTGTGTTTCCTTATGTAAATTATTGTTCCCTGCTTTGTATCTTCCTCCAAACCCTGTTGGAATTAAAAGCTCTCTCTGCACAGGTTTAATCCTTTCAAACAGGAGAAAGCTCAGCCACCCCAGCAGTACTGACTGCACCTCAATGCTTCTTGTCAGTTGAAAAGGCCTCAGGCTGAGCAATGAAAAAGGAAAAACAGGCAGGTTGAGAGAAAAGAGATCCTTGCAGTCATCCTTCAACTTTCCAAACCATCGAGACCCCACATGTATATTTCCCCTCTGCGGACTGACACAAGGAAACCATAAGATGTCTTGAGCACTGGAGAGCCAACAGTGAGGAATGGGGCTACAAACACATGCTGGTACTGGGAGTAACTGTGGAGTCCCCGCCACTTTTGTACATACAAAAATAAGGATTTTTATTTTTTTTACTAAGAATTCAAATTATTTCTTAGGAAAGTCATTTGTGCTATGCACAGGACCTGAAAGATGTGGTTCCTTAAGTCAGTTGTTTGAAAAGTCTTTCATCAAGGCCAGGTTAATAGGCCACAACTCAATAAAACTCTTTATAGGGCAATTTAAATGGACGGTATCTCTCCAAGAAAATTCTTTCCAGAGAAATCTGTTTAGGAATGAGTTTCCTTTCTAGTACTTTACAGAGAAGCAACAATGGCAGCTAAAGACAGTTTATGAGAGGCATTTCATCAATCCAAACCAATTAGTGCAGAAAAGCAGGCAAGCAGAGCTTGTGTGTACACCCTAAACACATCCATTAACACACATCTGGAAGCAACTGCAAAAGGAACAGGCTCAAGCAGCAGCTGGCCATCTTGATGCTGTCTCAGCCCACAAAACGTAGCAGCACATCTGTTAATTTTCTTCTAGTGCCATGCACACACATTCCATCTATTAAAGAACGCTGCCAAGAATGCCAAGCCAAAACACCCCCATCTCTCATCTTAAGAAAAAGTGAGGGAGATGCAAATGCATTTAAGACAGTTTTGTAGGGGAAACAGCAACAGTGGGCACTGAACTGAATGAGAAAATTAGTGAAGGGAAAACCTTCAAAAGCCTGAGGGAAAACATGAGATGGATTCAGCATGGGACAAAGAATTCAAAGAAACCTCAACCCTGAAATCTCAGCACAGCACATATTAGCATATGGAAATTAATATCAAAGAGCTCAAACCTGCTCATCACAATTGTGTCAGATTGCCCTTGGTTTTAAAGAGTCAGCGTTAGCATGAAACTGAGTTTTTGAAATATTTAAAACAACTCTCTAAAAATCACAAACCTAAGCAATACTATCTGAATTTTAGATAAATCAGTTCCTGTCTGTTTGTTTTATCCCACCATTAACTTTTAGGGTAAGGGCTGATACTCTTTTGAGTAAGCCAAGGCAGATCATTCACACAGTTCATCAGTGTTGATTGATTTTACAACACTGTCTTTCTTACATGAAATTATTTGGGGGCTTTATCTCTCTCAGTTCTGACTTACAGTTACACTCAGCACATGCTCCTAATGGAACTACCAATTATTTTGTAATTTATGCTACAGATTCATCTTAAAGAAGTACCAGGAATTCCTTACACAACCTTAAAGACGGAAGATGTTGGTCTTGCCATAGTGACACAGAAATGTGTTATATGTGTTATAACTCGAGGATGAAAGGAGGAAGTAGGGCTGTTGATTACTTACTCAGTGTCAAGACTAGAAATGAATCTAAAGTGAGGTAAAAAGTGAGATAAAAGCATTTTATACCACTTTTGACTGGTTTTCTGTATCAGCCAGGTCACCCTGAATAAGTACAGATAAGAGTAAGTGCAGAGTCCTTCGCAGGGGAAGGATTAACGAGAAGCATCAAGACGGGTTGGACAATCACCTACTGGAGAGAACTTCCTTGGAGAGAGATCTTGGAGCTCTTGTGGGCAACAAGTTCTTCATGGAACAGCAATGTGCTCCTTTGGCCAACATGGCCAATGGAATCTTAGGATCGATCAATACGAGTCTGTTCAGCAGATACTCTGCCCTAGCGAGGCCACATCCAGAATACTGTGTCCAGTTCTGGGCTCCTCAGTTCAAGAGGGACAGAGACTGATTGAGAAAGTTCAATGAAAGGCTACAAGGATGATTAGGGGACTGGAGCACTTGTCTTATGAGGAGAAATGGAGAGAGTTTTCAGCTTGGAGAGGAGAAGGTTACGAGGGAACTTAATCACTGTCCATAAATACCTGAGGGCTGGGTGTCAAGAAGAAAGAGACAAGGGGTAATGGGTTTAAGTTGAAGCACAAGAAGTTCCATCTCAGTATGCGGAAGAACTTCTTCACTGTAAGGGTTACAGAGTATTGGAACAGACTGCCCAGGGAGCTTGTGGTATCTGCTTCTCTAGAGACTTTTACAACCTGACTGGATGCATTTCTGTGTAACCTGTATTAGGTTTTATGATCCTGCTCGAGCAGGGGGGTTTGACCCAATGACCTCTGGAGGTCCCTTCCAATCCCTAATGACCTGTGTATCCCAGGCAGCCTTGCTCTGCAGTGTTCTGGCCATAACCTGTGTCATCACAAGAAGCTGTAACAGTAAGTAGTCAGTGACTGCACTAGGTTTGTGCAACCACAAGTTCTTTCCCAAGCAGAGGCCAACCAAGTTGCACAGGAGGCAGAAAGGTGCAAATATGGCTGGAAAGCTGACCTGAACAGGCAACACACAAGGAAGCTGGGAGAAACTGCCGGGAGATTCTGCTTTGCAACACCAGACACAACAGGACGTTCAAGAGACGGGGCCACTGCCTCTCAATGCCTTAGTAATGGCAGCAGATACTCTGAGTGGCTACGGACAAAACAGGACTCTTTACAACAGAAAAAAACAAAGCTGCCAGAGCAGTTTGTCAGTGCAGTTCTTCCTATAGTAATGAATAACAGTCCCAGGCAATGACTCCAATAAAAATAAACCATCACTGCACGCACATGTGGCTAGGCTCACTCCCAGAGGAGACATTCAATACTTACAAAGGAAAGAAATGAAAGGAAAACAAACAAAGAAGGAGATAGAAATGAAAACCAAGAATCCTTTAAGAACAGAGGAGAAACAGGGGAGTGGACAAGTCCAGGAAAGAGGACACTCTCCAAATCTCAAGCCCTGTTATACCTGACCAGCTTAAAACCTTGCTTCCAGTACATATATAAAGGTTTTTGTCATACTGCATGATTCCAGGAGCTGGGAAGCAGAACTCATGAGGTTTTCATCCTAATTTTGCTAGAATCTGATTGAGCACTCCTCTGCTTCAGCTCCCGGTCAGGCATGCAGGTAGACATCCGCAGCACCTTCACTGTACAGATGTTCTGCTAGGCAGGAACTGCTCCAGAGATGTCTTTCTTTCCCCTACACAGAAAGTAGGGCAAAGGGATCAATAAGCAACAGTTCTGCTGTTTTCTCAGATATTCAGTGGGGTCAGTTCCTTCCCCTCTCAAAAAACCCCTCCAAAAACCCAGAACAAAGGCTTGTGTTTTGGCTGTGCCCGTCCAGGCAGTCCCTAGCAGCAGATACCAGCGTGTAAACTGTCCCAGTCCCTGTGCTGTGCCTGACACTGGACTTCAAGTGAGAGAGTTCACATAACATGTACAGCCCTTCCAACATAGTTTAAGCTTTAGTCACTGTAATGAGGAGCTCTGAATCTCCTTGGACTGAGTAAACATAACTTTAGTGAGAGGAAACCATCAAAACCTCAAATGAGCATCAAAGACAATCATAGACAACAAAAGCAAAGCTTTCCAAGGTGAACTGCCTCAGTGTGCTCCACAACACAGACTGTCCTGAGTGCAGTGAGCCAAATCTCACCAAATGCTGCTTTTGCTTCGCTCTCCTCTCCCAGCCTGTGAGCAGACACCTGCACCCTCTAACACAGACAGCCTCTGCCTGTCTGATATATGGAACTTAAATGCAGTGGCAGGGAGCTTCCCCGCCCCGGGAAATGTTGGGCATCTTCAAGTCTTAATTGGAAAAGAAAAAGCAGTCTCAGCTGTTTCTCCAAACAGCATCTGAACTGCAGCAACCTGGCCAGGAACTGCACAAAACCAGGCTGCCTCCAGGATACTACCACTTAAGTAAGACTTCTTCTGGTGGAAGTTCTCTAGCATGAAATATGGAGTCTGCAGGGCCGGTCGGCTCCTTCTGCACATGTAGCAGCAGGCCCTGTGAAATTCCTCTTCCCAAATGCTGTTTCTGTTTCCCTGCCATGTGCCTTATTCCCAGCTTTTTAAAATGAATGTTGTCGTCTTTTCCGTTTCCGAGTCACTCCTCATTTTCCCAGTGGAGAGTCCTCTAGAGGCCAGGAAACTTCACCAGAGCTTGGCCATGATGCTTTCTTATGCTATAATACTTTGGAGGCCCAAAGTGCTGGTCACTGTCCAATGTGAGGGGTAATTGAGGAGAAAATGTTTGTAGCTTTTACTAAGCAGGAAAGTGGCCAGCCAGTCAGCATGTCCTGCTCCCCGCACTGAGGAAAGGGCTCTGCAGATGGTGTTGTGGCTCGATAAAGGAGGCGGGTAGCACAAATACAGCCTCCTAAGGGAATTCTCCTTTGTGGCAGCTTGTGGTCACACAATCAGACTGGCAGTGCATTGGTAGCAAGATGAACAGTAAATTAAAGTTCCTTTTCAGAGCCTTCCATACTGTTCCGTTTGACTTACAATCTGGAAATAAGCAAAGGGCTGAAGGATATAATTCTTATTTATGACACATACTGGAACACTGCCTTAACCCATGATCATGCATCCTGAATCAGGAAGGGTTCCTAGGGGAGCACCAGTACAATAGCAACAGAGCAGTTCTCAGAATACATGACTGCTTCCACTCAGCCTGCCAGACTTGCCTGGAAGAGACAGCACCAGTGGGGAGGGCAGCACGGAAGCTCAGCAGCTGTGTACTTTCTCCTCCACAGAACTACATGCTCAGACAGAGATGCTGCTGTGGCTGCAGAGGTAGGGATCCAAAAAGCATCCAGCCCTCTTCTCTGTGTGGAGAAGTTCAGCTTGATGTCAGTCACTGGCATGACACAAGGAATATTCAATCCTATGTAACCAGCATATGCATTGCCCTCCTGATTTATTCCCTTTATTATTCTTCAGATGTCTCTGGAATGTCCTTGTGGTAGTTTTAGAAACATATCCTGCATAGATAAGAAAGCAGCAGCTGCAGTTTTAACCCTGAAGCCTGCCTTTAACATGTCCCAAATCTTTATCAGTATTAAGCCAATACTGAGTCTTTCTTTAGACGTTCTAAATGATGAAGATCAACATTACTGTTTATACATGGAATGAGAACTCATCCATTGTAAATGAGTGCAAGGACGCTCTCCCCATCCTGCCTTAATCGGTTTTGGACACTAGTAAAAACATCACTGTCCTTCACAGTTCCTTGATGAAAAGGCATAATCCTAAAATCCCAGACTTAGGCCACAAAGGTTGGGAATCAACCAAGTCCTAGACCACAGCATAAATATTTTTCACCACGTAAGTGGTGTTTTTGATATGAAACAAACAAAAAACCCTTTCCAACGTTTTTTTGTGTGTGTTCACTTCATTCTCCTCCTAAAAGTAAAGTCCCTGGAGCCAAGCTAACACAGCACCGCTGAACTCACAGGCGCACAACAGCAATATTGTCTTACGTAAAGCCTCAGTAGAGTGTATTTTAGAGTCCACTGGGTATTGCATAACAAGAACAAGAGGGGGAAAAAAAGCCAACAGATTTGTGAGCCAATAAATACAAAAGCAGTGCATCCACTAAAGCAGGGGTCCTCAAACCCCGGCCCGCGGGCCGGATACGGCCCCCCAGGGTCTCCAGTGTGGCCCGCCGGTATTTATCCCCCCCCCCCCCCCGGGGTTGAGGGGGGGAAACCGAGCAGCCGCCGATGACTTCCTGCCAACTGCGTGGCCGGGCTGAGGAGGGGGGCGGCAGCATCAGCGAGGTGGGTGGCTCCCCTGTCTCTCCCTCCCTCCCTCCAGCTCCCAGGCAGGACAAGCCAGGCAGCACAAACTATAGCCCAGCCATCGACACTGTCTGTTGGACAGTGAACCAGCCCCCTGTTTAAAAAGTTTGAGGACCCCTGCACTAAAGGCTGCACAGCCCTCTAGGACCTGAAACATCGTTGTATAACCCATCAGAGCTGAGTCTTTTAATGACAACATGCCCCAAATAACAATCAGCAGGTTAATAAACCCTTTTATGTTGGAGAAGAAACAGAACCAAAGATCAGACAGAACTATTATCCTTTTCAAAAATGACTGAGGATACAATTTATAGCTCTTAAGATATTATCTTGCTTGGGGATTATACTTAAAAAATGCTGGTTGGTCTACGTATGGACATTTGAAAAGTTATTTTATTCTTTATTCAAAGACAGGTATTCAAATTTCTTGTTATTTATTCAAAGGACAAAATGTTGCAAACACAATGCACAACTGGAGGCAAAAAATGATGAGAAAAATCTGTCAACCTCTTATTTCCTGCAGTGGCACTCAGATGGCAACCTCTATTACATTTCCTACAGAAAGTTCTTTGGGATGTTTTTCCGCCTTCTGTATTTAATTTAGATGAGCGCAAAACTCCCCGAGTTTTTTTCACGTTAACGTATTCTTTTTTTTTCCCCTTTTTATAGCCTGTTCATTTATTTCAAATAAAGACTGAGATGTCCATTGTGCACACTTGTTGCCAAGGCCAGTAGTATTCTGGGGTGCATGAAGAAATGTGTGGCCAACAGGTCTAGAGAGGCCATCCTCCCGCTCTTCTTGGCCCTGCTGAGGCCTCACGTGCTGCTCTGCAAAATAGGTCTGCTGCTATTTCTGATCAGACAGCCATTTACTGACAAGTGTGTGGGCTAGTTACTCCCAATTCAGTGTGTGCACCAATACTCAAGGAAGAAGCCAATCAGTAACCAAACTTTATAGAACTTCCTACCAGTATCTGAAAAGTTGAACCTACCCATCAATCACAAGTTTATCTGAAAAAACACTGTGTTTCAATATGGATTGAGGAAATTACTGCTTTCTGTATCCAGAGGACATCGCTCTTCCTAGTCCTAGTGTAGTGTGAGTGCCACACACAAGAGCTGCAAGCAGGGTGGCTGAAGTAACTATTTATTCTGCTTTTAACATTTTATTTCCGAGTGTCTTCCCATGTTTCCTCAATGTGAATATAATACCCTACCACCTACTGGACACATCCTTTCCATTCATGATTGAGCAGATGTCCTAAAATCCCATCCTATTGTTCCAACAGTAAAAACAATCAATTGAGGGAAGGTAATAGTGTGAAAATTGCATATTTCATTATCTTCTTGATGCATTAACATAGGCAACAAAAAGTTGGGAGAGAAGCTCACAACGGGTCACCGACATTGGAGACCATCAAACCCCCTTCCATGTGGGGTGTGGTTCATGTCAGGCAGTGGTACAGCAAAACTGGTTCTTTCCTTCAAGTGTATCAGTACTACTCAGTTTCTAAACAGTTCAAGACTGCTTGGGTTTTTTTCAGCCTGTTTTTCGATCACAGCTAAGGGGACTAATACCACAGACAGGACAAAGTTTATGGAGAGCAAACCCCTCTACATCAACTGATCCTGCCCAGGGCAGATAATACTGATAACGAGGAATTGATGTTTTGTACATCAGATTTCAAGTGCTACTCTCAGGCTGCCATTCTGTGATTTCAGTCCAGAACAATTCAATGACATTAGACTAATAAAGCAAAAAATTGAAGTTCATGCTGTACTATCCTAGGTATAAAACCCCAGATATATGATTCTACCTTAATATGGTTAGAGTATTGTCAAAGTTGTAATGCCTGAACATGGGAATCATATGTGATCCTTACCTGATGCATTTTGCTCCATGAAGTCAATATGTTAATCACAGAATCACAGAATGTTAGGATCTGAAGGGACTTCAAAAGATCGTCCAGTCCAATTCCCCTGCCACAGCAGGATCACCTGATCAAGTCTCACAGAACATGTCCAGGCAGGTTTTAAATGTCTCCAGAGAAGGAGATTCTACAACCCCTATGGAGCAGCCTGTTCCAGTGCTCAAGGTGAATCAGTTCCTTCTCAGATTGATGTGGAATCTCCTATGTTCCAGCTCACACCCACTGCCCCCTGTCCTGTCACTGGATGCCACTGAGCAGAGCCTGGCTCCATCCTCCTGACACCCACCCTTTCCATATTTATCAACATTAATGAAGTCCCCCCTTAGTCTCCTTTTTCCCCAGCTAAAGAGACCCAGCTACCTCAGCCTGTCCTCATCAGGACGATGTTACACTCCCTTCATTCCACAAAGACCTTTGTGGGTCTTTATCTGAAGTCGTTATTTTCTTAACAACGACAGGTCAAACTTGTTGTTATGGTAATAAATACATTTGATCTACCATAGACCTTATCTGAGAATAGAGTAATTAGAAAGAGAAGAAAGAAGAAGAAAGTAGCTTGAACACTAGTAGCCAGGCCATATACAATATCCCAGAGACATTCCCAGTGCCGTTCCACAATGGTACAAACAATTTCTCTTTCCTTTGAAGATACCTTGCTTGGTCTGGGAGAGCACATGGCTGTATTATGCTGTTGAATTACATTTTTTCTGCCATAAATTGAAATACTCCAGTGTTAAAGAATCACAGAATTATTGAGGCTAGAAAGGATCTCTGAGCTCATCCAGCCCAGCTTATGATCTAACATCACTACAATCAGCTAGAGCTGGGCAGTAAGTGCCACACAGTCTGTCCTTCAACACTCCCAGGGATGGGGACTCCACCACTGCCCTGGGTAGTCCACTCCAGCATCTGATCACCCTTTTCATGAGGAAGGGCTTCTTAACATCCAGCCTAAACCTCCCCTGATGCAGCTTCAGGCCCTGCCCTCTCATTCTGGTGCTGGTTGCCTGGGAGAAGAGCTCAGCCCCCGACTGACTAGAACTTCCCTTCAAGGTAGTTGTAGAGAGGGATAAGGTCCACCCTGAGTAGTCACTTCTCCAGGATAAACACCCTCAGACTCTCCTCATCAGATGTTCCCTCCAGTTCCTTCTCTAGCCTCGTTGCTCTCCTGGACCCTCTCCAGCCCTGCAATAACTTTCTTGAAGTGAGTGAGTGGTCTAGAAGTGCCCCCAGTACTCCAGGCCTCCCAAGCGCTCAGTACAGGGGGAAAATACCGTCCCTAGACCTGCTGGCCACACTACTGCTGACACAAGCCAGGATGGCATTGGCCTTTTGTGCCACCTAAGCACACTGTTGGCACACGTTCAACCAGCTGTCAACCAGTACTCCCAGTTCCCTCTCTGCCAGCTCCACTTAGGGCTTGTATGGGCCCTATGTAAAGCAGAAACTAATTTGTATTGCCTAAAGCTATTTTACAGATTATTTCTATTAGCAATCTTATATTTCACTACATCATCATTACTTAAGGCTGCCCAGTTCCTTCCTAATGATATTCTGGTATTTTTCCACTATTAGCAATGCCTCCAAACTGTAAGTATACTATAATCCAAGACAGACTGAGCAGAACTTTTCTAAATAACAAAGACTTACATATGAGTTAGGCATCTTGGTTTGGTTGTTTTCAATTACAAACCAACCAACCCAAAAAAGTTCATCTAGTAGAAGACAGGAGGAAGGTTGTGGTTGCCAAGGCATTCCATGGATAAATAAGTCTGGGCATTGCCACGCTGGTGTTAGAAGCAGTTGACACTTCAGACATTGTTAAGAGAATCTGCCCCAGGTTAATTCCACTCTGTTTTGAGGGGAAAAACCCTACCCTCGCAGTCCCATCAATATCAGCAAAGTGATTCTGTGTAAACAGAATGGGAATTTGTGTTCATTCTCTCTCTGCAAAGGGGCTTAAGCTTCAAACAGAGGTGTCTGGACAGTTCAGACCAGCGCCTGAAAGTCATCTCTGGTTCTTTCCCTCTCTCTTTTTTTGCTGTTTTAGTGAACTGTAAATACAGCGTTTGTGAAGGGTGGTGGATTAAGAGCATTGCAGACTGAAGTTCTCTGTTTATATTCAGAACAGACTTTGTTATAGTATTCTTACCCCTCCTATCCTGACCTTTAAGTGGTTCCCAATAAAGAATAAGAGACGTAGAACCAATTTCTGAGGGAATTTGCCATCTGATCCACATGAAGGTGCACAGTTATCAAATAGACCAAGGGAAAAGACTGTTTTTCCAGTTATGGAGCCAAGAAACTCTGTAAAAATTGAACCAGTAATGTCACTGTGACCAAGTAGGTCTCACCAAAGTAACTATCCTGTTTTCTGTAGTATGTTTGGAAGAAGGGGAAAAAAGGAGGATTGATAATACTAGAAATTAAGATGTTGCATTGGTCAGCATAGCAGGTAAGAGTCCAGAGAAGCTTTTTAATTGTTTAAAAGTTCAACTGCTAGCTGCTGGGTCTTCTGGAAACTTGGATCTCAAACAGTTTTGATGTCTGTGAAGAGACCAGACAAAGGAATACAAAGTGACTTCTAGAGCCGAGTCTTAGAAAAGCAGCAGTGGAATCAACAGAAACTGGAAAGAAGGAAGCAGAAAAGGAATTTTGCCATAAAGCTCAAGTTACAGTCTGTAGCTCAAACTACAGTCTCCGTTTGACTAACCTAGTATTAACAACGAACACTGATGGAGAGAACTTTATGACATGCTGAGGAGAGGAGGCAGTTACCACAGTTCACACCAGCTCAGAGGGTAAGTCATTCTACAGACAAAACTGGAGAGGGAAAGGAGGCAGAGAAAATACCTGCACAGCTGAGGAGCTATATAAAACAAGAAGAGCAAAGACTTAAGTGCCTGAGACAGAGGTAGTAAAGGTTGAGCAAGATGAACCTTGGTGGCACATGAACCTTAGTGAAAAGATTCTGGCTCTGATCCCAGCTGCAAAGGATTTACTCTGCTTCCTCAGCTCTGAGCCACTGGCATGGGCACTGCGAACACTTGTACAGTCACTAGTAAACACACCCTAACACAAGATGGTGAACTCAGAACCAGTGTAGGTTAGGAGCAGCCAAAGAAGAGTCTCTTCTAAGACCTGACTTGTCTAACCCACAAAACCATCATACAACAGAAACAATCTCTGCCCTCTGCCTCGATAGGAAGGCTCAGTGTAACTGACTGAGTCTGCTGCTCTGGCCTCAGAGACGGTCCTGCTTTTCTATTTGGGACGCTCTGAAGTACGAATCCACGGGTTTGAAGTCCACACAGATGCTGTCGTATTTTGTCAATCTCACATGAGAATAATCTTCATTAAGAAAGCTTGCAATAATTATTACAAAAAGGGCAAAGAAAAGGATGAACTGTTCAAAGGTTTTCTTCTGTTTTTTGCCATTTTCTCTAGGGACCTTTCAGTTCTATTTTGAATCTTATATAACAAATTGATTAGTGTTATATAAACATCTTAGTAAACAGATTCTTGTTCAAGAACGATGAAATATTTCTCTCCAGGTAGAAGCACCTAGTCAAGGGACAGCCATAAATCTAGTCCTGTGTAATGCAGACAGGGTGATGGTGATCTTTGTAGTGTAACTGTAAACCCATTCCCTGTAAACCCATTAAGAGGTGAGCTGACTGCAGAAACATGCACAAACACACAAGTCAGGAAAGTAAGTGACCTGGTAATGTCTGAACTCAAAAAACTTACTAATGAACCTTCTCTGCTCTTACAGCATCCTTTCACTGAGCACTTTCACTGGATTAAGTCAGAATGGTACTGCCTTGATAACCATCTGTTTATGCTACAGTTACGCATTGCGTCCAGTTCCATCCTGTTCACATGCAACTCAAGTTTATATTGCTGCTCGTATGTCATCTCTGGATAAGCAAACGATTTCTGTCATAAGGGTTATCAGTCTAGACCCCTTTTTTAGTCAGAAGAAAAACCCATAAGCTGCTTGTTTATTTGAAAAGATGTGGTTTGTACACATGCTCGGAAATTTGAGGCTGCAACAAACTTTCATTGTGTCTTGATTCGAAATATTCAAATGATTGCAGACTGTCTGAAGCAAACTGTGTCCTAGAAAAAAAACAAACCACATTACTTTAAATAGAAGGGCTTGCAGGATTTAAATATGGGCTCCTGTAGTCTTTTCAAAGCTATTTATTCAAAAGCAGCATATTTTGTAATGGAGAACCATAAAAAATTCATCTCAGCTGAAAAAAAAAAATCTAATTTCCTGCAAAATTTCCTATCTCATGCATGACTCCGTGTCATCGCTCTCATATTAATAAAGAAGAGTTACAAAAACCCCTCCTGTTTTCACAGAGCTGATTTTCTATATGATAAACACACTATATAATAAGATGGCTTAGAAGAGATACACCCTGCACACGACTTCCATTTTAACAGAGCCCAGTAGCCACATCCCTTTTCTGAACCTCGTCATTCATTGCCATCTGCAGATTTTCTCATGTCTAAACACTCTGAAAAAAAGTATTGTACTGTGTACCCCGTCTGCATGACTGTACAGCACACACGATTCGCGCAGCATAGAGAGACAGGTTTCCCCTACTTGGATTGCAGCTGCCAAATGGCACTTCATTTGTTTTAGTACTTCTACTAAAAACCCAAATGTGAGCTTTCTTCTGGTACTGGGACTTCTGCTTCTCAGTTTCCTCAAAGTCTACCTAAGTAGAAGACAATGTACAGACCAATACTTGTGCTTCACAGGTAACAGCGGGCAACCTTCACACATCCTCTGCCAAATCCTATGGCCAAACATCTGTGTCACTGCCCACTGCTCCATGGGCTCTTTCTTGTCCCACTGTGTCTTTCTACTGTGTCAAAGACTGAAGTAGTTTTTTCTTCTGCTCTCTCTGAAGTAAGTAAGAAGCTTTTTGTTTGCATTTCTCAATACAAGTGGCCATCTCCATCCGCCTCCAAAACTACATTTAAGACTATTAAAAATATCTTAATTTCATCACATTTGCTTGAGTAAGTAGCTCTAACTGCTACAAAATAGAGGAAAACAGACTTGTGTTCTTTGTCTTTTATCTGTATTAGACCTTGTTCTCCCCATCTCACAGGTTTTGGTACATGTCCTGTCTGATTACATTTCATTGCCTCTTCGTCCTCAGCAAATATTATCACCTCACCAAAGGAATCAGAATCCTTGACAGTATTAGGCTACAATTTTCCATGATGTTTTAACACACAGAAGTTGGATGCCATTTCCAAACTTCAATACTGGATTGGCTATACTCCGGATAACGAAGGCAAAATTTAGGAAATGTTAATCCTTTCTATTAGTACTTGCTGTGTCTCTTCTCTACAGCCTACCCCAATATTGGTACTTGCTGTGTGTTTCTTCTCTACAACCGACTTGCTTTGCTTCGAATGGTTTTACTTGCTCTGTCTCATTTGCTTCCCTTTTGTATGGATTAAAACCTCACCATGAAAATGGGACAGCTAGACAATAGCTGCAGAACCCACGTAACAGCTACCTTCAGTGTCTCACAGGGAGAGACCAATGTGGTATTGCTTAAGTTCTCAACTATTGTGAATGCAACAAGGTAGTCATTTCTATTTTTAATATAGCTCGTCCACGACTGGTAGAATTACAGCCAAATATCTGTACAATTTGAAAGAACTACCTCCCTAAAAGTCTAACAAATTCAAGGTACAGAATCACAGCAGCTGGTCTTACTTAGCAATCGATCCTCACTCTCCTCGCTTTGCTCCCAAGCCCTCCCCACACCAGCAAGTACCATGGTTACTTCACTGTCACAGTTTTGGAATGCTTATTCAGGGCTTAGACAAAACAGCTGGTCTGTAACCAAGGACACGACAGAAGTTGTGTCTGGCATTAGACTGAATGAGGAGAGGGTTTCTAGTTTTGTTTTTTTAAAACGAGTCACCATATAGCTCATGCATTTGAAACACTTCACGTGAAGCAGGAACACTGGAGTGCAGCAGCTCACCTGGCATGGATTGACGGTTCCAGCCCACGTCTCAATTCTAAGACCAGTTGTTCTGAGCTGAGTTGTCAATCCTAAAACCAGTTGTTCTGAGCCCCCTGAGCTGGACAACAAGGATGGGGAGCAGAGTGGCAGTCTCACAATCCAAGGCAGCTGCTTAGGGACCTGTTACCCCCCTTAGACACATACAAAGCTGTGGGACCAGACAGGAGTGACGAAAGGGTACTGAGGGAGCTGGCAAAAGTGCTCACCAAACTTCTCTCCATCATCTATCAGCAGTCCTGGCTAACTGGGGAGACCCCAGTTGAGTAGAGGTTAGTAAATGTGATGCTCATCTGGAAGAAGTGCCAAAAAGAGGATCCAGGGAACTACAGGCCTGTCAGTCCGACTGGGAAGCTTGTGGAGCGGATTGTCACAGCAAGTACAGGACAGCCGGGTGATCGGGCCTGGTCAGCAGGGGTTTGTGAACACTAGGCCTTGCAGGACTCAGTACTCGGCCTTGTTGGAGCTCACACCACCAGCCTCAGCCCCATCAATCCAGCCTGTCCAGATCCTCTGTGTGGCCTCCCTACCCTCCAGCAGACCAACACTCCTGCCTACCTTGGTGTCCTCTGCAGACCTGCTGAGGGTTCACTCCTCATCCAGGCACTAATGAAGATGTTAAGGCTCCAGCGCAGGCCCCTGGCCATCATCACCTGGGACTGGCTGCCAGTCCCCACTCACCACTGCTGTTTGGGCCTGGCCAGCCGGCCAGCTTTCACCCAGCAAAGCCTGTGCCCTTCCAAGCTGTGAGCAGCCAGTCTCTGAAGGAGAAGGCTGTCGGAAATAGTGACAAAGGCTTTACAACGTCCAAGAAGCCCTTCCCTCCTCCACTAAGCTGGTCACCTTGGAGCCTACTGATTCCAGCTCAGGAGAGCAGGACAGCTATGGGCACAGGGGTGACTGAGGAGTCTGGCAGTTTCTCTTGCAGCTCCGTTGGTTTTGGCCCAAAGTCAGAGGGTCTGTGTGTCTGGGCATTTCAGGAAAACAAGTGTCACAGTTAATGACTTAAGAGAGTGCTCTGGAAGAAACAAATATCATTATCCATAAAGATAAGAGCAAATTATCTCCATAAAACCATACGTGCAAATCAATTCATTTTCCCCATGTTCTTCCAAGCTCCTACTCGACCACATGCTGTGGACGTTGTGCAGCTCAGTCCCACCTCAGCACGGAAAAGACTGGTCCACGTTTGTGGGTTTTGGTGGCACAACAAATCTAAATGCAGACTGGAAGCCTCCTTTGGCTTCTGCCCTCCCCCAGTGACACTGCTTCTGTCCAAAAGGAAACGAAAGCCAGAACATTGGCTTCTAGAAAGGGGCAAAAGAGGAAAGTTCATGCATTTGCTCAGAAACCTGGTCCTATCCAAGCAACAGAGCAGAACTAATTTATTTTAAGGCAGGCAGGATGTCCCAGAAATGTCATTACTTTGCTGAATTGGCTGCTGTCTTATTAATGTTTACCAGACATGAAGAGGGTGGGGTGGAAAAAGGGATAGTTGGCAGAAAAAATATCTGGTGGACAAACACAATGAGGAATCTTCTACTTCATATAAAAAGAAAACAAAAGTCCTGCATAGGAATTCTATGGTTTGTTGCATATTTGTTCTACCACTTGCTGCCCTGGCATTCCCAAAGTTCCTAGAGCAGGGACTATGCCTCCAAGTTTTTCAAAACCAAACACTAAGTGATTACAATGAAGCACCCAGTAGCCCACAGTCCTGCCCTATGCAGAAGATACTCTGGTTCTGGAAAACTGCTTGCTTGAATCCTCTGTAATAATGACACGATCCCTTCACATTTTGAAGGATAACACCATATAAGTAGGGCAATTCCACATACCTTCTTCTTACCTGGAAACCACATGTCTACGTGAAAGACTTCTATGAAAGTCTTTAAGAAAAGAGACTTTGTCCAAAAAATAAGGACAGCGCAAGAGGAAAATACTTGCAGGACATCATGGACGTGTCCCATTTCACTCATGGACTTCACAGACATATCACTGCTTCTATCACACTTCGTTTCAAATGACTTTGCTTTTAATACTAGATACTAAGTTTAGGCTTGCTTTTCCTCAGTGTAGACTTAATTCTTCTTAACTAAAACAGAATGAGCCCACAGCTTCACATGCAGGCAAGGTGGTGCACCTGCTTGACCTGGTTAGAAACAGAACAAAACTCTGCTCTTTTTGTAGTGGATCATAATATATTTTAATAATGAACTTTCATAGGTTTGGAAACAACATTTCATACACTTGCAATCTATTATTTGTCAAACAAAATCAGAGGAAAGCAACATGTAATATCCCAGTGTTCTTTAGGAAAACTTCCTTCTCTTTCCATCACCAAAGGAATGTTCTTCATTCTTTTTAGCTGACTTTGTACACCATGAAGTAGCACAGAGCCCATTTTCTGCTCTTTTCCCTCTGCCACCTCCACCTCTCATGTACCTCCCAGGTGATCCCAGGCTTTGTATTTTGCACACTTGTGTAGGAAAGAGGAACTCCTTAGGGACCAGAATAAGAAGCAGAACACACAGAACTCGGAGGAGCAGCAGCAAGAGCATGTTTGTATCTAACTGTGCACGGTCTTTAGAGGCGAGTCCAGAAAATGCCATTTCGATCTGCCTTTGACACCCTTAACCTGCTACCTGAACGCCCAGGGGACTGTGCCCACTGCTTGCAGGAACAGAAGCGCCACTGTTGCCATTTTACTTCTAAGGCACCAAATAGAACAGGATGGCTTCCTCTCATCTGGCTCTACAGACTACAGTCTAAAAGCAAGAAACCTTGTTCTGTGGCGGTAAAATCAGCAGCACCAATTTGAACACGAGACCAGTAAAGGGTATGAGAGTAAATTGTACAATAGCAATTTTCCTGACAGTTTTCTGAGGGTTACACCCTTTGAAAGGAGTTACACCAGTGCAAAACCAGAACAGACAAAGCCAAAAGAGATTAGAACTGCAGATATCCCAAGGGAAGGATGAAATCATGGGTTAGGATGTTTTTAAAAAGAACAAAAAAAAAGTTATTCCCAATGTCTTGCCTTCTAGCTTTTAACTTTTTTTTTAAAGTTCAGCAGTGAAGACTGCAGTAAAAAATGCTACTAGGTTTCACTCAAAAGCTTAAAGTTTCTCAGTGAAGAGGATAAACATTCTCCTGTGCAGGCATACTTGTGGAAAACTGGTGCAGGCAGCAAGCTTTCACTTGCAAACAGAAGCTGAAGAACAGAGTGCTCCCTGTCCTGACAGCTGCAGCCAAAAGTTTGCACAAAGAGTGGAAAGAATGACAGCAAAACAATCAGGGCAGTGCATGGACTAGTGCCCTACTCATGCCCCCCAAAGTCCCGTGCAGGAAAGCACTTTAAGGATTAACAGTGATCTCCACAACATGAAATTCTGTAAAATCTGAAGGACTTGTATGTCTGTGCCAGCATGCCAGTGCTAGTGACTCAGAAAAGCCTATCCTTACTCAGGGAGGCAGTGGAGGACTGGCCATCCCCAAAAAGCAAAGGACACTGACTGCCCCTCACCTCACATAAGCGATTGCCTGTACAGTGTCAAGGTCTTAACACACGTGGCATAGCTGAAGAGGCTGAATGACACAGTAACCTCTCCTCATCAAGCACTGCTGGTGCTTGATTATTTAAATTCTCTTAATTGTTAAATTCTCACCTGTCTTGTTGGCAAATCATGATACTGTAGTATGAGCCTGGTGTTGACGCTGTGACTCCATGTGTTGCCAAGGGCTGCCGTCACACAACCAGATTCCCTCTTCTGACTTCCAGAAGCTCCTGAAGAGAAATATGAAAGAAACTGCATCAGGACTGGACCACAGAAAAGCATTCAGCACAAAAACTCTAAATTCTTCAAGAACAGAACAAGCCAGGCAAACCAAAGAAATTTAGAAACAAAATCCCAGTAGTTACGTGGGTATAAATGACAAGTTGAAAATCAAATTGCTTGAGGCAGACAGTTCATACAGTTAAAAAGCTGAGAGAATTAGACTTAAAGTTGTGAAACTTCCTGCCACCTATCAGGTAACTAACAACATTGCTTCCTTAAGGCAGTCATGAAATCCCTGTCAACTCAGTCAATTCAAGTGACACCAGATACTCGCTCTGGCACACAAACTTCACAGCAGCTTGATGTTCCTGTCAGAGCGGTCAGCAGTGTAGCAGGTAATGCTGAAACTCAACTTGTAAGTACTAGGTTTTGGAAGCAAGACTCTACTGAGATGACAGTCACACCACGGCCCAGTTGAACTTCTGGAAGATTCAGGTTTAAAACCCTTTTATGTTTGCCAGGTGGTGGGGTTTTTACTTCTCCCCTCTCAGCTATTCAAAGCAGAAACAGCTTCTATTTTGGAAGAATACCCAGTGCAGGGTACGACTGAAAGTATTGGCATGCCGCAGTGATCATTCTTGTGTTACTGTTGGTAGCATGCAAGCAATTAGAATGACATTGCATCAGAGTGCACGAGAGCAGCAGGCTGGAGAGAAGGGCTTGTAAGGATTGCAATGTGCTAGCAGGACTCAGCTGAGTAACTGGCCACAGGAACGGCTAACTGGAAGCTTCAGTATTGGGAACGCTGTTCTGTTTCCTAGTCTGTCGCTGTTGGGAAGGTGTCTGTGCGGGCAACAACAATTTGTCTTCATCTACATTTAGATTCTAATTTGCCAGCTGAAGGAGAGAGCAGGTTCAGGCATTAAAGCTGGGTGTTAGGTGGGCAGTATTCTAGGCCCTTAAAATGACTTTAACCAAGTTACTTAATTTAAGTTCCACAAACTTTTGGTTTTGTGCTGCTGCCACAGCAATAAAATGACATTTACTGTATGAACAAGCTAAGGGAAGATACGAGTCAGTGAAGCAACCATAGAGTTTTTCAAACCTTCCTTTGTCACATGGAGTAAGCTTACAAGTTCCTCCTGTGGTCAGCATCATCCTCCCCCCGCCCCACCTGCTAGAATGGGCATGCAGCAGTGATGATTCTTGTATTACCGCTGGTAGTGTGCAGGCAATTAGAAGGACCCTGCATCCGACCACCGTGGGCAGAAATGGGCAGAAATCACACCGTTCAAGAGAGGAAGCTACATGTGAGTCCTTCCTGGTGCCTGTGGAGTTGTTCTCATTCCACACCACTGAAAAGCACTACTTGGGGGCCTCCCTCTACAGACAAAAAGCTCAGACATTCCAGAAGGAGCTACAGTTGCCATAAACCAGCTGTAAAATCCACATTAACACTTCCCTCTAACGATGTGTCTTCGGTAACAGAAAGAGTAACATCTTGCTGTGCCAGTTGTGAGCTGGGCATGGAAGTGGTTAAATGTCTGGAGCCTGCTGATAGTTTGGAGATACCACTCCACAGCAGTTCCCAGTTCTTCATTCCTTCCAGTCTAATGCCTGTCCCAAAGTGAACACAAGTGTTAGCGCCGTAAGACTTGGAGCAGAACAAGGAAGTTAACTGCCCTCATTTATTTTATTGTATGTTACAGGCTAAGGCCCACGGTACCACTCTGTGCCAGCCCCTATCTAAAAGAAGGCTGTTTGTGTGACCCACTTTCAGGCAAATCCTCTTCTCTGAAGTCACTCACATTTATGACTCTGGTGTTTAGTAAGCCTGGAGCAAATTTACAGTGAAGGCTTTTTACAGGATGGAAAGGAATGCCTCACAGGGCAGGTTCCATTTTAGAAAATGAATCCTCCTGCAAGCTGATGCATTGGGCAGGCAGAGGCAAACCAGCAAGAAGTGCAGCAAATGAGGGTGAGAAGTGAAGTTATCTGAGGGGGAAGCAGCACCAGTTTTGTAAAGAAGTCAAGGGTAGTGGGAGCACATGGTTCTTTTCTTCTCCTTGCTCTGAACACCAAAAGATAGTAAACATCTCAGAGGAAGGAAAGAGGATATGTTAAGAAAACAGATCTAAATTCAAACGTGGCCTTAAAAAAACTTTGGACTTATCTTTTCTGTTATTCCAACCACTGCTTAGTCATTAATGACCTGGACAAAGGAAGGGGAAAAATAACACTGCCCACAGAGAAAGTGATATTTTTCAGCACACACTGCCTTGATCTTCTAAACACTGATATTTTCATACTTAGAGACAAGAGTTATCAGGTCAACTTTGGCCCAAGAACAAAACAGGCTCATAAGGGACTTTGGTCCCCAGTCAGAGGTCCCCCGGCTGTCTAACCTGAACTACTTCAGAGTGGCTTGGAGCAGCAGCTCCTAGCTGTGACATGAAGTTGCTTATTCATACTGTGGGGTGGATGCTTCTACAGAGCCAGCAACATCCTATCAATTGATAGGCAGCAGCTCCCATCTCTCCAGTCTTGGAGCACAGCTTTCTTTCATCACTGCTGCCATGATGGTTTCACTGGAGGACATGGGTGATGCAAGAAGCGCAAGGACTAGGGAGAATAGGAAAACAGGGCTGACAGGAGAGAAAGGTGGCTGATTGGTGTCCAGAAGCAGAGATGGGATGGTGGCAAAGGGAATTGAAGGTGCATGCTAGAAGAGTGGGAGAAAACAGAGTGTATGAGGTTCCTGTTCTACCATCTCCTCTGAAAGTTAAGTTCTTTTGAGGGCATCATCAGAAACACCAGCAGAGACTGTATCTGGTTTGGATCACAGGCATAAAGGAGGAACTGGCTGCTTCACTCTCACTGAACAGCTGTCACAAGTGAAAATAAAGCTTCTTGTGGTCTGAGTCAAATGCAACGTAAATGCCTTTCTACAACTGGGAGAAAACCAAATTGCAGAAGAAAGTGTGATTCTTTAGCTGAGGTGCTGCTTCTAAGTAGAGGAAGAGGCTCACACTGGGCACCCGTGGCCTGGAAGGAGTGGTCGGAAGAACTGACCCACAACACCCAACCCTACTTACACACGACAACGAAATGAAATTTGCTTGTTACCCCCATCAACACAACTAAAACCACCCTTCTGTAAGTGCCTTTCCTATCACTGATAATACTAATGTCAGACACAGGCAGGGTGGGCAAAGCGTGTTTATTCTCCATCCCAGCCTTCACTGGAGGAAACAAGCAGCAGGATTAAAGCTATTCAGCTCAAAACTGATTTGGGGATTGCTCTGTTACATCCAGCCAGAGAATTACAACTACAAGCATAGTCTCAGAGACCTTATCATTCTCTCCTTATAAAGATGGGCCATTTAAAAGACTAGAGGCTCATGTAACCACATCCCAATTGTTGCAAACATGGTTGAAGGGTATTTGATCCTGAAGGAATCTGAGTTGCATTCATGTTGTGTCCTGTGAAAAACAGGGTAACTAGACCAGTGACTTGAATGAAATAAAACAGGCTTCTTAAAGCAACATTTTAAAATGCAAGGAGTCTGCAGGCAGAATGTGATTATACTATTGATTAAAAAATATAACCTGCTCCTTGGTGGTGAAACTGCACAGAATGATGAATTCCACCTTTCCCACATTCTCATATAGATTTTCTTCTTTGCCTGGCAAGTTCATTCCCCTCACTGGGCCCCTTTGCAATCCCTATCAACTCAGTAATTTAAAAATCTTTTCTCATCAAAAGCAAGAAAGTGATCAATGCACGATACGGCAGTGAAATAACAAAACAGAGGAGCAAGTAGTCCCCAAATCTCAACATCAAATTATCTTGATAAAAGCCTGATTAATCAAAATGGAGGGAAAAACTCCGTGAAAGTACAGAGAAAACTTTTATAAAGAATTAAACTACCGAGCTCAACAAAAAAGGCACACCGTGCAGTAAGAATGAAAGTACTTTCCCTCTTGCTCAGGCTGTGCAGCTTTCCAGTTCACTGGCAGAGCTCATAAAGATCACTGCTTGTCATCTGCATTGCATTTAGTATTTTTTTCGCAGATCCCTAGCAATGACACCAAGGCAGAGAGAGAGAGAGAGAAAAAACAACAAACCCATGAACCCCCAATCTATTTTTCCATCTCCACCTACTCAGAAAGTACAAGTACAAAAATATTCAATGGTGGAAAAACCCATCACACGGTACAATAGAACCCACAGCACAAACTCATATGTGAAGTAACTAACCGCAGCACCCTTCAAACTCCCACACACCGACTTGTGCCATTTGCAGCCTTTCTCCACAGCCTTTTCTTTATATGTAAGGGGACCCTGATTCTCTTATGCTGCAGTGGTGATCTGCCGCTCTGGTCAGCCAAGGTACCACCCCAACTCCCCCTGTCATACACTCTGTTTTCACAAAAACCAGCAGAAAATGAGTGAGGACGAAACCCCCGAGCCCATGTCCTTTACTTTAAAGTCATGGCCCTGGCAGCAGACCAGCTACTCACGCCAGCATCTGGTATCACCAAGTGACACAGCACTGAACAAACCACACACATACGTGCACCCAGGTAAGTACCACACACCACCTGCTGATCTGCACCAACATACGCTACAGCGGATGCTGCTCCCCATTCCAGCTGCGGAGCTCTGCTTCAGTTCATTGGTTCTGCAGGCAGCCAACAGCAGAGCCCAGCTGATCTTAGGAAAAAGATTCAAACTTGCTGCCTAGAGCGCAGCACCGCCTTCACACAGCCTTTTGTTATCTGGGACACAGAGCCACAAAGCCAGTTGCTGCCGTAAGAACTCAAGCTTGGCCACGAAACGAACATCTTTTAAAATGCTTATTAGAACCACAGAATCATAGAATCATTATGGACTGGAAGGGACTGAAAGATCATCCAGTCCAATCCCCCTGCCACAGCAGGATCACCCAGACCAAGTCACACAGGAACACATCCAGGAGGGCCTTGAACATCTCCAGTGAAGGAGACTCCACAACCACCCTGGGCAGCCTGTTCCAGTGCTCCGTCACTCTCACCGGGAAGAAGTTCCACATCACCTTCTCAGGTCGATGTGGAACCTTCTATGTTCCAGCTTACAACCACTGCCCCATGTCCTATCACTACATGACACCGAGAACAGCCCAGCTCCATCCTGCAAATACCCACCCCTCAAATATTTGTAGACATTAATGAGGTCACCCCTCAGTCTCCTCTTCTCCAAGCTAAAGAGGCCCAGCTCCCTCAGCCTCTCCTCAGAAGGGAGGTGCTCCACCTCCCTCATCATCTTCGTTGCCCTACGCTGGACCCTCTCCAGCAGCTCCACAACCCTCTTGAACTGAGGAGCCCAGAACTGGACACAATACTCCAGGTGTGGTCTCACCAGGGCAGAGTAGACGGGGAGAAGAACCTCTCGTGATCTGCTAACCACCTCCTTCTGATCCACCCCAGGATGCTGTTGGCCCTCTTGGCCACAAGAGCACATTGCTGGCTCATAGTCATCCTGCTGGCCACCAGGACCCCCAGATCCCTCTCTCCTTCACTACACTCCAACAGGTCAGTCCCCAGCCTATACTGGTCCCTGAGGTTGTTCTTGCCCAGATGCAAGACTCTGCACTTGCCCTTGTTATAACTCACTAGATTTTTCTCAGCCCAGCTCTCCAGCCTGTCCAGATCCTGTTGAATGACAGCACAGTCTGCAGGGGTCTTCCTCCTTTATCAAGAGAGGGAATCTGGCAATTTTACTAACAAACCCCATGTAATTCTACATCTCTGCCACTGCCCACCAGATTATCCCAGTGGGCAAATTTTCATAAGGAAATTTTCATTAGGAATTTTCAAATTTTCATTAGGAATGAGTAAAAATATTGTAGCTGGAAGCTGGAAATGTTTAGTAATCAATGATATGCAGCCTTTTTATAAAGAATAACATAATTAGCAAATGAAGCAAAAGGTGCAAACCTCTGCAAATCGCCAGTTAAAAATACAGTTTCAGTGCTCTGCGCTAGTGAGACCACATCTGGAGCACTGTGTCCAGTTCTGGGCCCCTCAGTTCAAGAAGGACATAGAGCTGCTGGAGGGTGTCCACCGTAGAGCCACGCATATGATGAAGGAAGCACCTCCATTATGAGGAAAGCCTGAGGAAGCTGGGTCTCTTTAGCTTGGAGAAGAGGTGACTGAGGGGTGACCTCCTCACAGAGAGGGTGATAGAGCACTGGAGGGTGCTGCCCAGAAAGGTTGTGGAGTCTCCTTCTCTGGGGATGTTCAAAACCCACCTGGATGTGTTCCTGTGTGACTCGGTCTAGGTGATCCTGCTGTGGCAGGGGGATTGGACTGGATGATCTTTCGAGGTCCCTTCCAATCCCTAATGGTTCTATGATGCTATGATTTCATGAAATGTGTTGACCACCTCTAGTTCACAGCTGTGCTACTGCTACAGCACCAAAGTGCCTACTAGAGATTACACTCCAAAGACTTCCAATTCAGTCAGCACCACTGAAGCTGAAAATTACCACTTGCAGTCTTGCACGTTGTGATGTAGACAGCAGTGAATAAAAGTCATGCAGATCTGGAGCTTAAGGAGATGGTTTAGCAATGAGCTTCAGACAGGTTAATGGTTGGACTCAACAGTCTTACAGAACTTTTCCAACCTAAATGAGTTGATGATTTCTAGGAATGAGACAGAAAGCTTACTTCTCATTTTGGACAACATGGTTTATTTATCTCAAAATACCCCAAAATATGTGAGTTCTCACATATTTTGTTCAGCATTCTATCACATTCTGAGTGATTTTTACACTGTTAATTGGATATGTGATCAAGAATAAGGACCTTTCTGCTGTCTGATGTCCAGCCATTCATTATTTCTATTCTGACAGCTCTCGGAGTTCTGCAATACACAAACCACTACAAAAACAAAGAAGGAAAAGACAGTCCCTGACTTAAAGACTTTCTTTCTACCAGAACTGCCCTTTAAGAGTCTCTTAGCTGCTCATGTTTATTCCCATACAAGGAATCTTCCCTAAGGGATGGGGGGAAAACGTGACAGACCAGCACAACTGTATGTAGGAACCTTCAGTGTTCTCCTTGAAATATTAGAAGGTGTCACCATCCTTGGAGGTGTTTAAAAAATGAGTAGCTAGAGCACTTAAGGCCATGGCCTAGGATTTAGGGAGATGTTGGGACGAGGGCTGGACTTCATGATCCTGGAGGTCCTTTTCAGCCGTAATGATTCTATGATTAGAAGCTTTTTCAAATAAGTAATATTAATCATTATTCTACCCTCCAAAAATTAGCTGGGACATGTGTCCAGGACAGGACATAGGAGAGGTCTTCCCAAGACTTCAACGGATGTTAGTTTGTTTTTAATCGCACACCAGTATGCCCACTTTTACCAGTGTATTTTCCCCTAGAGAATCTTGTTACCTGAAACTGGAAACTTTGTGTTGACTCTGAGCCGAGAAAATGAGAGACAGAAGGAGAAGCACACACATATTACACACAGACACAGATCATCAGGGGTTGGATGGGACTCACTGAGTCCAAACCCCCTGCTCAAGCAGGACCACAGACCCTAGGGCAGGTCACATAAGAATGCATCTTGAAAGTCTCCAGAGGAGACTCCACAACCTCCCTGGGGCAACTCCTTCCAGTGCTCTGCAACCCTTACAGTAAAGAAGTTCTTCCTCCTGTTGAAGTGGAACTTCCTGTGTTCCAACCGACACCCATTTCCCCTTGTCCTATCACAGGGCACAAGTGAAAAGGGATTGTCACTTTCTTCTGGACACCCAGCCCTCATGGATTTACAGACAGTGATTAAATTTCCTCACAGTCTTCCCCAAAAGAAAAAGCCCCAGATCTCTCAATCTCTCCTCATAAGGTAGGTCCTCCAGTCCCGTAATCGTCATAGCCTTCCACTGGACTCTCTCAATCAGATCTCTGTCCCTCTTGAACCAGGGAGCCCAGAACTGGACAAAATACTCCTGATATGGTCTCACTAGGCCAAAGCAGAAGGGGAGAAGAGCTTCTCTTGATCTGCTGGACACACTTTTCTTAATACATTCACCACATGCTAGGACTGAGACTGCTGTCTTCTGACCTAAAAAAGGAATTGACATGAAGAAATAAGGAAATCCAGCTGGGCTGATTACTTGCCAGAAAATCTATCAGCCATGACCAAATCGGTCAGGTCTCCAGAGATCTGCGGAGGTAGGAAGACAGCTGGTGGTTTACAGCACCTGAAACAAGGCCCAAATCAGAGAACTGAGGAGTTGAGACCCTCAGGAACAGGACACTTCATTTTTAATGGTGTCGATCTTCTGACTCTGTGGCCTGACAATACACTGTGGAGTGATGAGCTTCTGGCACTCTCCCGTTGCTGCCAGGAGATCGTGAGTGATCAGATGAGCGGTGCTTTGGTGGGAGGGATGGTGAAGAACAAGTAGAAGACTGCTTAAGTCAACTCCTTTCTCTAATCAAGGAGAAGTTATTTACCCCACAGCTGATCTTCCTTCATTTTCTAATGTAATTTTTTTGAGGGATTCCTTCATTTTCAAAAATCTAGAATTCTACTAATTTACACTGCTCTTTCAGTAGCCAGAAGTGTTTCCCACGTTGCTCAGCACTAAAACTTAGAGAAGCTTCTTACATCTAACTTCTCCTGTGCAGCCACTTCTTCCCGTTTCTCCAAGACCAGAAAATAAAATCCCACACCACTGACCAAAGGGGAGGAAAAAAACCCCAAACCAACCTGAAAAACCCAGATCTGCAGTTCTGCCCAAGTGCACAAGTAAAGGATGCAGAGATCGAACAACAAAGCGTGCCCAGTCATGGCATCTGGCAACGCTAGGGCCCCATGAACCAGAAAATGCTTTTAATTATCACCTCACCAATCATGCTATAAATTATTGCTGTATGTTTTTTGGTTTAGATCCCTCTGGGAATTAAAGAGATCATGGAGGAGGGAGGGGGCAGAATGCTAGAATTACATGTGTTTATATCCCTTAGGGCTTGAATAAAGAACCGAGATTTAGAATCCCACTATCAGAGCAACTGAAGCCTTGCGTGCTGCAAGCCTTGGCCCTCTGACCTATAGAGCCAGGGCATTCTCTGGTTTTCCCAGGATGGTTGATCTCAGCTGCTAAACTTCATCAGCCTCTGTGAGCGTTTACCCATCATCTGGATCCGCCACTTCCAGACTGTGCAGGCCAGAACCAAACGAGCCAGCTGTCACACTCCTCCTTGACAAGGACAGCAAAATCCCCCAACAAAACGGTCCGAGCTCTGGGAGCCTAAATGCCCGAGTCCCGAAAAGGCAAAACTAACTCATCTCTGGGGAGGAAGCTCTGCAGCTGCAGTGGGTTTCAGAACACAGCTCCCAGCAGCACGGTCACATTAGGATGCTGACTGTATTTCCAACATCCGCATTGTTTTCCACAAACTGTGCTCTGATAAAGAAACAGTGTCTTGGCCTCTTTGCTCGGTAAAAGCAGCAGCTCTCCGGGCAAGATGGGAGCCCATCTGCAAATGAACCTGAAATTACTTTAGAGAGTTAGGGCACGGAAGGGAATAGGGAGAGAGTGGAGTTTCTGTGGCACATGGAGTGCGCCGTGGACGTGGCCAATAAAAGCAGCAATTATCGCTAACGTACCGAAGTGTTTCTGACACGGCTGTCCCTTTCCTGGAGAGCAGGCTGTCCGGGGGACAGGAGGTGTGGGCAAGCTGGTTTCAGGCAAGCACTAAGGTCTGCCTTATTAAATACATTCTGCTAAGAAGCCACAGAAAGCATTGTGCTGCTACAGCCAGATCTCTGCCAGCACCCTGGGTTTGCTCAGCACCAGCACTGACACTCAAACCGCACAGCAGTGGACAATCTGAATATATTCTGCATGAAAATAGCAACGTCTGATCACAGCCTTGTTCCACAGGTTTGAAGTAGTGAATTAACTTACTCATCCTAAGAAAAGCAGGAGAGTTCTGAGTACAGGAGTACTGCAGCAGCGGTCCTTTCTCGGGATCATTTTCAAATGTAGTGAGTGATGATTTCTTGAAGCGGAGGGTTGACACATACAATAATTAAGAGCTCAGAGTGGGGCTGTAAAACACGAGGACTATGTTTAATAACCAGTCTTCGATTGCACTTCAAGCTGAGATTTTTCTCCTCGTATGCAAACTGAGCAGAATGCTTTACTCTGCATGATGGCCACCGGTGTGTCCAAAAATTCCGCCTTGTGTGTTAACGCTGCTCACATGCATTACAGTTTGAACAATTCCTTCTAGATGTGAACAAAACCAACAATCTGAGATCTGCAAAGCTTGGCTCAGGAGCCAGACTTATCAAAATCAAAATTGCAGGATGAAACATTTCGCTTTCAGCCTGCAACATGGAAACAGAGATCAACCAAACGCTTGGGGGCTAGAGATGACTGTTTGCAAATTACAGCTGTTCACATCTGGAGTTCAGATTTGGCCAACTCTTGATATTATCCATTACAAAAACTAAACTGAAGGAATGTTTTGGTTGTATGATTAGGAAACACTAAATGTAAAAAGCGTTGTGTGCATCTTCAGCTCTGCCTATCAAATGCAGAACAAGGGACTTAATTATTTCTCACGAGAATCATCACGGTTGACTGTGGCTTTTCTTAACTGGGATTTAACCACAAGTCTACATTCCTCGTATAGGTTTCACCATCTGCATCTCTTTCAGAGCACAGAGGGGCCCATGACACAAGGTGAAGGATGAAAAGTCTTCTCCAAGGAGTGCCTTTTTGAGCTGGCCTGGCAAACCCTACACATTCAGCCAGCGTGGATGATGTTTGATAGCACAGCCTGGAGTATCTCTACACCGTCTGTTAATGAGGCACTTCCCCTTTGTTTTCTGAATTGCACAGCTAATAAACTCGCTATATAATGCGTTGCCCAGCTCATCCTAAGAGGAATGACAAAAGGTTTTGGTGCATGCAGACATAAAGCTGTGCCCCTGCTCAGAACGGACCCATTTGCCAAGCTAAGAACACATCTGTGTTTATGCCCTTGGGCACACACACACACACAGAGGGATGGGACATAACATGGAGGATGTTAAAATGACAGAGGATTACAGGGATCTGGCTTCACTCCCTGACTGAGACTGACTTTCCAGGAGGTTCTCGGCAAGTCAGTCCCTCTCTCTTCACGGTGCAGCTGCCCGTGCTGGCGAGGTGGTTCTTTTCCCCTCATCTCATTCTCAAAAAAGGAATGACACAATTTATCTCAAACTAGGCAAATAAATTCAGTTTGGCACAAGAACCAAGACTGGAAAATGTCTTCCTGATAAGGTTTTCTGACTGAAGACAGAAGGTTAAAGGGAAACAGTTATACAGCCTTAAGTCTGGGAGGTTACTTCCATTTCTGTTCTAACTCAAAATATCCCAAGTTACAGAAGGTTTTCACTGCAGTCTGCATCAGGCAGTGACAGGCTAAGGAACTGCTGCATGAATCCTAAAAGATCTTTTGACTGTGGCGGATGAACTCTTCTCTCCTGAGATGTATTACAGTTGTTAAAGTCAGTGAAAAATAAAAAAAAAATTAAAATATAACTTTTAATCCTCGGATTATAAAATGTCTGAATCCTCTAGAGGCCAGTTGGGGCCAGAAACAACTTTTTTTCCCTTTTTCCCAGATTTGGGAGAGCAGGGGGGAGGGCAAGGGGAAAGGGAGAGAGCAAAGAGTGGTTGGTTTCAAATAGCAACATTGTCCTAAAGGGTGAAAGGGAACAGATGGCCATGGAGAATGCAGCCTTAAAGCGCTAAAGAAAAGGGCTATTTTGACAGATCTTGCTGTTTCCTATTCAAGCATGAACACTCTGGCATGGGGAGTTAAGACGATACAAGGAGCAACCTCTGTTCCCAGCAACTGACTATGGGCAACCGGCCTCCGAGGCCTTCTGAGAAAAACAACATGAGACAGACAGACAAACAGATATGGCAGCGAGCCCGGATCTCAGCCACCAGGAAAGAGGAGGGGGAGAAAGAGGAAAGAAAACCCTAACCAGCAAGGCTAGAAACAGCTGCCTTTTCCTGGCTCCAGCGCAGAGCATTAGAAAGAGCCTGTCCAGCCTTTCTCATCTTCCTTTTCAGTGAAACTTCTTGAAGGGGTCACCCTCAAGCTGTTGGTCTTTGCCCTGAGGGGAGGTGAACGAGAGGACAGAGCAGAGCTCCTCTGGCTCAATGAAACCTCCTCCCTTTAATCACAAAGACCTCCCTCCAGCTAACGCAGGGGAACTCTACTAGCAAAAAAGCGTAATTAATGCCGGAGTTTTGCATGCAAAAAGGTTGAGAAACCTAAAGTTACGGCTCCCACAGTCTGTAATTTGTTTGCAGAGTTATAGCTGAGGGCAGGAACTGAACTTGCTCTGGGAAACACTCATGTGTGTCCTGCCTTCTATGGTTCCCAACCAAGAGGGTGCATCACCAGCTGCTTCTGGGCATGTACGGTCAGGCAGGGCTTTCTGCTTCCACGGGCAGCTTTGCATCCATACTCCAAACGTAAAGAGAGACCTAAGCCGTCAGGTGAAACCAGACTTCCCTGCTTTCGAAGTCCACAGAGTGATGGATTAAGCTGAGTTTCTGTATTGCTTTCTGATTTATGAACCATTTTCACTCTGAAGGGCAGAGCCCGACAGACTGCCTCCCAGGCACAAGCACGGAGGGAGGGATATGTTCTCTTTGCATGGCAACCTGGACAAGAGCAACGACAGCAGTGATGGAGAGGAAAAGATGAGGCAACTGGTATAAATATTAACGGTCTTCACAAACCTCCCCTGAGGCAGGGTAGTTATCATCTAAATTTTAATATCCTCCTTTCTAGAAATCACTGAAGGGAAAAGGTAGTAAGGACCTGTGTGTGCTCACATGCCAGAACCCCAAACAGAGAAATGCAAATGCTACCCCGATCCTATCTGCACCTTTGCTCCCTCACCCGTTAAACAGCATTTCGTCATGTGAGTCAACATACAGTAAAGGTGTAGAAAACCAGACACCAGCAACAAGGACCTTAACGCCCTCAGTCTCTGGAGGAATCCAAATTATTATTAAAACCTTGGTTTTCTATGACCTGTAAATGGTTTGTTGGGGTTTTCTGGTTTTGTTCCCACAAAGGGTGGCCAGTGTAGTCATTACTAGCTAATTTGTAACAGAACAGATAGGATCTGACTACTAGAAGGAGCCAAACAATAAATAAAATACTTTATTTAGGCTAAATCAGATAAAATCTGTTTCTTTTCTCCTTAACTATGAGCTTCCTGAGACTTAGTAACTGCTCCAGGCTACACTGGTAAAGGGAGCCTCGAATGTGGACTATTGGCTAGGTATTACTGAGCATGGACTTTCATTTTTCCTTCTTTCCTACAATTCCTTGAGTGAAGCTGACCTAGTACAGTTACCCCCCAGTTTTCCTTCTGTGTTTAGTGTAGAACCCCTCCCATTCTCTCCCAGTGTAACAAACAGCTCACAAACTGGCTCTGTGGGACAGGTGGTCCCTCCGTCTATTCCCACACATTCTAAATATTTTAAGTGTTCCGCATCTGTTGTCTAAAGCATTTTTAGTTCCCTGTAAGAACAGTAGGAGATGAAAACAACAAGTTATATATAACAGGGGACTGACCTTTTATGCCACACAAGTTCTCTGTCGTTTCAACAAGATGATAAATTTCAAGAAAGAGCTCAACCTCCATTTGTTACACTCTATAGCTCTTAAAAAGATAACTGGAGAATTAACTTATGGCAGCTATAACAGCCCAGATGAGAAACCTGAGTGTGGATGTGCCCTATCCTAGGACATACTGTATCAGCTAATCTACTGGAAATTTTTAAATTGAAGAATGAAGGTGATTTCCATATTTTCTGATGATACAAACCACTTCTATCTGCTTAAAAAAAGATTCAAAACATTTCCCATATCCTAATCATAGAATCGTTAGGGATTGGAAGGGACCTTGAAAGATCATCTAGTCCAATCCCCCTGCCAGAGCAGGATCACCTAGACCAAGCCACACAGGAACACATCTTAAACGTCTCCAGTGAAGGATCTAGGTAGGATTTTTATAAGTGCTCAGTGTTATCCTGTGGCAGGGAGGGAAATATTAAAATGTTTTGGGTTTTTTTTCCTTACAAGAATGAATCTGATCACAGACAGACTTTAAAAACATGTCACTGCAACTAAGTTCTTGCACTGATGAAACTGAGCCACTGGTCAACATTGAGGCCAGGAAATGAAAAGCACTCACTGCATCTCGATTCCTAAGCTACTCTTAGGAGGCAGAAAATCACTGCCTGGGCTGTAAGTGGGGAGGTGGTGAGGGTTGGGTTAGCAGTTCTGTTCTCGCTCAGAGTGTTGCGAGATGGCAGCAGCTACCAGCAACCAGGACTCTGGTTTGTATCACTGTGCAGAAGCTATCATGTCTGGCTTGGCTAGCCTGGCAGCCCCACTGTTAAACTGGAATCTGAACAGTGCGGGGAGATGGAGAAGGAGTTGGGTAGGATTTACCTCTCAGATTTGCTCTGCAGTCCTGGCAATCACCACACCTTGTCAAAAAACTCTATGAGAAAATAGCTAAGCTGTCCAAACACACTTCAAAACATCACACTCTGCCAGTGCTCAGCCACACGTTGCAGTATTTGGTGTCTCTAAAGCTCCAGTTTCTGGGGCCCAGGGATTATGAAAAACCCCAAGAGTTTCCTCCGCAGCCATCTCCTCTCCACTGTGCCCAGCACATACCTGTCTTATACCCATTTCTCTGCTGTGACAAGTTTGAGAGTGGTTTGAAAACAGTTCTGACTGCACTCTTAGAGTCAAGAGGCAAAGAAAAACATATCCCAAATATAAACCTTTAAAACTCTGCTTTGTGAGCCTCATGTGAAAGGCCAATACTAACACTAAAGTCTGGCAATATTAACGCAGTTAAAGCAACTTCAGGTACTAGACTTGTCAAGCTTACTTCTCTATTTAAAATATATAATATAAACATTGTGGAGTCTTCTTCTTTGGAGATGTTTAAAGTCCATCTGGACATGTTCCTTTGTGACTTGGTCTAGGTGATCCTGCTCTGGCAGGGGGATTGGACTGGATGATCTTTCGAGGTCCCTTCCAATCCCTAATGTTCTGTGATTGCATGAATTATCATTTGACTACCAACAGTCATATGAGGTTGCTGCGTATTTTTAATCCATCTAGCTGCAGCACAATAGATTCACAAATTCTCTTTATCTGCAATGAATCCACAGAATCACAGAATGTCACAGGTTGGAAGGGACCTCAAAAGATCATCGAATTCCAACCCCCATCTGCTGGAGCAGGGTCAGCCTACAGTACTGTCTCAAGATACACTGTCCTACATGGGGCTCACACCCATGAGCCCAGGAATTCAGAGTCCCATGCTCTACCAACTGAGCCAGCCAGGTGTACTGTAGAAAACAACAGCCATAAAAATAGCCAAGACATCATTCTCTAACCTCCTGAAACTCTAGAATGAGCTGTCAATGCTCTTATAATTTTCATTTCTAGGTGGTTTCTCAAAACTGAAGGCAGACACCATCTTGTGTAATGACTTCACTAAGTTCTTTCCTTACACTACCTCTGGAAAGACAAAAACTATCTAAAAACATTGAGGATCTACAAATACCCAGCATAGCAAACTGGGGTCTCCAGTACTTCAACTTATTCTGCCACTTGGACTTTCACCCAGGTCTTTAAGGCAAATATTAAACAGCACTGGTCCCAGCAGTGACCACCGTGGAAGGCCACCAGCTGCCAGGTGGAATTTGAATGACTGACAGCTACTCCTTGAGCTCAGAAGTCCTGTTAATTTTCCCCTTCCTTGTTGTTCACCCTTCCAGTCTACTTCTCTCTAATTCCACGACAAGGACACCAGAGCAGATGACGCTTGCTAAATAGGAGACGAAACCTCATTGGCTGCTCTCCCCTTACCAGGGCAGTCATCTCACGACACAGGACGATCCGAATAGTGAGGCACAATCTACCTTTGGTGTCTCTAGGCCTCCACATGGCTGGAAACTTAGATGAGATTACCTGTTGTAGTATTAATTCTAAAAGAATTGGGTGGATTTGGTGTCTTCTCACAGAATGAGAAAAACTCCCCCACACCTAAGCCTACAAATCTGGTAGGTTTGCTAGATCCTTCACTAAATAATGCCAGCCCCCTGTCATTCAAGCACAAACTGACAACATTAGCAATTAAAGCAGCAAGCTGTAGACATAGGACTTCTAAAAAAGAGAAACAAGAAAAATCAATAGCTTGTTATGAGTAAGTTTGCACGAAAACTAGAATATCCTGAGAACATCCCGAGTGCGTGTAGGACGACTGGGTAGATAAAGATTCGTGGATTCAACTGTCTGTGCAGTCACAGGAGAAAGCCAGGTGCTTGTTCTCCGAGCAAGTCCTCGCAAGGTATTAATGGATTTGCCACGGGAATGAACTGTCTAAACTCATGCATCCCTTTCTCTGTGAATAGTGTACTTCAAACTAAAAATCAAAAGACTTGGGAAGCACGGCAAGATGAGACTGATGATCAGGTGTCTGGATTTCTGTACTCTCAGGTGCCAGGAAATTAGCTCTTTGTTGAGTCGCAAAGTACTTTCTATACACAGGTCTAGATGTTAATTAGACTGCTCTCATTCTGCTCCTCCTGCCAAGGATTTTGTAGCCTCTGAAGACATTTGGGATCTGTGATGGGATTTAGTTTCCATGCTCCGGTTGGTTCCTGGCACCGACCTGAGCAACAAATGATGTGACAAAGTGCGTATGATGTTGCGGTGAGGATTTAAGACTCCCAGCCGATACCCAATAATATAGGCTGCAATGCTGAGGATCGCCTCCATTTCACGAGAGCCCTCTCGTCTTGGAAAAGGCATGGAGAGAAGAGTCACACAAGCCCAGGGCTACAGCAATTATTTGGACTTTTCCAATGCCACAAAAGCAAAACGGATTAAGTCTTTACGCTATCACTCAGAATAACACAGAGCAGAATGACTTTTCCTGTAAAAGGATATAGCTCTCAGTCTAACATATTATTTTAAGGACTTACACAATGTCCTCTGGAGTTTCAATAGCTTTCTCATCACCTGACTCCAGAGAGGAGAGGACAGAAGTCAGCCAGTCCTGCCACTAACAGAACAGAGCATGCTCCCCAATACAGATGCATTGCTCCACTATAGTGAATCCTGGACTTGAAACTCCCCCTCCTCAAACATGGCAGTTTGCCCGTCCAGCTCTCAGCAGACTGGGAAAGACTCCACTAAGTTCATTATGTGACAGAAGCTCCAATGACGACACAATTCTGAGCTGAAGGCAATGAGGGCACGCTTGTCTACAGTGTTTCTGGCCTGACCCTACCCAGCAGAATTCTGCTTTCCTTTGTGCTGCAGGCTAGGAATGCATTTAGATTTCACTCAATCTTAGTCTCAAAGAGCAGGCTCCACTTAAAGAACTTTTGTTGTTTCTGCCACGCTTGGTTCCCCGTGAGACTGCAATGTTGTCTTTGCCACTCTCTGCCCAGCTGGCAGCAACCCAGTATCGCTGAGCGTCCCGTCACTGGTCACAGTCAATCCTGCAGTGCTGCTCCCCGTCAGTGCTGCTCCCCGTCAGTGCAGCCTGTGACACCCCCCCCCCCGCCCTGACTTTCCAGTGAACCTCTACTTTCTAGCGTGCTGCAACAACTCTGAGGTCCACAATGAAGAGTCTTGTTAACAGCCCCACTCCAGAAGTAAACTGCAGCCTCCTGCACTGGAGTTCGGCTGTGCTGCTGTTCTTTCTTGACTTTTCTGATTGAAAACTTAACACCTGGACTTTACAATTGCACTACCTTCTAGACCAAATGCAAAGAACATTGCCCTGTGGAAGTGTGAAAAGCCAGCAGTGTGTACATCGTCATCCAAACCTCACCACCAGTTTGACTCCACGTTGCACAGACAGCAGTCCTTTTGTGGAAAAAGGGGAAGAGACAGTAAGCAGCAAAAGACAAAGACTATCCAACACAGCACTGGAAGTTGGTCTGGACTTACAAAGGTGCCACATAAAAGCTTGTCAAACTACAACTTGGTTTGAAAAGTAGCTGGGTTCATGTAAATTAAAGATGGTGAAAAAGATTTGCAGAAAGTACAACGTCACTATGTTGCACTTTGACCAGGGGAAGGGCTGTTTGGCTGATGTCTATGCCGGAAGCACTCTGCAAGGACTGTTCTCTGGCTCATGACCTGTGTCTACCTTTTCTAGACTAGTGTTACACTGGAGCTTCTGAAGGGTCAACGAGAGGAGCAGAGGCGACTGGTGAGGCTGCACACTCAGTGGTGCGAAGCACATGGCGGATGTCCAGCATAATGCAATCAGCAGAATGTAAAGCCAATGTTGTCACTGTCCAGTGATGCAATTCCAGGCATTCCTGCTTCACACACACACTTAGCCCATCCTCTCCAAAATACAGCCTTGTAACTTCACTACCTGTCTTGGTAGGAGTGAAGCCAAGAAACTTCTGGTTTTGGGAAACAACACCCTAGGGAAGTTCATGCTGGCTGCTGCGACAAAGGAGAAACACAACGGGAAGACCATCTAGCCCTCATAGCAAAACCAGCAGCAAAACTGCTGCTTTTCCACTTCTTCTGAAGCTACTTATGCTACCTGAGGCACAAACTCCAAGCTCTGATCACGTTACACTTTGAAACAATCCAGATTTCTTCATGCTCGGGTTAGCAGTATGTTAAAAAGCTCGAGCCCTGTGGTGGAGCACGATCCTTGGGGAATTCCACATATGCTTCTCAAGCAGAGCTCGTATCGTGCTTCTGAGCCCTTGACTTTGAAAAGCAAACGAACAAGAACACTGATTAAAAAGTAGAACTACGATGATATTAACTTTGTAACCAAGTAACAGTGTGAATAAAGATAATAACAACTTGACATACATAAGCAAGGACTAAATAAGAGCTAGGTAACATCTTGGCGCACATGATTTTGTCTCCTTTAAAAGCAACTTCACATTTCACCCTGACGCAAGCTCTCGGAAAGGCTCTGCTCTGGCAGAAAGTTCCTGTAACTCAGAGGCTGGCAGGTGGCTGAGGTGAACAGCTCAGAGCTAACCCACACTAGCACAGAAGCTTACGTCCAACCTCACGCATGAAGTGGAGTGTCAACAAAAAGCTGAAGGCCCAAATAATGTGGAAAGATTAGTTTCCCCTGTAAAAGAGGGTCTAAAGAAATAGAAAGACAAATTTATTACCTGCATGCTTTCAACCCAGGAGAAAAATGCAGGAACATTGGCACAGCTGCTCTTTGAGGATGCTAGATATTGATCTGTAATGTTCATTACTGTCAGCAGCGGTGCACACGATGAGAATCTTCTGGCACGGTAGTATCTATTCAGATAATCAAACCCTTCAGCCAGAAATGAAGAATGTCCAGATGTACCAGGAATATCTGGGATCCAACTGCAGGCCAATGATTCTTTCAAGTCTTTTATGTGGTTTCTAATAGATAAGCTTCAACCCTGCCAGCCAAAGAAATTACTAGACGATTTATAAGTGTGTGAACTAGAAAACCAGAATGGACTACTCTAACATTATTTAAGGAGGAAGACTCATCCTTACATTTGTAAACCAATTTGTAAAACCTATCAAATGAAAATCAACCACATGAAATTAAGCAACTCTTCCTACAAATCAGCAATAGGATTTCCATAATTTACTTTGAAACAGTAAGCAGGCAGGTTTAAATTCCAACCTCGTTGCTATCAACATAAAACAAAGAGTGTGACCTATGCAGTCAGCTCGAAAAGGAGGCCACACAATTATTTTACTAGTTTCTTCCCAAATCACACAGTAAGAAGTATCAGGCCACTATGGAAACACACAGCAGAGCTCAAGAAACTCGCCTCCCCAGCTTAACGAAACACAACCTGTTTAAAGCAACTGTTCACACAACAAAAGCCAGGGAAGGAGAACATTCTCTTGGACTCGTTCACTCTACAAAAGTGGGGCATTTAGATTCAAAGTTTTGCTGCTGACTGCAGACTCTGATGATGCTCTTCCACCTGCAGGCATGTGCCTGTGCCCAGCCATTCCAGCAGGCTGTAGGATCACTTTCAGTGGCAGACTTGGGTCTAGTCACTTCAACAGTTTTATATTGGTGGCCTCCAGCTGTTTCAGGTGGCCAGGAACCGGGCAGCAGCTAGCAGCCGTGGCTAACCTGCAGTCCTACCCATGGAACCGAATGAATAACCCGTGTCCGTTGCACTCCAAGACTGGCTATGCTGATAATATTATTCAGTCAAAGCTAATGAGAAAAAAAACCAACAGCCCCTCCTGATTTTAAACATAAATAAGTTCTCTAACGACCTAGTGCTTTGTGAAAACACGTGCATGCCAGTAAATCTTCTGACAGACACAGGCCGCATTGACAGCTGTCAAGCAGATCCCCTTTGGACAAGCTGCATCCTAGCCCACCCTCTAGCAGCTTGTCCAAAGGACAGATTTGGGCTGAGGACCCAGGACTTCCAAACAACCAGCTTAGAAGATGTAAGGGGTGTGGGGAGGGGGACATTCACGTTCATACTTTTTCAAAAAGAAAGTTGCAACGCTGTGCAGACACTTCTATTTTTGTTTTTCCATTTCAACTAGAAAGATTCTCTGAAAAGCCAGGAATTATTGCAGAACAGACATTTAATGTACTAGCTGCTCCTATTACAAAGAACCACAAGCTAATCCTTTGCTGGAAAGCCGATCAACAGCCTCTCAGCCACGTTTCCCTTTCCCTCCCTTGTCCACATGATGACATTTTCATTGTTACTGGAGTCATGCTGCAATTTTTAGTTTGGGAAGCTATTGCATAACTGTCTTCCAGGTCATCTGACCAGCCCCCGTACTCAAACACTGGATCGATATGGGCTGGAACATTGCACTAAGGCCTTCGAGGCTATAAACATGTGACTTTGCAGAAGGAAGAGGTGATCTGCAAGAGCAATTTACATTGTCAGCAGTCTGAGAGAAATTGGGTAACAGCCACAGTGCCTATCTGACAAAGTCTTCAGTCCTTATAGACAGAGACAATGTACCCCTGGAAAGAACCAGCACCTACTGCCCCTAAATGTGGACACAGTATGTACACGGGACATAGAGACAGCTGTGGCTCAAACACACACCCCTACCAGCAGCAAAGACAGCACAGTGCCTAAGAAGAGGTGCTTGGATGCTGTAGGGATGCTGATGAACTTCGCCACATCTAGAACTTCTCCTGGGATCTCACCAGGTAAGATGAATATAATCCTTATTTTCAAGGCAAAAACAGATTATATGACCTATTCTAAAATAAAAGCTCAACTTGTATGGTAAGGTTTTTGAACTTAGCCAAGGCATACCATGACCTATTTCTTGTGACAAGTGCCACAGGAATTTAAGTGATTCCAACAGCAAGAACAACAGACTTGTGCTTCACGTGAAAGATAGCATTTCAGCACAAACAGTGCCTCTTTATGTCACTCCCAGCCGCGGCCCGAACGCTAACCTAGCAGGAAATAAGATGCTTACTGAGTAACACACACTGTGCTGGGCCCAACAAACTTTTAGCTCGCTGGTTTCAGCCCAATCCTCTGTTGGTTACGAGATACAGCAAGATTAGAGCCAGAGGCACCACAATCATTTGTTAGTTAACACTCACAGCTAAGTGCAGCGAGAACACATGTACGAACACTTGAAACGAGTGATTTTCCACTGGCTCCTCTAGATTTCTCTGTTCAGACCCAGTGACTTCTTTCAGCAATGAGCACTGCACCTTTGATGACATGACAGAAGTTGCAGAAGCAGTGTACAAACACCAGTAATAAACACAGACACAAGACCATTAGGGGTTGGCATGACCTCCAGGTGTCATTGAGTCCAACCCCCTTGCTCAAGCAGGACCATAGAACCTAGGATAGGTCACATAAGAACGCATCCAGACGGGTCTGGAAAGTCTCCAGAGAAGGAGACTCCACAACCTCCCTGGGCAGCCTGTTCCAGCGCTCTGTAACTCTTACAGTAAAGAAAATTTTTCTTATACTGAGATGGAACTTCCTATGCTCCAACTGACCCTCATTGCCCCTTGTGCTATCACAGGGCACAAATGAAGAGAGATTGTCTCTTTGGTCTTGACACCCAGGCCTCATGGATTTATAGACAGTGATTAAATCCCCTCGTAACCTTCTCCTCTCCAAGCTGAACCATCCCAAGTCTCTCAGTCTCTCCTCATAAGGCAATACATTTCACTCTACTAGTATGGCCTCCAAGGCATCACTGTGGGTTTAAAATCTAGCATAACACAACATATTTTACTTTGATTTTGAGAGTGCACACTTGCTGCTGGACTCTCACTTCCAGCATGGAGACTGGTATGAATGCCATGGTCGATGCTCACCTGCATCCTCATGGGAAGGCAGGTAGCTGCCATTAGTGAAACATTCACCAACTTTAGTCTTCCCCTTGATAACATGAAGCCATAGTGCTGAGTTTGGTTTCTTCTGAGCTGTAGGGCGTCTTCTCAGTTCAGGAAGAAAAGAGCAGAGAAGGCACTGTAAGGGACTTTGTCAGAAAACCAGCATGTTGTCACATCCAAAGCAAAACACATGCAGTGTATGAATCAGTTTGGAACCAGATGTTAGAGACTAAGGTCAGTATTGTCTGCAGTAGAGAAACTTCTTCCTCATTCTAGTCATTACACTGCCTGATTTTGGCTTCCTCAGAGAAGACAACTGTGGAAAGAGAAAGGAAGGGATCAGCCATAGCATCTACTGCGGAAGCCTAGCACAGTCAGGCTCTTGTTTTACGGCTTACAACGGTGAGCTCAGTGCCCTCAGGAAGACAGGAGTTCATTTGCTGCACAGAATTTTGCAGTGAGGGATAATAAAGAAGCTTCTCCACTGTCTTGTAGAAAGGAAGGCTCAATGGGCCAAGGATAGTAACACAATCGCACCCAAAACACATCGGACAGTTAGTGTTAATATTTAGATCAATGTGCATAATGACTTCAGAACGGAAGAAGCCAATTCCTTTCCACCTTAAAATTGGTGTCAGCTTCAACATCATCTACATAAATGAGATAAATCAATGGAAAATGGGAAAACTTGTTTGCCCCACAAATGCCATTGTGCTGGCATTTCCATGAGGGTTCTGGAATCTCAGTAATTACTTTCTAAAAACAAGCAGCTAATAACTGTGATTCTCTGTGACCATCTTAGTGCTTTACTGCTTTAAGTGTTATGATTTTTTTTCCAAATAAATGTCTTTCATGATTCCATCTTTAATCTCATCTGAAAGCTATTTCAGACGATGTGTGTTCTTAGAGCCGATGAATGTAAAGCAAAACTGACCCTATTTACTGTAACAGATCATGCCTAAAGTTCCTTTGCACAGGCTCTGTTCTCTGTCTTTGATGCTGTCCAGTGAGGCCAGAATGCAACGTGTGCTCAGCATGCTCCGTGTGTGACCGTGCACTGGAAGGGGCTGCCCAGGGAGGTGGTGGAGTCTCCTGCTCGGGAAACATTTAAAACCTGCTTGGACATGTTCCTGTGTGGCAGGGAGATTGTACTGGATGATCTTTCAAGGTCCCTTTCAATCCCTGATGTTCTGTGATTCTGTGACCTCTGCAGCTGCACTGACTGCAGTAAGATGTGGAACAAACGACATTTGACAACACGGCAGAAGAACCAGAACGGCTGGACGCACTGAACTCTGTCCCAAGGGTGGTTTGTTACACTTAGCACTCTCCTAAAGACCACCAAAACCGTGGTTATAGCAAGACATTTACCACAGTGTAGCGTGGTTGTCAGGCAGCTGTTGTGACAGCGAAGCTTGGAGGGTTCAAGGGGAGTTTTTGTGGGTGTCCCTTTGCTTTAAAAGTGTGTAAGTACAAGTAGGTTGCCTCAGTTTCTGGATTTATGTTTCCAAGTTACGGATGCAAAAACATCCTGGAAAACCTAAACCAAATTTCTTTTGAAAAATACAGCTGAATCCAAATAGACTCACAACCAAATAAAGCCATAAAATCAGAGGCTGCTCTAAACACAGTGCTACGTGCCCTGATTAACTGAATTCGCAACGAATTCTAACGCACAAATCCATGTTGGATATCTTCTCGGTTCTCTGGCAAACACATCAGTCTCGGTTATTACTCCCAGGGGAGTTTTACCACAGTGATGGCATTAACATGCTGGGTTTTTTTCCTAGCACGAGTTCGTAACTGCTGTTAAAGGTTCCTGTATCTCAGTGCTGCTTCCCGCGCTGAAGCTGAGCGTCTCGTCGTGGGGGACACGCACCATTTCAGCGCTGGCTCACGGCTTGGGATGCACGTGTTCTCCATTTGAGCAAAGCAGTGAAATAAATATTTATCAACTCAGCTATAACTATTTCCCTTTCATTCCGGACAGTGCTGGACAACAGACGGGCATGTTAATGACTTGCCTATTCATTCCTTTCATATGCCTCATTTAATTGATTAACATCACATCAAATATACATGTGTGGGACTTGCAAGTCCCACCTGCTCCAGTATTGTAGGGAAATCTGTTTCCTGTGTTCATTTTCCCAGCAGAAAATGACATCCTACTCTCTCTGCAGGGTGAAGAGCTACATTTCTTTCAAAATGTAGTTTCTGTTTAGATTCTTCTCTAGTTCCTTCTCAGAGGTAAAGGAGCTGCAGTACCAAGGATGTGAAGCACAACTTTGAATGTTCAGATGCTTGCAGCAGCACCTTCAAGTTTCTTCTGCCACCCTCACACTAGCCCGCAGGGCAATACTACTTTTTATTAGCTTCAGTGAGATTCCATCGCAAAACAATGGCTCCCGGTGTTTGCTGGTCCTGCAGCCTCATCCAAACTAGCTTCTAAAACATTGACTTTGCCATTTCCCAACAGCAAAAATTCTCTGTTATGTTTTGTGCCGTAATATGGTGGATGTTCTCCTTAAAAGGTTTGATCAGTGATGCAATTTCCTAGTACAAAACTGCTTTGCACATTCGTTGGAGCGGGTGGGCAAGTGAGAGAAAAACGGGCTGAGATCAGCATCAAGCCTTGCCTCATCTCCCCAGGGCGATGAATCATGCACCTTGCTCAGAACAAACATGTCCTCAGTGAAGGGGACTGGTGGATGGGTTCGTTGAAAACATCCTACCCGGATGACTTCCTTTGCCTCTAGACACCAGCCCAAATGCATAACAAGAAAAGAGAAATGAAGTCACCGCTCTGTCATTAAGTGGCTGTACCAAGTACATCTCAAGCCCTCTCACTAAACACAGGTTCATTTCCCCCCTCAGTGTAATCCAGTTTTTAAGTAATTCAGTTATCTTCACCCTGTGATTATAACATCCCATGGTACAGCTAACAGCTGCTGCCTAGGAATGCATCACTGGAAGAAAGAAGACTTGAATTTCTTTTTGTATTGCTAAAGGAAGAAGATACCAATGGGAAGGGACGGGAGAGAAAAAGTGAAGGTGACAGCTAAGGTTGAAATGGAGTCAATGGCTAGAAGCAGAGTGAGGTGGGGAGAGCTGAGCTCTGAGACATGAGACAATAGCAATGTGGCTGGAGGTGGCAAAGCTTCATGAGGACAGAGGAGAGCGTAAAGCAAGGAGCACCTGGGTCCTGTGAGGAAGCCATAGGAGAAACTGGACAGTGCCATCAAGACAAGTGTAGGTCTGGTATCTGTAACTGGATTGAGACAGAGTAACAATGCGAAAATGAACCAAGTACTGGCCCACAGGACATCACATCTCTCATCTCTCTTCTGTTCATAGAGAAGACCAAAGGTCTCTCCGGTGAGGCTGCATAACTTATAGACTGCTCTAGGCAACTCTCCTCATTTCCTTCTGGGGAAATGGCTCTAGCACGTCCACTGAAGAGCCCAACAGGCAAACACCTCCTGACACCCCATACAGCAAAGGACAGTTACCTGCTTACTACTGCACCTCTACACCACACACTGCACTGCTTTTCCAGTAAGTTTCTGGTAATTTTTCATTACATTGTGCTCATCTCACTTTGTAAAATGCACTGTGGAGGTTTCTGTAGCCCTTTATCAACACTGAATCCTGGACAGGGATCTTTATGTTATTTCACAAGGCTTTGGAGATCGATTTGAAACCTTAGTACACTGGCACTAAACACCTTACTCCAGAGGAGATCCTCAAGTTTCAAGACTACTTCCTCATTTCACCTTAAAAGCAAACAATAACATCTCCTCCAATCAAGTGTTTGTTTTTCTGGTAAAAGAATCAAAACCATTTCTACTTCATTAGTTCACCTAATCAGGCAATAAAGCAGTGAAGGGAATTTGAGAAGTAATTTTTCCCCAGTTCTGGCCTGCTAGTCCACAGAAGCAACCCATTCCTTCACCCATCCACCCCAGGACCCAGCCAGGACATCTGAAAGGCCAGTGAATCCAGCACACAACTGCAAATTTCCTCCAGCACTCAGAAGAAAACTGGGGCTTTGTCCCAATGCTCCTGAGAGCAAAGTGTTATAATTGGAGGCTGATGGAGGTCTACTCACACCGAGATTTTATTAACTCTCTTCTTACACACATGGACTAAAGCCCAGAACTGTTAAAAAGGTGATTTTAAAAGGTGATTTAATTGCCCAGCCCTGAAACTTGCCCTTTTACCCGAGTTCATGGCCATAAAATGCTGTTCTACCAATGACTCGAACAAGGCCACAGAAGAGGTCAGTAATAACACAAACCAAGAGGAGGTCCACTGAAATGGCTACTTAATGGTAGCCAGATTAGAAACTTCACAGAGTCCAGGTAGAGTCTGAGGCAGCAAGTTATTTTTTGCTGATTTACTGAAATTCATTATTACTGGGATTTTTCAAAAATTCATGTCATGTAAGGGAGTACTAGTTAATATTTTCTGTGACTGGCAGACACATAGAGTCATAGAATCCTTAGGGATTGGAAGGGACCTCGAAAGATCATCTAGTCCAATCCCCCTGCCAGAGCAGGACCACCCAGACCAAGTCACACATGCACAGGTCAGGCCAGCACACTGGTGACTGCTGGGGAAGCAGTCCATGCTCAGCCTGCACATGACGTCTTGGGCCTTTCTGTGAAAAGAAGCTGGCACAGCCACAGCGATTTACAATCACTTTCAGCAGAGCTCTGCGATGCAATGGAGTTCAAAGAGTTGGGATCTCTCTTCTTTTTTCTTCCCCCCCCCACCTCTACTTGTGTGAGAGGTGCAAGCATCTTATTCACAGGCAGTGCAATGGTGAAATCATTAGCCATGGCAGCATGACTTGGTGAAGCTGCTGTATTCCCATCAACTGGAAAAAAGCCTGCTGCTCAGGCAAGCAAAAACCAAAAAGGTGATAAAAACAGCATCCAGGCTGTTGCAAAGAAAGACAGATCTTTCCAGGCATTCCAGTGGAACCAGACGAGTTACTGTGGCATCCTGCAAGTCCAGGTAAGCTGCAGATACAAACACACAGAAAACTCAGGAAAATGACATTTCTTTTGGACATATCACCCTCCTCTAGTCCAAACACATTCAGCTGCTGCACATCATCTCTTATTCCACATCTGCCAGGCATACAAACACATTTATACATCTGCACAGGACCTTCACCTGACCATCAGTCAGGGTTCGGTATCTGTCTGACAGTAACCAGTGATGGGAACTCAGCTTTATGAGATGGCAGGAAGACACTCTCTCAACAAAGACTGCCCATGTCTTCCTTTCCAGATGTATTTTCCCCTGCAACTCCCAGTGTCTCACAGACCAAACTGCCGTGCCATTGTGGAGTGTGAGACCACATCTGGAATATTGGTGCCAGTTTCAGGCCCCTCGGTTCCAGGACACAGAACTGCTTGAGAGAGTCCAGCACAGAGCCGCAAAGATGAGGGAGTGGAGCATCTCCATGATGAGGAAAGGCTGAGGGAGCTGGGTCTCTTTAGCTGGGAAAAAAGGAGACTGAGGGGTGACCTCATTAATGTTGATAAATATGGAAAGGGTGGGTGTGAGGAGGATGGAGCAAGGCTCTGCTTAGTGGCATCCAGTGGTAGGTCAAGGGGCAATGGGTGTGAGCTGGAACAGAGGAAGTTCCACATAAATATGAGAAGGAACTTCTTCACAGTGAGGGTTACACAGCACTGAAACAGGCTGCCCCAGGGGGGTTGTGGAGTCTCCTTCTCTGGAGACATTTAAAACCCACCTGAACATGTTCTGTGCGGCTTGATCTAGGTGATCCTGCTGTGGCAGGGGGACTGGACTGGAGGATCTTTCGAGGTCTTTTCCAAACCCTAATGTTCTGTGATTCTGTGAGTGTCTGACAGTTGCCAAAGCAATGCTTGGGAAAATAAAATTTAACTAAACATAATTCTGATGACAATTTAATACATTTCACTACAATCTTCAGAAAAGGGTAAGAAGGAGGATCCAGGTAACTACAGACCAGTCAGCCTCACCTTCCAACCCAGGAAATGTTTGAAAGAGTCTCCCATAGCATCTTTGCAGGGAATTTAAGGCAGTGTGGACTGGATAATGGGATAGTGAGGTGGATCATGAACTGGCTCCAGGACAGAAGCTAGAGACTAGTAGTCAATGGGACAGAGTCTGGTTGGAGGCCTGTATCTAGTGGAGTGCCCCAGGGGTCGGTGCTGGGACCAGTCCTGTTCAATCTAGTCATTGGTGACTTGGATGAGGGATGGGCATGCACTGTCAGCAAGTTTGCTGATGACACAAAGCTGGGGGGTGTCGCTGACACCCCTGCAGACTGTGCTGCCATTCAGCAAGATCTGGACAGGCTGGAGAGCTGGGCTGAGAAAAATCTAATGAGCTATAACAAGAGTAAGTGTAGAGTCTTGCATCTGGGCAAGAACAACCCTAGGTACCAGTATAGGCTGGGGACTGACCTAGTCCCCAGCAGTGTAGGAGAAAGGGACCTGTGGGTCCTGGTGAACAGCAGGGTGATCATGAGCCAGCAATGTGCTCTTGTGGCCAAGAGGGCCAACAGCATCCTGGGGTGGATCAGAATGGGGGTGGTTAGCAGATCAAGAGAGGTTCTTCTCCCCCTATGCTCTGCTCTGCTGAGACCACATCTGGAGTGTTGTGTCCAGTTCTGGGCCCCTCAGTTCAAGAAAGACACAGAGCTGCTGGACGGAGTCAAACGTAGAGCAACGAGAATGATGAAGGAGGTGGAGCACCTCCTTTATGAGGAGAGGCTGAGGGAGCTGGGTCTCTTTAGCTTGGAGGAGACTGATGGGTGACCTCTTTAACGTCTATAAATATGTGAGGGGTGAGTGTCAGGAGGATGGAGCCAGGCTCCTCTCAATGTCATCTAGTGATAGGACAAGGGACAACGGGTGTAAGCTGGAACATAGGAGGTTCTATATAAATATCAGAAGGAACTTGTTCACAGTGAGAGTGACAGAGCCCTGGAACAGGCTGCCCAGAGAAGGGGTGGAGCACTGTCCCTGGAGTGCTTAAAAAAACCGGCAGAACAAGGTATCATAGAATCATAGAATCATAGAATCATTAGGGATTGGAAGGGACCTTGAAAGATCATCTAGTCCAATCCCCCTGCCACAGCAGGATCACCTAGACCAAGTCACACAGGAACACATCCAGGCAGGTCTTAAATGTCTCCAGTGAAGGAGACTCCACAACCTCCCTGGGCATCCTGTTCCCGTGCTCCATCACCCTCATTCTTTCCTAAGATAAGCCTGCACTGAGGTTGAAGGGGGTTCATAGTGGTCCTTCTGAATCAGCTGTAGCAAGAAGCAGTCCAGGCTAATCAGGGGCAAAGAGTTCACAACCAGCACCAACCTAAGTTCTTACTCTAAGCCTACAAAGAGAGGGGATAACCAGTTTGTCCCCTTGGAACGCAAACTCACTGCTGCACCGAAAGCAGCTAATTCTCATGGGAAGGAAATTTCTTCAGACTCAGAGGATGGTGCATGGAGTGGGATTTCAAAGGTTCAGGCAGAAGACAAAGGTACTAGGGCAGACTAGAGGACTGCTCCTGTGTCTCAAAATGTCATCACACTGTTGACTCTCTTCCCTTTCCTGTTCATTATAGCAGGGCAATAGAGAAGAAAAGGTTTTCAAATCGCACCTCTGCTTGTGGATCCCATGACCGGACAGTCAGTTGCTTTGCCAGGGTAGCTGCTGCCACCGAGCTCTCCTGACACACTCAGCCAGCGACCACGTCGGAGCCCAGCAGCAGGCAGAGCCTGCGTTTGGCCTTCCTCCTCTCCTTGCTTTCCAAGCTTGGTCTTTGTGCTGACCACTGCTGACCAGATAGGCTGTGTGAAAAGGGAAGGGATGTCTCCTGATGTGCTTGTCCTGAACAGAAGACCCACCTCAGGCTGGAACATGCCAAGAGTTGCCCATTTGAAAAACAAACCCAAAACACTGGATGTTTCGCATCAATGGAGCTGCAGAGAGGTTCATGCTGGAACTGTGTATGCACTAACCTCCACCCCCTCAAGCTTCACGGTGCAAGTGAAGAGGCTTATTAGAGATGAAAGAAGGCGTCACATCACCCCCTGTAAGAGACCATTGTCCCTCTTTCTGTTAGAGCAGCCTGTGAAGCTGTGGGAAACAAATGACCTCCAAGCCACAGCACTGTGTGCAACTGCAAGAGAAAAGGAAAGGGGGAGGGGGAATAGTTTTGTTGGAGGGCCAGCATCCTCCCTGACCCATCTTCCCAAGACATCCCCACCATGCCATCCCCATGCACAGCACAAAGGTGCTTCTCATGCCTCCAGCTCTTGCTGCAGCCCCATTGGGAGTCTCAACTGGAGTCTCAGTGGAGAGAGCAAGACACCCTTCCCCACCAGCACCAGGGTTTTTTCCACTTGGCTGCCTAGCTGGTTACTTGAGCCTAATGGTTGAATGTAGCCCTAGTAACTTCCGCTTTTCATCGGCACTTGTTCTCACCATTAATCAGGAACAAAAAGCCCTGCTTCACTTGGCAGAATGGGAGACAGAGATGAAACAACAGAGAAAATATCAAGGCATGAATGAGGCACTGAGGACAAGCAAGAGACAGAAGCATGGGTAGAGCACAGTAAGTGAAAGGTATCTACAGCTGATGCTTAGCTCATGCCCATTGATCCGGGTGATCCTACTCTGGCAGGGGAATTGGACTGGATGATCTTTGGAGGTCCCTTCCAACCCCTAATGTTCTGTGATTCTGTGTGATTCTGTGTCCAGTCCATTGGGTCAGGAACCTAGATTTCTCTTAACACATTAACACAAAACTGTTTTCCACTCAACATCTGGTTCAAGGTTTCTGCCTTGGTATCTGAAGATTGGTCAACACTATCTCAGTAATCAGCTCTCTGAGGACCCTACAGTTGGACCAGCCTAGCAGAGCTGAAGAGGATGCTCCTGGCTGCACCAGGAAGGGAACTCTCCTGGAGCAGAAAAGAAAGAAAAGTTCAAAACGACGGGTGACATTCCGCTTAGCTTGCCCTGATTTTCTTCAAACACTCTAATCAGAGAGAATTCATGCAGTAAACAACTCTTGAACCGCCCGATTTACAGACTGGAAAAGAATAGAATCCTGTTGCTGTCATTATTTCTGTATCAGATATCAAAGAGATGTGCAGGGAGAAGAGTGCACATGCAGAGTAAGGACTTCTTTTCTTAGATGACTCTAAAATACATGATACTTCAAATTAAAAAACCAGACAGCTGTGTTACTAACAGCAATGGTAATCGTGACATGACATTTTTCAGAGGTTAATATACCCTGCCATGATTACCTTTTGGGTCATTTAACACCCCTTAAACTGGAGCCAGGATTTAATCCCAGTACTATGCTATCTGACTTGCAAACACGCTGAGGAAACACCCAGAGCTAAACAAAAACTGTTCTCAATTATTTTAGTTCATAGAAACAGTCCAGTATAGGATTTTGAATCCTTTTTTAGTTACTAGAAATACCCCTGCAGCTGGAACCCAGACTACAGCTCTAGCCACCTCTCTTTCCAATGTCAACACAATTTTCCACTGCTGTCACAAGATTTTGACAGCTCCTACAACATCAATGAATGAAGTCTCTCTGGAAAAGCTGCATTGCCCCCAGGGCACATAAAAGGGGAATCAGCAGAAAGGCGGCTTCAGGGTAGTTACGACCAAAGGGTTACACTGGAAAGTGAAAAATAGAGATGGAGAGTGAAGCACTGCCTTTGTGGCCAGTCAAGGGCTAAACAAAACCAACAAAACTTGGATTAAAAGTAGTAAAATTCTTCCCAGGATGCAAAGTAAAGTAGTAAGGAAGGTGAAAAGCTGGAAGTTTCATCATGCGAGCCACAAGTCTCAAGAGCCAGCAGGGGAGAGCAGAAACCACAGTGCAGCACAGATTGGTACTTACATTGGTTTTTCTTACATTTGGACTGTGGACCATCCAATGTAACTATGGACAAAACCAACTTTCCAGCTTCCACAGAATCGCAGAACATTAGGGATTGGAAGGGACCTCGAAAGATCATCCAGTCCCATTCTCCTTGCCAGAGCAGGATCCCCTAGATCAAGTCGCACAGGAACATGCCCAGGAGGGTTTTAAACGTCTCCAGAGAAGGAGACTCCACAACCTCCCCGGGCAGCCCATTCCAGTGCTCTGTCACCCTCACCGTGAAGAAGTTCCTTCTCATAATCATGTGAAACCTCCTATGTTCCAGCTGACACCTGTTGCCCCTTGACCTACCACTGGATGCCACTAAGCAGAGCCTGACTCCATCCTCCTGACACTCACCCTTTCCATATTTATATTGAAATAAATATTTCCATATTTATATTCCATATTCCACTATTAATGAGGTCACCCCTCAGTCTCCTTTTTTCCAAGCTGAAGAGACCCAGCTCCCTCAGCCTTTCCTCATCAGGGAGATATTCCACTGCCTTCATCATCTTTGCTGCTCTGTGCTGGACTCTGAAGCTTTTCTGTGTCCTCTTGAACTGAGGGACCCAGAACTGGACACAATATTCCAGATGTGGTCTTAAGTCCTTCAGGAAGCCAATGGCAAAGCCATGTATAGGAGCCAGGTCTACAGATGACTAGTCCTGTGACTTTCGAATGTTCCCGAAAACCCTTGTGTGCATACGGGAGCAAGGGCCATATGGAATAAATGCATCTTTGTCACTACACTTGTGGACTGTAGCAGAGAGCTCAGGAACCCCACCGCGGTGAGGAGGTCTGAGTTAGCATCTGAAGAATGGGAAATTAAGCTTCTACAGTAAACCATGACGTTACAGACTGCTTTTCATGTTCCCTGTTCTTGACAAATGATAATCACACAACTGATTTTCACCATCCATTCAGTGGGAAACAAAAAACCCCACAAACCACATGAACAGGCAGTATACAGGAGTGTACTAGTAAACAGGGTTATTCACTACCTCTTGGATTCAGCAGTGTCAGGTATGGAACTGCCTAACGACTGCACAAGCAATGAAACAGTATCTGCTGAGGATAGTAGTCACACAGTGACCTGAGACAGACTGGCTATAACCTTCAGAGCACCTAGCTGCAAAGAACAATGAAAGAGGTTAATATGAACCCAGGAGACCAGATGTCTAAGCACAGTTACACCCTGCTCGTGTTCTCTGCAGGTAGAAAAGCAGGATCATAGAATTCAACAGAACTACACCGAGGAGAATCCCTTCAGTGCGGTGAGTCCGACGCAGGCTCCCCAACACGCCGTCTCTCTTTCCTCAGACAAAGGCAAACAAGATCACAGCAAAACGGAAAACAGGCAGCACTGAGAGACCCTGTAAGGTTCTTTTCAGTTGTATTCCAAAGCCACTGTAGTTATTACTACCTGAAACAAGCCAAGTTGCTTTTATTTGACCCCAGGCCTGAAGGATCAGCCTGCATCACAAATGATCAGGGTGCAGGTAAGCTAAGCGCACACACACTCTGTTCTGCATTTATTAGCCTCCATACTGATTATTTTCCCAAAGAAAATATTCCCGAATAGCTAGCGAGTAGTTTAAAACCCAGCAGCAGTCCCAATCTGGCTCTCATTTCTCCGTGGCTTCAGAAAGCAGCTGTTTGTGTTTAGAGTCACCAGCAAACAATTCAGCCTTTTAATCAGACGAGCTGCCTGGGTGCCTCTGCCCGTGGCTACAGGAATCAAACCATTCTGGAAAACAGACCTGTTACCACAACGCTACGATGCCCTCAGCGGATGCAGGGGATTGGAGACCATGCTTTTTGGGAAATCAGCTTTATGGTCTGTAGCACTGTCCATCCTGGGACAGTCTACTGGGTTCAGCAGCTCACTTCAAGCTTTCAAAAGGGCCCAGGTTGGTTTGCTTCCTTCTTCGCCCTCAGAATCCTGCTCTTTATGCTTCATGTGCCTACATCCTCTTTCTTTTTTCCCCACTGCACAAGCAAATTCACAATGTTAGCTCCGATCTACTACAAACCAATGGCAATCCAAGAGAAGACAATGATTCTTTTTCCTAGATTATCTTGTGTAGACATAGAGCAACACTATTCCAGCCTGAACGCTCGTATGATACCACTTGCTTAGAGGTCAAACAGGTTGTGTGAGCTTCTTTCTGTAGAGACCTTTCCCTACTGGTGGCCTGCTTGGAGCTGTTGCTGACCATGACTTGGGACAGCCGGGTTAATGGCTGGACTCAACGGTCTTGAAGGTCTTTTCCAACCTAAACTACTCTACAATCCCATGGCAGGGTGTGGAAGGTCTAATAATAGCTGTAAATGTTAGTTTGTCACATGAACAAGAGCAGTTTATCTAGAAGCTGAAGTATCAACTGTGAGCCTCCTAAGGAGTCAAACAGAACCCTATCCTGGCCAGGATATATGTGTTCTGGCCCCGGATGTGGATTACCTGGCACAGGAGGAGCAGTTGAGCTTCAAAGCTGCAACTCTAGACTCCAAAGACAAAAATTGGTATCTTGATGAGAAATACCTGCTGCCTTCTCCTGCTTATAGCCTAGTAATGACAGCGTTTATCTGGTGTGTTCTGAAACATGGACCTCAGAGCCATTCCTCTGGCTTCTTTCCTTTTTGCAAAGAAAAACTTACAGCACACTTTGCAAACTTTGCCATTCCTGTCCAAAAAGCTTCCATAAGAAATGGATATTTGAGCTATGAAAACGAGATTACACCAGTAGGTGTTTTCTCATGTAGGAAAAAAAACCTATGGAGCTTAAAATTCACAGAATCACAGAACATTAGGGATTTGAAGGGACCTCGAAAGATCATCCAGTCCAATCCCCCTGCCAGAGCAGGATCCCCCAGATCAAGTCACACAGGAACATGGCCAGGTGGGTTTTAAATGTCTCCAGAGATGGAGACTTCACAACCTCCCTGGGCAGCCCCTTTCAGTGCTCCGGCACCTTCACTGCGAAGAAGTCCCCTCCTGTATTTATGTGGAACCTCCCATGTTCCAACTGACACCCATTGCCCCTTTTTGTACCATTGGGTGCCACTGAGCAGAGCCTGGCTCCATCCTCCTGACACCCGCCCTTTCCATATTTATAAACACTACCGAGGCCACCCCTCAGTCTCCTTTATTGCAAGCTCAAGAGACCCAGCTCCCTCAGCCTTTCCTCGTCAAGGAGACGTTTCACCCCCTTGCCAACATATGAGAAACACCCATTAGAAGTGACCTAGCAGCAGGCACGGGAGACTTCACTTTGACCTGAAAGGAGCACACAGTCTCATTTCTTGCAGCTATGCAACACGAGTCAGTTTGGTTCATGGTGTCTTCCTCGTTTCACCAGGAATTTTAGGGCAAGTTGGAAGATCCGTCTTCAAAAAAATGGTGGATAGTCTCACAGATGCTTCACTGACGTAACCAAAGCTGAGGAAGATTACAAAGGGAATGTAAACACTGATGTGAGCTGCTCCACAGACTGGAGGATATCTATCATCCCAGTAAAAAACACCCCAGCATTACACCACTATCAGCAGATGGGTACCAGTCTCAAAGATTCACCGTAGTTGTCCAACTAAAAGAAACACAGGTTCTCCATGTTCTGTGTGGTGCCACAGACATTAGGAATCATTACAATTTGTTTTCCCACGAGGTTACTCCAAGTAGATCACTTCAAAATGACTCAGTGAGCAGCAACCTGGAGACACTGTGTTCTGATTTTCTATGGTATCTCCTTCCTCTGAGCTTCCCCAGCCAAGGTAGCACATAATCCTTTGCAATAAAGCAACACTGTTCAGGCAATTCCCAAGCCAGGAAAAAATAATAACCCTTAGCAAAAATACACAAACAACTATCTACAATCTAAAAGAAAATCCACTTAGATACAAACTAAACAGGAAACTGAAGTATCTTGAGTTTAAATGAGGGGAAGCTACAGATGAGTTCTGTCTCTCTAGAGAATAAAAGCATTTCAGCCTTTTGGTTGCTGGCAGCAAAGGTCTTTTTTATTCTGTTTCCTCAAAACCTGAAGTCTGTGATCTCTAGCCAGTGAACATGAGGGAAGATTAATTCCCTCTTCATAAACTTCTTGAGTCTTTTACCTTGAATATCAGTTCCCAATCGCACCCAGCATTGCTGCAGAATAAGCAGCCCCTGGGTTTCATCATCCAGGTTCCCCTTCCTCGGTAAACAGCTTATTACACGGAGGATCATCACGAGTTGTGTAAGTTTATACAGACACACTGCACCACTTGTATTGGATTGATTAAAAAAGCAGCAAATAAAAATGGTGACTCTAAAGAAAAGAATCTAAGAACAGAGCCTTCTTCATATTTTTTGTAATTTGGGTTCCTAAAAAGACACAATTTAGGAGGGCGAACAGGCAGGTATTTAAAACACTTAGAAATGAGCAGTAATGAGTACAGCAAGTGGCTGGCAACTGAACTTTACATATGATTTTTATTTAAATGTAAATCACAGCCTTCTATGACTTTTAAACATTTCTTTTATGGGAAAACATCACAGTTGCTATTGATTTCTGTATTTAATGTAATTCAACTCAAAATAGATTAATATATAATTTCCACATAATTAAAAGAATCTAATTTCTTTGAAGTTGCTGTTGCTATTCTTGTAGTAGACGGAATGCACGAAAGTTCCTCCTGACCTGGCCCCCGTTGGTCCAACACACCACTGTCAAAACTGCCTTTATTTTCAAAGAAAAGATACCAACAGTACAAAGTAAAGTCAATCAAGCTGTGATTAAAAAAGTACGAGATATTAGCCAAAACAAAATTGATCAGCAAAATAAGACAGAAGAAAGAAGATTCCCACTTGACTGTGAGTTATCCTTTCACAATTACTAAGATGCAAATTCTTCGAGTATTCTGCTTAGTGTGTTGTCAAACCAATGCCTAACAAACAAGACACAAAGAGCAAAGCTTAGGTAACCAACACGCAAGCCCTGCTCTGAAGGTTTCTGGGACGTGCTCAACATCAGCAGGATGACACCAAAGAATGATTATGAAGTGCAGGTCTTGGGAGAACAAAATGGAGAACAAAACTCCATCACCAATGGAAGTCACTGGCTCAGCACTTGTTAGAAATCACAGAACATTAGGGATTGGAAGGGACCCCAAAAGGGCATCCAGTCCAATTCCTGCTGTGAGAGAAAGGATCACCTAGATCCAGTCACACAGGAATATGGTGGCTTTTAAATGCCTTCAGAGAAGGAGACTCCTCAGCCCCGCTGGGGCAGCCCGTTCCAGTGCTCTGTCACCCTCACAAAGAAGAGGATTCCTCTCATACTGATGTGAAACCTCCTGTGCTTCAGCTCACATCTGTTGCCCCTTGTCCTATCGCTGGATGTCACTGAGCAGAGCCTGGCTCCATTCTCCTGACACCCACTCTTTCCATATTTATAAGCACTAATAAGGTCTTCTTTTTTGTTAAGCTAAAGAGACCCAGCTCCCTCAGCCTTTCCTCATCAGGGAGATGTTCCAGTCCCTTCATCATCTTTGTGGCTCTTCTGCTGGGCTCTCTCCAGCAGTTCTGTGTCCTCTTGAACTGAGGGGCACAAAACGGGCCACAATATTCCAGATGTGATCAGCAGATTTCTTTTGCCTCATCACTCTGGCATAAAAAACTTGTTACACCAAAGAAACTACTGCTCCCTTCTTCCTTCCTACTGCATTTCACATGAGGGACATATTTCTGGAATCACCAAAACAAACCTCAGATGGACATGTTTTACTTCCAGGCAATCTCTGTGAATGAGTCAAGCAACTTCTGACCTTACTCAGATAAGCGAGAGTCTGAGCACCTTAGAGACAACGCAAACCTTCACGACTTCCAGAATTCATAACTGAGGTGCAGGCTGTGTCATGTCTTCTAGTCCTGGCTGTTCATAACGAGATAGAGTCCTTTGAAGACAGTCAGAAATCCAGTTATGCAAATCCACTGCTTTAAGGAAACAAGTAGGAGTGTGAGACGGGGAACTTTTCAGCAATGGGGGTTTCATACGGCCCACACATTGCAATGTGGCTCTGCTCTTCTTAGCCTTTCTGTGTCTGCAGCACTGAGGTCAACTGGGACATGCCAAAGGAGTGAGTTGTTTTTCTATCTTCCGTTCAAAGCAAGCAAAAAGAAAGGCTTTCTCCAGAAAACAAGTTCTTATGATGTTTGCAGCTTAATGTTTTAGAAACAAGGATCAAGACAAATTCCCACTTACAAAAGCAGGCAGCTGCAATCAATCCACAAAGGTTCTGAATGTGTCTTGTACTTACAAACAGCAGATAATTGCTACCAAAACTTATCAGTCTTGATAATAATAATAATGGCACAACCAGCTAGGACTTCACACTCTCAGGCAGGAATGAGCATCCCGCAAGTAGGCTACCAGCAGCCAGATGTTGGCATCTTGGATGCCAACAGAACCATGGTCAGCCACCCTCACCACCACAGCAGAAGCTGTTGGTCATAGAGTGACTGAGGAGCAAGTGGAGATGAATAGGTTGAGTCTTGGCTCCCAGCCACTCAATTCACTAAGCTATAGTCTGAGGCAACGGCAGTTCATAGCTCTGCTGTTACACGAGCATTCTCTTGCCAAGGGAAAGAAGGAAACAGAAAAACTTTGGCTTAGCAATGTGCCTATCTGTGGCTGTTCCTCAAGCACAGCTTACAACTTATTCCCCTTTTCAAACATGTAATTATGCCAAATAAAACAAGGCTAGGTCTAGAATTACAAAATCACAACCTGTGTTCTCTCAAAGGCAAGAGCTCCTAACCTGGAAACCTAAACTTGTATCAGCTGTCATCAGATCTAACCTCTAAAAACTCAGCCTTCCTAAAGCGAAGTCAGATGAACGTCTCTTGATATCAGCAGGACACTGATGTCGGCTAGGCTACGAAATGATCCCAGTGCTGGCTACAACATGAAGCTGCCCACAGTTCCTCACTCTGGTGATGTCAGCATGCAATTTGTTGGACAGATTCTGCAACACACAGATGAAGGTAGTTGTAGGGTTTGAGTTTATCCAGCATCAACAGCCCCTAATGGCCTAGTCCAGCACAGACATAACAAATGGAAACAGCTTTAAATTGTCCTTCCCATGAGACATAATTTCATAATAGAACAACTCTATAAGCACAAAGAGAGATCTCCAAAGTAAACATGTGGTGGAAGCTAAAATCTGAAGTCAGATTCAGGGCAAAGGGAGGGATAACATTTCAAAGGCACTGATTTCTTTCCAGTTCACAACATACATGTTCCTTTCTGCTGACTTCTCTTCCCTCTGTGCTCAGAAGACCGTGTGTGTTAAACAAGTCCCTTTCTAATGTTTTGAGACCTTAACGGGCTCTGTCTCATTCTTGCCCTCACACAGCTCTGCTTGAGATCACAGAATGTCAGGGGTTGGAAGGGCCCTCAAAATATCCTCTAGTCTAACACCCCTGGCCAGAGCAGGATCTGTAGTGCTAATTGTAAGCAGGACCACAGTCGTTACCGGCCTCTAATTGTCAGAACCTTAAATTATATTTTATGTTTTCAGAAGACGGACTCTAGAATTTCTACTCACTTACTAGCTAATTTGAAACGTTCAAGCTCTGAGTTAGAAAAAAAGGCCCATATGATGGGTAATAACTCCAGTATGGAGGATTTTCTGGTTTCTTCTTTCTTGAGATCAATGCAGCGGCAGGGCTGATTTTGTATTTGATGAGATGCTGAGCAGAGCCAGAAAGAAAAGTGGTTTTTACAGAAAGAAATCCAAAGCCAGTGCCAGCAAAACCTGTACTTAAGCACTCTCATATTTTTACCCTCTAACTTCTTTATACTCTGTTAAACATAACTAAGAAGACATTTAATGTGGACATTATTATCTGGAGGTCTGATCTCACCACCTCTCATAAAAGAATAATATCAAACCTAAATAAAACAGAAAACCTGTAGCCATTTTGCACATCATGATACTGGCTTTTTTAAAAACTGAAGTTTAGATCTCTATGTTTAGCTGCTTTGGTGGTTTGTGTTTTCCACAGAAACACTGGTTTCAAACATCGCTAGCGTTCAGTGCTGAATCAGCCCCCTAAGAGAATAAATGAAGATGATACTGTGGTTGTCTGTGACTGGGCACATTGAGACTGTCACAGAATCATAGAATCATAGAATCATTATGGATCGGAAGGGACCTCGAAAGATCATCTAGTCCAATCCGCCTGCAACAGCAGGATCACCTAAACCAAGTCACACAGGAACCTGTCCAGTCGGGTCTTGAACATCTCCAGAGAAGGAGACTCCACAACCCCCCTGGGCAGCCTGTTCCAGTGCTCCATCACTCTCACCGTGAAGAAGTTCCTTCTCAGGTTGATGTGGAACCTCCTATGTTCCAGCTTACAACCACTGCCCCTTGTCCTATCACTACATGACACCGAGAACAGCCCAGTGCCATCGTCCTGACACCCACCCCTCAAATATTTGTAATCATTACAGCTGGAAAGGACCTCAAGGATCATCAAGTTCAGCCCTCATCCCAACATCTCATAACCCTTACACCATGGTGTCAAGTGGTCTAGCTACTCATTTTTTAAACACCACCAGGGATGAGGACTCCACCACCTCAGTGGACAGCTGCTCCAGTCCCCAACCACTCTCTTAGGAAAGAAGTTCTTCCTAAGACCCAATCTAAATGTCAACTGGCTGCATGATAGAAGCCAGAGAGCAGTGGTCAATGGGACAGAGTCTAGTTGGAGGCCTGTATCTAGTGGAGTGCCCCAGGGATCGGTGCTGGGACCAGTCCTGTTCAATCTAGTCATTGATGACTTGGATGAGGGATTGGCATGCACTGTCAGCAAGTTTGCTGACGACACAAAGCTGGGTGGTGTCGCCGACACCCCAGCAGACTGTGCTGCCATTCAGCGAGATCTGGACAGGCTGGAGAGCTGGGCTGAGAGAAATCTAATGAGCTATAACAAGAGTAAGTGCAGAGTCTTGCATCTGGGCAAGAACAACCCCAGGGACCAGTATAGGCTGGGGACTGACCTGTTGGAGAGCAGTGGAGGACAAAGGGACTTGGGTGTCCTGGTGGCCAGCAGGATGACCATGAGCCAGCAATGTGCTCTTGTGGCCAAGAGGGCCAACAGCATCCTGGGGTGGATCAGAAGTGGGGTGGTTAGCAGATCGAGAGAGGTTCTTCTCCCCCTCTACTCTGCACTGGTGAGACCACATCTGCATCCAGTTCTGGGCTCCTCAGTTCAAGAGGGATGTGGACCTACTGCAGCAAGTCCAGCATAGAGCAACGAGGGTGATGAAGGCTGAGAGAGCTGGGTCTCTTTAGCCTGGAGAAGAAGAGACTGAGGGGTGACCTCATTAAATGTCTATAAATATTTGAGGGGTGGGTGTCAGGATGATGGAGCCAGGCTCTTCTCAATGTCATCTAGTGATAGGATGAGGGCCAGCAGGTGTGAGCTGGAACAAAGGAGGTTCCACATAAATATGAGAAGGAATTTCTTCCCCATGAGGGTGGCAGAGCACTGGAACAGGCTGCCCAGGGTGGTTGTGGAGTCTCCTTCACTGAAGACATTTAAGACCTGCCTGGGTGTGTTCCTGTGTGACTTGGTCTAGGTGATCTTGCTTTGGCAAGGGGATTGGACTAGATGATCTTTCAGGGTCCCTTAAAACCTCTAATGATTCTAAACCTCCCCTGACACAACTGGTGGCTGTCACACTAGTAGAGAATAAAAATGTTCTCCACCATCTGAGGTCTGTGTTTTCAGACCACCATGTTTAAATAGAAACAATCTGTGTTTAAATACTGTTTGTAATGAACACATTTAAGGATAAAAAAACTAAACAAAAGGTAGGCAGGAAAAAAGGAGGAGAAAATAACAAACCCAGGGAGGAAAGCCGGATGCTGATAGACACTAACATTGACATGGAACTGCAACACACTGTGAAGTGGCAGAAAGACCATCATTACCAACATCCACAGTCCAACAAAGCTAACAGCACCCTGCAGGTACAACAGGTAATTCTGTGACACTGAAAGGTGTTTGTAGAGGAAGCAGCTTTACTCAGAAGGCTCTGTGCTGATGTTACACCCGATCTGCCACTAGTCCCAGTGCTAAACAGGCTAGTAAATATACACCTAATCACACCACAAAGTTCCTCTAGGAGGATCCATCCTCTAACACTGTTAAAGGTTACTGCCCAGTCCTCACACAGTTGCCTAACTGAAGTATTTCAGCATTAGATGAAAAAAAGGTCAATACTAATACCAGCTCCAAATTAGAAAACTCATCTGAGTTTTGACAAGAGATTCTGAGCCTGTGGTTCTCTATGAACTCATCTACATGTACAGGTATCAGACAGGTGTCTATCTCCTCTAGTAAACACTGAATCAGCTTTGTGTTTCTGTAGGAATGGGAAAGGGACAGGAGGAATGGGAAAGTTCCAGCTGTTTCTAACATTCATTTCGCAGAGAATCTGTGATCTGGAAGGAAAATGCACATTAGAATTTGATACGTCTGTCTTTTGAAGCACCCTAATTTAAGTAAGTATGGACATGGGATTTAAAATGTTTTTAGATCTGCCAGAGATGTTAAGTAAAAGGCTTTTATAAATGTAGACAGAGAGTTTGCTTTAACTTACTGGTTGGTTGGGTTTTTTTCACTCTTCAACAGCCCAGGACACAAAAAACCTCTTACTTGGAGAATCACGAAATCCCAGAACATTTAGGAATTGGAAGGGACCTCAGAGGAGCATCCAGTCCAATCCCCCAGTCACAGCAGGATCCCCTAGATCAAGTCACACAGGAACATGTCCAGGTAGGTTTTAAACATCTCCAGAGAAGGAGACTCCACAACCTCCCTGCGCAGCCCGTTCCAGTGCTCTGTCACCCTCACCGTGAATACGTTCCTTCTCATACTGATGTGGAACCTCACACCCATTGCTCCTTGTCCTGTCACTGGCTGCCACTGAGCAGAGCCTGACTCCATCCTCCTGACACCCACTCTTTCCATATTTATAAATATGAATGAGGTCACCCCTCAATCTCCTCTTCTCCAAGCTAAAGGAACATCAGGGAGATGTTCCACTGCCTTCGTCACCTTTGTGGCTCTGTGCTGGACTCTCTCCAGCAGTTCTGTTTCCTTCTTGAACTGAGTGGCCCAGAATTGGACTCAATATTGCAGATGTGGTCTCACCAGGGCAGAGTAGGGGGGGAGCAGAACCTCTCTCAAGCTACTAACAACCCCCTTTCTAATCCACTCCACAAAGCCATTGGCCTTCTTGGCCACAAGGGCCCATTGCTGGCTCCTGGTCATCCTGCTGTCCACCAGGACACCCAGGTCCCTTTCTCCTGCGCTGCTCTCTGACAGATCAGTCCCCAACCTATACTAGGAGTTTCTACATGGAATTGTTTCCAGCACAATCATGTGGAAACAATTTTGAAATAACTCTGTAGTGACCAGTGCCTGCATTGAATGCAGCCTGTAACATGGTTAAGGTGGCAACTAAATGTTTGAAATGACTCTACCAGCCATGGAGGAGATCACTGCATCCAGTGGAGAATAAACCCCCTTTCTGCAATTTCTCTAAAACAAGATTGTAAAAATGAGCAAGGAGAGCAGCAACCAATGAGAAAATTATCCTTTAAGTTGGAACTCGGTCCAAAAGAAGTTCAAACCAGCACTACACCATGACATTCTCGGGAGAGACAGTTATTTCTGAGGAACTGAAGTGACTCAAGCAAACCAAACCAAAAAATGAGATGCTAAGTCACAGTAACACCCAAGTGAGAGCCACTGCTTGCTGACTCAGTGTTGACCCAGTCAGCATGGATTTAGGAGGGGTAGGTCTTGCTTGACCAGCCTGATCTCCTTTTATGATCAAGTCACTCGATTGGTCAATGAGAAGAAGGCTGTGGGTGTGGTGTACCTGGATTTCAGTCAAGCATTCGACACAGTCTCCCACGATACCCTCCTGGTGAAGATGGCAGCAAGGGGCTTTGACAGGAACATTCTGTGCTGGGTCAGGAACAGGTTGGATGGACGAGCCCAGAGAGTGGTTGTGAATGGTGTCGCATCTAGTTGGTGACCAGTTACTAGTGGTGTCCCCCAAGGGTCGGTGTTGGGTCCAGTCCTGTTCAACATCTTCATTGATGATACTGATGATGGGACAGAGTCCATCATGAGCAAGTTTGCAGATGACACCAAGCTTGGAGCCCGTGTTGATCTGCTAGAGGGTGGGAGGGCCCTGCAGAGGGACCTGGACAGACTGGAGACATGGGCAGACTCCAGTAGGATGAGTTTGAACAAGTCTAAGTGTCGGGTTCTGCATTTTAGTTATAACAATCCCAGGCAGAACTACAGGCTGGGAATGGAGTTCTTGGAGAGTTCTCAGGTGGAGAGAGACTTGGGGGTGTTAGTGGACAACAAACTTAACATGAGTCAGCAGTGTGCCTGGGCGGCCAAGAGGGCCAATGGCATCCTGGCCTGCATCAAGAATGGTGTGGCCAGCAGGTCAAGGGAGGTTCTCCTTCCTCTGTACTCGGCACTGGTTAGACCACACCTGGAGTGTTGAGTTCAGTTCTGGGCCCCTCAGTTTAAGAGGGATGTCGAGGTGCTGGAACGGGTCCAGAGAAGGGCAATAGGAATGGTAAAGGGGCTGGAAGATCAGCCCTGTGAGGAGAGGCTGAGGGAGCTGGGTTTGTTTAGTCTGGAAAAGAGGAGGCTCAGGGGCAACCTTATCACTGCCTATAACTATCTGAAGGGTGGTTGTAGTCAGGCAGGGGTCAGTCTTTTCTCCCTGGCCACTGGAGACAGGACAGGAGGTTACAGTCTTAAGCTCCATCAGGGGAGGTTTAGACTTGACACTAGGAAAAGACTTTTCTCTGACAGAGTGATCTGGTTTTGGAATGGGCTGCCCACAGAGGTGGTTGAGTCGCCGTCCCTGGAGGTGTTCAAGGTTAGGCTGGATGAGGTGCTGAGTGGCCTGATCTAGGTGTTAGATGTTAGGATTACTGGGTTTATTTGAATTTAGGTTGGACTGGATGATCTTTTCCAACCTTATCATTACTGTGATACTATGACTCCTCTGGTTTCCACAAGAAAAAAGGTGTGGCAAAAATACACTGTTTGCAGGACAACTAACATCTTCTGAAGGGCCAAAATGCACAAATAACTTTTAATCTGAATCCCATTTCTAAACACATGAGAGCTTGAGCATACTTGGCACAAAGTGTTGAGAAAGAAGTACCCAGTTCCTCTTGAGCAGACAGAGCAGTATCCCCTCAACTCTTCTCACATGTGATCCTTCACTTCTTCCCACTGAGTAAGCTTCATCTTTCTTATATATTATGAGGTACTTACGGGAAAAAACCCCAAACGCACAAGACAACAATGCTTGATGAACAAGGAACTTTCCTCCCTGAAACAGATACCTTAATTCACAGGACATTTTAAAGGTTAAGAACATTGCAGCTGGTATTTAATTTTCATTGAGAAAGTAAAAGAACACTCAAGACAAAAGCTGTTCTGACACAACTCCGAATGTATAAACACTTGAGCAGAGACCATAAGGACTGTGCAGTGCTTTCTTAAAGTGAACAGTGAAGCAACTTCCAAAATGTCCTCTTTTCTTTTGGTATCTTCCCTTAGGCTTCATCTCATTAATCCAAAACACATGAAACTGGGCTACCCTAAGGAAAGTTAAATCCAGAGGGACTCTCCTGTGGTTTATGCTTGGAGCTTTTGAGTTAATAACTTCAGTGATTCATTTGAAAAGGTTCCACTGCTGTAATAGTCTCACCAAAAGTCTTCATACAAGCCATGGACTGCCAAGTCAGATTCTGAGTACTTCTTCCGACAAGTGTGATTCAAGGGTCATTTTGTTGCCTTCAGTGGTAATTCAATAGTAAAACAGCTTTTTATTATACACCTCCAAATCCTGTCACACCTTCATCCAGAAACCCACTTAACATTGACAGTCACGTAACCAGAATGGAACAAAACCCTACTTTAACCGAGTGGCTCATCCGACCTGTACTGGAACAGTGCTTTTCACGCTGATGACCCAAGTCTGCCAAACTCTACAGAACAGGAAAGCAATAGTTAACACCTTTCCTGATCACCGCGGAAGTCACTGATGGCCTCAACACAGTTCCAAAATCCCACTGGGTTGCAGGCAGTGCACCCACCCACTTTGGACGCCTGCAAATCACAAGTGAACAATCTGCATAATCAACAATTCTAGAAGACAAATAAGAATAGGGCAGCAGTCCTGCATCATTCCAATCTGACCCACAGTCTTCCTTGCAGCCCTCTGCATCCAGCACGCTGGCAACCATGCAGGGCTTCCTGAGCCACCCAGCGTACTCGTGAGTGGTTGCTTGTTTTGAAAATATTGCTTGCCACAGCTCAAAGGAGCTTTTCTACACTGTTGATCTCCACTACAGACATGAGAGGCAGAGCAGCATGTTCCCAGGCAAAGCTGCATTCAGTGAGAGGCTATGAAAACTGGATGTGTTCCTGTGTGACTTGGTCTAGGTGATCCTGCTGTGGCAGGGGGATTGGACTAGATGATCTTTTGAGGTCCCTTCCAATCCCTAATGATTCTGTGATTCTAGGAAAACTTCTGCCCGCAGAGTTAGTTAAAAAGCAAAGGCAAGCTCTTTCGTAACACAGTACAAAACTATTTCTACAACAGTTCTGCTTTACATACTTATCAACTGTAATTTGCATCCATCTCTTCTCCTTCTCAAATTCCCTGAGGTCATGTGATGGCACATTACAGAAGAAAGCAGATACATGAGGCTCCTCACCAACCCTACGTGTCACTGCATGCAGAAGCTAGCAGCGCGCACACGCACTATGGATGAGCCTGAGGAAGTTATTCCTTAGGCACAATGCTTGGGAAAATAAAGAACTATTTTGCAAGAAAACTTCTAGAAAAGCTCACAAATAGGGAAGTTCAGAGTTCTAACTATGCACTTTCTCTTACGCCTTTCAGTGACTGCAGATCTTAAGTTCTTTTACAGATGCACCTCTCTGCCGTGTTCTGACATGGCTGATGAGAAACCAAACCATTACAGCGCAAAATTTGTGCCTTAATCTGTAAAATATACTAAATGGACTGTGTTTAGCTGGCCTTTCCTGTGTTCTTTTTCCTTACAGTAAAATCACGTCGGTGCAGAGAGCCAGAAGAGCTTCCCGTGAGCATCAACCCTGCTCTGCATCCCAAGAAGCCGGGTTGAAGATTGTTTCTACACAGATGTTTCATGTGACCCTAAACTTACCAACAAATAGCATACCAGCCTCAGAGATGAGTTGCCCGAAATGTGTCACCTGTACTGCTAGTAAGTTCTAAGAGCTACTCCTTCCAGTCTCTGTGCTCTTACACGTTTGCCCACACATCTGAGAAGACAACTGCCAAACAGCAATTCCAAGCAGAAGTACCTGTGCAACCTCACACTCTCACTGAACTCCTGAAGCCTCACTTGGAAAAACCTGTCTGCAACGTGCACTGGTTTTTGTGATCCTCCTTCTGAACTCTTCCCCAGTATTTCCATGTCCTCCCCAAATGCTGAGAATCAGAACTGGACACAAAGTCCAGCAGACGTTTACCACTCCCAGGCACAGTAATAAACAACATTCCTCTCTTCTACTCCACAGTGCTGCTAAAGCATATCAGGATCCCATTGAGAGGCTTTTTGCCAGAGCTCATTAGCAAGACAGCTTCTGCTGAGGAAGTCTCAGCTTCTTTCCAACACCAGGATAATCTCAGGATCACGGTTTCAGTCTGTTTCTTATGCTATAAGCAGACACTTGCATTCTTCCCTCCTTTACACTGCTTTTTACTTGGCTGCAGAAGAGCTAAGCAGAAGTATGGCTAATCTTTAAAAAGCAGCTGAAAACCAGACAAGGAGATAACGGAATAGCACACTAAGCCAAGAAGATATCCCATAAAAGTTGTTTGCAAGTAGGCTCTTGAGTCAAAATGGGGAAAGCTTTCAGTCCTGCTGACCATCTTGGGAACTGCCTGGGAAACCACCACATCAATGGCAAGACTCCGGCGTCATCCCACAGCACTGAATTAATAAGGGTAAATCAAGCTCCAAAAACAGTTACTAGTACTGAAAGTACTGAAAAGGAGAGTGTCCCTCCACCCCAGCATCTCGGCATTCTTGTACACAGCCAGCAGTTTAACTGGCTTGGATGTTCTGGGGAACACACACACCTGTTTTCTTTAGTAGTTGTAAGTCACAAACATTTGCGGTCATCTTCAGGTTGAAACTTTCATTTTAGGGAACAGATTGTATCTTGGAAATGAAAACACAATGCACAGGCTCACCCGATGCACCCACGGTCCATCAGATAGTTATCTCTGAAGGCCAAATACACTTTAAAAACTCTGCTGTTTTATCTTTTGTTTGTTTCCTTTCACAACATTGGTTGCACAAGCATGAGAGTGTAAAACAGTCTGATTCCCTCTTATCGATGACCTGTCCCCTCCAAGATTTATTCAGAGGCCAGCATAAGTATCCCTAGCATCATCTCTGACTAACTTCACAGACACTGGATTACCCTATCAGCCAGGCTGCTGGAAGAACAGTCTGGACAGAGAGCAAAAGCCTTTGTTTACACACACATGCCTTCTTCACTAACAAGGAAATAACTCCAGCTAATGTAAGTCACAAAACAAGTTGGTATGAACACATTCACACACTGAAATACACAGGTACCATACACAGGCTCTTAAGTTTAGACCCACTGCAGGTGGGACTTACTAGTCAGAGACGGCCAGAAAATCCCACCCAGCAGCCAGCTTTGGCTGCAACTTTCGTCAAGCATTTTCTACCCAAGCACATTAAAGCTCAAGAAACAGAGGTCTTTCAACTGTAGTTACGTGGAGTCTCTGACTCAGTCTTTGTAAGACACAGTTTTAACTGCTGCTCAAGTCAAGAAACTGACTGGCTCTAGGAGGAATTACAGTTTACCTTCAGGTGGCTGGCCCGGATCCAGCGCAGGTCAGCAGTAGCTGAAGGACATTACCATCAGACAGCTGCTTACAGTCTGATGTAACATGAATTTGTGAACTTAGCAGTATCAACATCATTGATGACCCTCACGACAGCTTTAGAAATGTCATAAAGGACTAAATGGGAGCCTGCTTCATAGAGTGGTTTAGGTTGGAAGAGACCTTGAGAACCATCACTAATCCCCAGTTATGGGCAGCGGCACCTCTCGCCAGACCAGGTGCTTCAGAGCCTCATCCAAGCTGGCCTTGAACATCTCCAGGGATGGAGCAGCCACAACCTCCCTGGCCAAGTGATCCAGTGCCTCAGCACCCACACAGGGAGGAATTTCATCCCCAGATCTAACCTAAATTTCCTCTTCTCTAGCTTGAAACAATTCCCCTTGTGCTATCACTAGATGCCCTTCCATGCTGATTGACTGGATATGGAGTAACCAGATCACAAATGAAATAGTTACAAGCCAGTAGAACAGCTTCTGCCACCATCACTTGTGTCAAGGACAGTCAAGGACAAGAGGGGAAAGGCTGGTTTGTCCCAGCTGGGAGCCTTACAGTAACATTGAGTGTCTCTTAAAAAGTACAGTCAGCTTCTAGCAAATATTTTCCTAACTACAGAGGCAGAAAGAAGGCCCAGTTGTTTGTGTCAATACCCTGAAAGCACCAATATTCTTCTCATGTAGCCTATATTAGGTGTTAGGAAAACATTACTGTTGACCATGAGGTGGGATTCAAAACCCTCTCTTTAAACACACCTTGCTTCCATCCGGTTAGTTACAGTAAGTTCATCACCGACATTACACCCAGTTCCTTTTTCAAGGAATGTCAACATTTGGTGGCTGTGACTTGCTGGTATTTAATGTTATCCTGGGATTAATATGAGGAAAGCAGGCTGTGAGTTACGAAGGAAAAGTTACTGCGAGAGATTTGGCAGCCAGAGTTCTCACTAGGCCAAAATGTGGGATGGCCTGGGTCTGTACGTGTGCTGAGGCATACCAACAGAAGCAGGTTTTCCATTAAAAAAAAATCTCTGCTCATTTAAAGAGGAACAGAATTACCCTAGCTGCAGAGCTGAGATTTTGGGGAAAAGCAGAGTGCCTTCAAGTTCTGTTTAAAACAATCTAAAACTGGCCAGGAGGCTCTAGAAGAGAAAGGCTTTTTGCCTTCATGCAGGACTATTCCATCTTCAAACTTATGAAGTGTTTAGCAACCTGAGCTGGCAGAAAAGATAATCTTCAAACCAGCAGCACGTTCAACAGCAACAAAATAAGCAGGTTCATCATCAAGGAATGAGCCATTCGGATAATAAAATCCCTGTCTTTTGAAAGAGCCCCTAGTTAATGAAGTACATGTTAGAGATTCATCAAAATGCCTAATATCACATACAGATTAATGAGGAAGCGTAATGGACGCGGTGTAACGAAGAAGAGCGTACACGTAGAAAACAATGGGAAGAAAAAGTGCACACCAGAGAAAACTATAGCACCACAGGGTCACGGGGTATTTCAAGCCGGAAGGGAGCTCAGGAGATGTCTAATCCTACCTCCTGCCCAAAGCTGCCACAGCTAGAACATCGGACCAGACTACACAGGGCTTCGTCCAGCCAACTTCAGAAAGCTGCCAATGACACAGCTGAGCAACCCATGGAGTTTGGACGAAAAGACGACAACAGGCAGACAGAAAAGTGCCGAAGGAAACATGAAAGAACCTGGAAGTGGCATTAATGACTGCAACTGAAAGGAAAAAAGAGGATAAGGGAAAAAAGCTCAGGAAAACATCTCTAGAAGCCTACTGCATAAGGTCTGATTCTTAAAGGCGTGATTTTGTGACAAATCCAACCAACAAACCCCAAAACAAACCAGAAAACCTCTATGGCCTTTTAAGTCGTCTCAGCATCGACTCCTGAACTTGAGGTGATCAAAATGGCAGAAGCAGTTTCAGTGGCTGGTGGATTAAGAGATTTGGATAAACATTTCAGAATTTGTTTCCTGGACTATTTGTTTTGTTACAACCATTCAGATGGCAGAACCTGTGAGCACAGGAACTCTCTAACATCATTACAGACAGGGCAGAGGAAGGATATTGAAGTCATGTCCACTCGGTTGCCCATGTATAGTCATACAATCACAGAACATTAGGGATTGGAAGGGACTTTGAAAGATCATCCAACCCAATACCCCCACCACAGCACAATCCTACATCAAGTCGCACAAGAACATGTCCAAGAGGGTTTTAAACCTCTCCAGAGAAGGAGACTCCACAACCTCCCTGGGCAGCCCGTTCCGGCGCTCTGTCACCCCCACTGTGAAGAAGTTCCTGCTCATATTTATGTGGAACCTCCTATGTTGCAGCTGACACCTGTTGCCCCTTGCCCTATCATTGGATGACACTGCAAAACAAAAGAAAACAAAAATGGGCAAGCAAAACGAACAAAATTAACTCGGTTTATTAGCTTGCAGGAACACAACACTCAGGGCTCTAAAAGCTTAGGCAGTGATGGAAGATGCCACACATTGAAAAAGACATCCAGACAGTGGTGATCTGAAGGCAAATCTTGAGGGCTAGTCTGAAGGCACTTTATTTTACAGCGAGCTCCCTTTTATAGGGTCTTTTGTCTATCCCAGTAAACTTCTATTTTTGGTTAGTAGCTGTTAGTAGTTTAGTAAACTACTAGTAAAAACACAGAGCTTTCTGAAGCTTTCTTTCCAAATTTCTCAGACTTTTTCAGCTTCTGTTATCTTCTTGCCTTCTCCATTATCTGGTTACCACGACATTTGGTTCAGGACCTTAAGCTAGGTGCATTCTTTAACTATTTAACCTTGTGTTTGCTTTGTCTCATGGCCTAAAATAGAAAGCCAGATCTCTTCCCACAGGAACAAGTGCTTGGCTTGAAGAGTTTATACTGACCACCACGAGTCCGGGCACCACACCATCTATAACAACTCATGTCAGGCCCCCCAGCTCATTTTTTACTGGCATGGGTTGAGATTGCTAGGCCTTGATTTAATGTTTGAAAGGGTTGTGTGTCAACAAAAGCATCACTGTCTCAAAAACCCAATCGTTATGGAATTGTGGCCCTAGAGATTAAGAGAAGGCTGTAAAGGACTCTAGTGGTCAAGGAGACAAATAAGAATCTTTTTTCTGATGTGAACTATGAGAGTTTACTGGGAGGAACTTTGATCATGGCTGTGGTGACTCCACAACAGGCAGCTAACTGGAGCAACATTAAAAACCACTCCAGTCTTCCTCCTAAGACAATATTGCAAGTAGCAGGATCATTTTAGCGTTCAAAGTCAGTAATCAGGTGATGGCAGGAAGCCACATCTGAATTAAGGAAACCCCACAGAGCTTCAGGTGCCCGTGACGCAGTCTTTTCCAGTCGAGCGTAAATAGGACACGTCACCTCACCCCACACCCAGGACCACAATGTTTTGAAGGCACAAAAGGAGGAAACCGCGCTGCAAAGAGGAAGTGACAAATTCAGTTTTAAAAAACCTAGTAGGTTTAAACCAACTTTATCATAAGCAGAAACAGCTACTACATTCTGAAGCAATAACACATCGTTAGCAATTAAACTGCTGGAACTGGGTGGCAAGCCCTGAAAGATTTTCAATGGCTTCATTGAGCGCAGGGATTGCTCACCACTCCATGCAAGGCAAGCACGGGCAGGAGTGATGAGAACGTGGCCCACTACTACCACAGGGACCCATGCACAATGCAAGACAAACACCACACAATTTCACACAGAGCTGACTGGTAAGCAGTTTTATTTTTGCTTCGTTCTTCGCTGGCTTAGCAACAACACCTTGCAAAACAACATTTTTGGGGAGGGAGGACGCAAAAACGGTGAAATACGAGAGCAAAAGGAACACACTGACAATAAGCCAGATGTTATTTTGCGCAGCGGCATGTCTCCAGTTCCGATCAAGAACTCCATCTCCTCTCTCACGTTCAAGAATTTTGTTTTATCAGCAAGAACACGTCCCCACAGAACACATCACTCCTGACCAAGCACTTATCTCTTCATTGAAATCACAGTGGTCACGATGTTTTTCAGCACAATCAAAACAGGAAGGACTTTACCGTTTTAAAGTCTGCTGGAAGTCCACTCTTTTACGGACGCTGCGAGCTGTAGTTAGTTAGCTGAAAAGCATGTGACTAAAAACTGCACAACACCAAAGTGCCAGTGAATTTCTAGCACCTTAACTATGCAAAAGAACGACAATCAAATCTTGGGCTGGAGTTGTAATGAACTCAGAACTACCCCGAGCTGGATGGGCTCAGCGCCCCATTTCATGCCACTCAGCTTGCTCACAATCACTATGCAGCCTGAAAAACACAAAGACCTTGTTTCAAGAGGTGAGGAAGGTGTTCCTTAGCTAAGGGAAAACCATAATAAAACCATATTTAAATAAGATTTCCAAGTCCTTTCTACAGTCAGAATGGCCTGGAGGTGATACAGCCTCCTCTCACACATAGGACCTTCCCACTCAGAGAAAAGACACAACTTTAACAGAAGACAGGTTCAACCTCAGGATACAGCTGCGTTGTGCCTGGTACATACTAGAAAGATTCGTCTGTGTTGACCTCTCCTTCTCTCTGTGACTCATCTGTTGCTGGAACCCTCTGGATCCTAGCAGCTCATTTCATGCTAGCTCACATGACTGTCACAGCGGTGACTAAGAAGCAGATGCACCCTCAGGAAAAGAGGAACAGGGCAGCTGTTGACCAGAAGCCAAGACAATGAACTCTAGGGACATAAAGCACCTGATGTGTTGATTCCCATTCTGTTCGGAGTTACCTCATGCTAACCTGGAGGAAAAGAATGTGACTGATTTTTGCTAGTTTGCATCATTCTGGTTGAACAGTCAACAGAACAAGCCAGAAGCTCCAAGGATCATGAGGTTTTTGGCTTTTAACCTGAATCCACCAAGAACTTTTTCCTCTTCAAATTCAAATTTGGTCACTGATGAGCACTAGGTTAGCTTGGAGGCACTGAAGTTCATCCTAAACTTCATTTCTACTGATCACTAACAGCAAAAGTTTTAAAGACTTCTAAAGCTTCAAAAAAAGTGGCAGACCCATCTTGGTCACTTGTCTCGAAGCTAGTAGCCATTTTCGGTGGGTGGCGATTTTAACAACGTGAACTAACTCTCAGAGGTACCTGTCACTGTTTCAACTCAGAGCATCAGCGTTACCAAGTTAAAGTCAAAAAGAGAGGGAAGAGCAAGAAAAAGTGAGTTGGATTGGACTGGTGAAAGCCCATCCAGCAGCAGACGCTGAGGATGACTGGGATTTGGTACTCAGGGCACACGTTCTCTGTAGCTGAGGTGGCCAGGGTAGGCAGAACATCATACTGTGCAGCATAAAAACCAGTAAAGGAAAGATGTGGCAGCTCAGGTTTGGGCACAAATGAGTTGTTAAATCCTCCCAAACGGGAAGATTTAACCAGGATTTGAGCTGGTGTCCTGCTGAAACGCACACTATTATATCTGATGATCAAGCATGATCTGAGCTCAGTAGACATAAGCTACCATTCAGGCAAGGGGCTACTAACCCCTCCTACCAATCTTACAGAAGACTTACAGAAGAAAAAACAAGAGAAAACACTGTGTGTGTTGGTTTAAGAAGCAAGTCTACACCAGCAAATAATTTGTCAGATGTGGATGTGCCTTGCTTTTGTGTTCCCTAGTGAGAACATTCCTGCTCTGTCTGTGGCCACCGGCTTATATCCTTCTGCCTCCATGATGGGTTTGAGCTCACCTGGCTAGCATGGAGGAGAACTTCTGGTTTAATTTCCTTCAAACATCTTCTAGTTGCACATCAAGACTACTCCTCATAATGAACAACCATGCAGAAGGTGAAGATCACTGAGAACTTGCCTCAAAAATACACGTTACTGGCCTCGATGAAAACACTAGTGTAGGTGCAGGCTGAGAGATATTTGAGGCGCAGAACTAATCTTAGCGGAAGGATCTAGTAGAACATAGGAATTTATGTACCTCCACTCAAAATGGTTTTGAAAAATCACCAGTCAATTCACACACCGTATATATTCACAGAAAGTATTAGAGCCAAAAGCTTCAACCATTTAAAATACACTTCAGGATTCAGACTGGTAAACAGTAATTTCAATAAAGAACTATCCCGCATCATTTATGGTTCTTCTTTATACCCAGTTGACAAAATCCAGACCACTGGTTTCCTACATAAAACCAACAAACAATGAAATTTGATAAGAAGTTGAAGATCTACCATAAAGAAGCCCAAGATAAGTAAGAAAAGCACAAAAGTGGATGAAATTAGCTATATTTATTTAGTTCCTGTGTAAGACACAAAGATTCCCCCCCACTTCTTCAAAGCTACTGGAGCATAGCTGTTGGGAGCTTGAAATTGTAGTTCTATACCCTTTTTGCTTTTAAATTAAACAAATGATCTCAGTTTTTGGAGCATTTTTTTAACTCAAGGGAAACGAACCACTACGAGAGTGCCAGAAACAAACGTAATTGATGGGTGTCTCAAGAACAGCTCCCAAGAGTACAGACATACCACATACAGACTGCAGGGGAAATACTGGAAAGCCACAGGGCTTCAGCGGGATGCGATATGTGAAGCGCTGCGTATCAGAATGGCAAATCCAGTCTGGGAGATCCTAATGTGATTAGCTAAGAGGTACTATGAATCAGATACGCTCCTTTCTGCACCATGTCCAACCTGGACAGATGGAGGAGACCTTATGCTCCATTTTCTGTCATGTAATTCATTTTTAAGGAATGATTAAGTTACAGATAGAAAGTTCTGGACAATTGGAGGGCTTGGTTTTTTTGTTTGGGAGTGGCATGCATAGTAATCAGTCTATTACACAAGGTTTTCTGACTTCATTTCCAGGTTTACAGGCTCCAGGAGCTGACTTTGCTGCTTTGATTTTTCAGCTGAATGCTTTCTACACACCTGCCTGGCAGAGAACCAGCCCAGCAACATCTCTAAACAAGACGCTCCACACAAAGCTCTGAAACAAGACATGTACAGACTGAATTCAGGCTGGTTTTATGCAATAGAGTTTCTCATCCAAACAAAGGGCAGATGTACTTTCCTGCACCATGTCCTCCTCTCTCCTTCCCGCCCTCATTGGCAACTTCTAGCACCCATTAACAAAAATGTAAGCAGAAATAAATTATCTGTTGCAGGCTCCTCCCTTTGTTGGATTCAAGCAGTGATGTCACAGTCAGACTTGCTTGACTGTAGCCACTGGCTGTGATCCATCGAGTCAGTTAGCAGTTCAAATATTACTATTTAGCCTTACAGTAATGAATGCTTTCAAATAACAAATACAACACCTACTTCTATTGCTGTTTGTAAACTCCACGTAAAATTGCAGTGGAATCATAAAGCTTAAAAATCAGACATCTCACTGTTACCTCTGACACTGGATATTAAATACTATTGTATACTAAATGATCAGTCATCAGCAAGTTTGCAGATGATACAAAGCTNGAAATGATATTGTATATTATATGAAAAGCTGTCTGCACGGCTTAGTGAAGACCCTAGGCTTTGCAGACCACAGGAGCAATCTCTTGAGCTCACTTGCTGAGCATTTTGAATGAATCTTAGGAGGAGAGATTGAAAGAGCTGGGGCTGTTTGAGTTTGAGGAAGAGGAGGCTGACAGGAGACCTCATTGCTCTCTACAACTATCTGAAAGGACATTGTAGAGATGTTGGTGCTGGTCTCTTCTCACAGGTAGTGATAGAACCAGAAGGAATGGTTTCAAGCTTCAGCAGGGTAGGTTTACACTAGACATCAGGAAGAGATTCTTCGTGGAGCGAGTGGTCAGGCACTGGAATGGACTGCCCAGAGTGCTGGTTGAGTCACCACCTCTGGATGCGTTTAAAAGTCACCTAGATGTAGAGTTGGGGAATTTGGTTTAGGGGTGAACTTGTAGAGTAGGGTTGATGGTTGGACCCGATGATCCCCAAAGTCTTTTCCAACCTAAACAATTCCATGGTTTCTCCATTATTATTGCACACTTACAAGACTGAGCTCACATCTACACGCATGTGAGTAACATAAATAGTTTTACAAAATACATAGTGAAAGTCAGCCCACCTTCACTAGTGCTGCTCTGTATAACTTCTAATGACTTTAAATATAATGTTTAATTATTTTGGCAGGGAGAAACAGTCATTGGTTGCTGCACTAAGACAAGAAGTATTCAGGGAGAACTGTTTGGGAAACAGTGGCTTGGGAAGAGTTGGTGGGGCAGGAGTTGCAGCTGGTACGCATCAGGCAGCCGTGGTCAAATTAGCTGCGCTGTTAGGAACTGGGGCTCACTGCCAGCCAACTGATGGGGAAGTAAGATGAAGAGGCAAGTCCATGAAGAAAGGCTGCAGCAGCGTGGGAGGACTATGACCTTTTGATCTCTGAGATGTTCCTGATGTACCAAAGTGACATGTCAGCTCTAATAGGCTACACTCTCCAACTGGTGGCAGGAGCCTACAAATTACTGTGAGATCTGAAGGCATTTGTTGTGATGATCCTGGCCTGGATGGGGCATATCAGCGCTTCCCCAGTACGAGTATCTGACAGCCTACCCCAGCGATTCCCAAACCAGGGGTCACAACCTCCAGCAGGGTCAGAGCTGCACAGAGTGGGGTCGCAAGCCTGACAGAGATGCAATTGTTTATGTTAGTATCTAGGGTCGCAAGCTCAGCTGGGGTGAGTTCACCACCAGACACAGAGGCACAGAGAGAAACCATTTGGGAACAGCTGGTCTAACAGATTTCACGCTCAGGAACAACGTTGTGATATTCAGCTAAAACATGCCCAAACCACTCCCTTACACATCCGTGTGCCAGCCTGAAATAACAGCTCTCCTGGCAGGTACCCGACTGGCTCAGATCACTCCAGAAGAATCACGACTGCTTACTTGCTAGTAGCATCTGCTTTGGGCTTTGCTTTTTCTTCACAAATTTTCCATTGTTAACAAGGGACTTAATGATACTCAAACCCCTGTGCTTTCTCCTCTTACTCAGAAAAGGTATACCTAGATAAGACCAGCTTTGGCAGGAGTCTGCTGTGGACTGCAGCTGGACTGGGACATGGGTTCAACAGAAGGACATTTTAGGAGAACAGAAATTAGTATAAACAACACCTTTCTCTAGTTAAGACCCGGGCATTTCCTCTGTCTACCATTTCTTCACCTATCTATCTGTACAGGAATGTGACCACTTGGGCTCTGAACGTTCCTTGACTTGTATTTTCTAGTATAGGAGACAAGCAGAATCCAGATTAAATTAATTTTGACCATATGGAGAATGCAAAATCTGCTCAGACTCAGGATGCCTATTTTCATTAAATGGATAGAACCCCAACTATAAACTGTCTTTTTATCATCTTGTTATGTTTGGGTTTCACGTACCATTTTAGGAGCAGACCATTGCTGTGAAGAAGCTCTTTCACACGCCAGAGCACCCAGCTTCAACCTCTAAAAAAAGCTAGAAGGTTATAAAACTTCCATAATTTAAGACAATAAATCATTATTACAATAATAAATCAGGAAATACACACAAATTAAGCAGAAACACCAATGTGCTCTTTTTACGATTAAGGGGAATCATCAATCATAGAGGCTGCCTGAGTTTAACAAGGAGCCACTTTTTCAAACGTCCTGCAGTAAATTCAGAGGAAACCCAGCTGGAACTGCAACAGGAGCACAGGCTTCAGCCTCTGAAATCATCATCTGTTCCCTCATCCTGTCTTCCCTTTCGGCATAACACCTGCACCTAGGATCACTCCTAAAAGGTTCAAGTTCTGCAGATGAGCCATATGCTTCATGTAATGCCACAAGCCAAGTACAAATTCCACACTGATGTTTTCCCATGTACAGAAATCCTTCTGAGCCCTCCCAGTCCCACCAGATGAGAGATCCACTGCTGGTGCTATCCAGCTCCACAAGAAATGCTATTGAATCCTACTGAATGATGAAGAGCCAATTCGTTATTTTTTTCCTCAGCCTCTCTTTTTATAAATTTAAGGCAAGACAGAATTTAATAGGTCAGTGTGAGCAGGGACAAACCGTCTTTATCTCTCCTCCACCCTCAAATTTATTTTTACACAGTGTAATTGTATGTAAAAGTTCATTTAGAACAGTTCCACCAACACTGGAGTAACAATGTAGTACTGCAGCAGGAAACTAGAGCTAAGCTAAAGCCCTTGTTTCTCATTGAAACCACTGCTTTGCAGCAGTAAACATTAGTAAAAAACCAGTAAAAATGCTAGTTGATCTTTCCTGTTCTGCACAGGATGGGAAGAAAGTGCGAGAGAGAAAGAATGAATGCCGTTAAGTAACCACGTCTCTCGATGCTACTTTCATGGCATAAAAAAGGCCTAAATTCTAATGTATAAGAGAACATCTTTTCTATAAAGACCCCCGCTGAAATGCGAGTTAATCTTATTTTAAACATTTTTAGGGCACAAAGCAATGACCAATTGCCCTCCCGTTACAAAGCTTTACAGTAATATGCCATTTGCCGAAACCTGGCAACTGACCCGTGCACACTCTCAATTAAAGCAAAGTGAGAATAAATGAGTGTGGGCAGCAGGACTGATGCAAACCCGTTTTACTTTGCGTTGGAAGATATGCCACACGCACATGGTTGCACGGGTTCAGCTGAGCTAAGATGTTTCGCAGCCAAGGGGCAGTACCTTCCCCACTCGGCTCCCGCTGGGAGCACTCCTGTTACCACGCCTCTGATTGAACCGACGAGTGATTCCCAGCAAACGTACCTGAAGGGTTTTTGGATTACAAATTGCTGATTAGCCGTATCACATCTTCAAAAAGAAACCACAACAAAGAAGTAAAACTTTGTGTTCTATCATCATGGCAATAAGGAAATGAGGAATGGAGGTTCTCTGAGCTGATGCACAGAGGCCTTTGAACGCCCTTGCCGACAGTTTTCGACTTTTTCATAGGCTAGATCAAGCGATTACACGTGCGTCGTTCACCGTGAAACTTCCACAGCCATGTGCAGTCTGTGTAACTCTGTTTGACTGAGAGATTTATGCTCTGATTAAAATGCCGTTAAAATCTGGCTGGATGTTTTTATGTCACGACTTCCCACGTGTTGAAATACAGCATCAGAATTAGTACCGGCTGATATGACCACCCTTATCACGAAATCTAACTGCTCCACGCACCACCGCAGCTCTGCATCGTGCAGAAACAATCACCACATCATTTCCCCTGATGGTTAATATCATTTGCTCCAGGCCCCATGCTCATGGGGCACTTCCTTCAGGCATTCTTGGCAACCAGAAGGGCTTCCTTCCTTCCACTGCGGCACTGGGGTGCAGATTCCACTACTGTTAGGAGCTGGGTTGCAAGAAATACGAATGCTATGCAAGCATGAGGAGGAAAGCCTATTTTGAGAAGGTTCCCTTCTCCCCCCCAACATGCATTAATGAGTTTTATCACGGTCTCTCCCTTTTGTTTTTGGTGCCCACTGCTCGTCTGTCCTGAAGTGGATGTGCAACAAACCATCCTGACTTCTGGATGCCAGTCCTAACTGGCAGGTTAAGGACCATGAGATCCTTTCTCATCTTTCAGCATACGTGGGCCTAACAATCTTTTCCACAGATCATCCAAAGCTAGAGAAATAACAGACTGCAGGAATAAAAGGCTTCCTACAGCACTGTTAGCTGCGAAGGCCACTACAGGATCTGTGCTCAGCCTTACACCATGCCACATGGTTCTGGAGTTTCGTAAACAGACCTAGTCACCTCAGTTCAGATTCATTACAAAAAACCATAAATAAATAAAGAGTTTAGTAAGTGTTCCCAAGTATTTGGGTCTCAGAAAGTCAGACAGGATTAATATTAAAAATTAAGATACTACTGTATAAACTGTCTATTAAAAAACATCATCATTAACGAACACCACCGCTTCAACAACCCCAGACAATCCATCTCCTCCGTCAAGCCGAATCGCGTAAACCTGCCTACAACAGGTTTACAGAGCATCCAGCTGAAATACTAAAGACCTAAAACATGCCGAAGTGTATCGACAAAACCTTTCAGAAACTTGTTTTACAGCTGCTTCATTCATAAATGAACCGTTCCCGCAAAACTGTCCATCGAGTCACATGCAGGCACATCCTGCAGCCAAAGCTTCTATCTAAACAAATAATCAAAGACAGAAATGCCCACCACCAGCCTCTGGTCTCTGAGGGCTCCCCACTTCTCTTGGCAATTCCTTCTGTGTTTTCTCTCCATTCAGCACCCCGTCTGAAAAGAGGGGTTTTTTGAAAAAAGAGGGAAATTGAAGGAGGAGAAGTAATAAACTATAGAACCAGTTTTACTGTGATGTGAACAGAAGGTCAACTCATTATTTTCCCCATAGTAATATCTTGAAATGCTAATAAAGAATAACAGGTTACAACATAAAAATATATCACCCTATTAAAAAAACCTAATTTATTCCTCAAACCTCAATTTATCTAAACACAATCGGACTGAAGATCAAGGGCAAAGCAAAGAAGCCAGATTCCATCATGAAATCTTTTGCTCCCGAAGTAGGAAAATCTTGTGGGTGGGAGATATTGTGGGAGTTTACTTTTCTCCAGTCTCCACAACACGAAAGCCTACTTCTGCTCAACAGCTTAGAAGAATTCAAGATCACAGCAACAAAGACGAAAAGGTCAGACTAAACCCATTGCTCACACTGTGCACTAAAAATACACAGTGCTACGACAAACCACTCGATGAGCTTGAATGGCAGAAGACTGAGCACTGGCCTCCCTGGAGCTAGCTCAAGTTTACAGACAATTTTAAACACAAAATAATTCTGAGTTTTCCAAACAAATACTGTGAAGTGTTAGCTGAGACTGAAGGAGCCCCAGACAGCATTCCTTTCTTCGCTTGACATTTTGTGCCTGCTGGGAGGGGGATGCTGCTCTCATTCCTACCAACACACGCCTGATCTTTTCCCAGGAAGACGGAGGTTAGCTTTGATGTCTGCGAGAGGAAGTTTAGAGCTTGCAGCTGGCAGAGTCATCAATAGGGTAGGCACTGGTGGTCTCAGAGGGTCCTCACACAGGTCATACTGTCTTATCTTTTTGCAGCACAAAAACGCCACCAGCCAGCCAGCGCTCGGCCGCATGGGCCTAGAACAAATTTCCAACAGCTCTGAATTAGGTAAAATCAGATGAACTTGCTAAAAAATTACAAATCTGGCTCAGTCAAAGCCACAGGTAACATCTGCTAATGGTTGTACAGAATATTTTGCTGTGGACAACTGCACTCCTTTTCTGCTGTTCTCTCGGTCTCATGAGCTTTAATAATTAAAAAAGTGAAGTAAGAAATCATTTTAGCTAGGGCAAGGTTGCTTTTGACACATTTAAAGCATTTCTTCCAGCCCCGTCTTCAAGCCTAGAGATAGTTCTGGGCTTGTCTGACCACCTCTGCCATCTAAAATAACTTTAAGGCTCCTTAAAGTCATCTTTGACTGGAAGAGCTAAGGCTGACAGTGCAACAGCAGCGTTCCTATCATCTTCTACTCTGTCCCAGGCAGAATGGGTTTGTGATACAGCTGTGTAAGGATAGTGATGCTACCAGTAAAAACTGGTTCTCGTTTCTAGGAAGAACTGACAGCTTGTGTGCCTATGAATTTCAGTGCTCCACAAACACATCACTTGTCTTCATCAACTCTTTCAGCCGATAACCTGGTCAATGTGCAAAAAGCAAATGAACGCGAGGACTCAGCCAACAGGTAGAGAAATGTATGCATTTTGCTCAGCACTTTAATCTGTAGCAGGCTAAGCATTCCTTCCACTCTTTGGAAGCACAGTTACACACAGATCTGGGAGTTTAGCTGGACATAACCATTTCCTACAAGAAAGAGCAACAAGGAGCACAAGAATTTTCACATCGCTACACAAGTGCTGGGACTTTACAGCCAATGCTGCTTTTATAAAGTCTTCAGTGTTCTCATAAAAAGCTAATGTATTTTTAGGACTAGACTATAACTTCACAGAAGACAAGCTTTGAGACTGGAACAGCTTGACAATGTCCTTTCAGCTTGTTCATCACATTAACTTTCTGTCACACATCAGACAAACAGCTTCCTCGGTTTCTTGCCTAATCGAACACATAACTCAAGCAATTCCCTTCTGAAGCACGATCAGAAACAAAAACAAAAGCCACTGAAACATTCCACTTCTTTCTAATAGCACATTCAGTTTGAAATTTTCCTTTCTGCTTCTGTCTAAGAAAGATTACCCTTTTAGCAAGCTATTTACAGAGGCAGGACTCTGATTTCAGCTAGGATTAAACTAACATATCAGACACACAGAAACCCAGGGGTCTGAGCTGCTTACAGGACGAATAATGTGTTATGGGTCCCTTCACATCTGGGTCACTGGTTCAAACTCTGCTTTAGTTAGTGATGAATGAAAAGGAAGAATGAGGTAAGGTCCCAGTCATTAATCCAGCCTCTTCCTATCTCTGCAACATATCCTCCACTCAGTGCACTTGGGCTAATCACTACTCTCTCTGAAAAGTCCACAGTTGAAAAATAGTATTAAATATTATGAATAATACACTAAGCCTGGAACACTAAACCATTAAAGATTCTTAAGTACCCAAGATACTGAAAGAGGTTTTCCTCCCTCTGTACTCTGCCCTGGTGAGACCATATCTGAAATATTTTGTCCACTTCTGGGCCCCTCAGTTCAAGAGGACACAGAACTGCTGGAGAGAGACCAGCACAGTGCCACAGAGATGACAAAGGGAGTGGAACATCGCCCTGAGGAGGAAAGGCTGAGGGAGCTGGGTCTCTTCAGCTTGGAGAAAAGGAGACTGAGGGGTGTCCACGTTAATGTTGATTAATATGGAAAGGGCAGGTGTCAGGAGGATGCAGCCAGGCTCTGCTCAGCGGCATCCAGTGATAGGACATGGGACAATGGGTGTGAGCTGGAACACAGGAGGTTCCGCATCAGTATGAAAAGGAACTTGTCATGGTGAGGGTGACAGCACTGGAATGGGCTGCCCGGGGGCGTTGTGGAGTCTCCTTCTCTGGAGATGTTTAAAACCCACCTGGCCATGTTCCTGTGCGACTTGGTCTAGGTGACCTTGCTCTGGCAGTGGGGATTGGACTGTATGATCTGTCAAGGTCCCTTCCAACCCCTAATGTTCCGTGATTCCGTCATTCTGTGAAGATCGTCAGAAGACTGAAGTACTGGTGCATCCAGGCTGTTCAATAGCTAACATGAAATAAGTAAGGGGGGCTTTCTTGGGAGCCATCAGCACCTCAGTGTTAAAAGGATGGAAATCCAGAAGGCAGCTATTATGGATGACAAAACCAGGAGACACCACATAGTGCAGATATGTACTGTGCTCTCCCTTCATACAACACAGTGTGCAAAAGCCATATCTGTCACTGTTAGTCAACAGAAGAGGGAAAGAAAGGAGAGAAGGAAAGTTTATAACCCTTAGAATCACAGAATCACAGACTCATTAGGGATTGGGTCATCCAGTCCAATCCCCCTGCCACAGCAGGATCACCTAGACCAAGTCATACTGTCTGTCAGGGTTAGAAGGGACCACAGGATCAGCCAGTTCCAACTCCCCTGCCATGGGCAGGGACACTCCACCCTAGATCAGACTGGCCAGAGCCTCATCCAGCCTGGCCTTAAACACCTCCAAGGATGGGGCCTCCACCACTTCCCCAGGCAACCCATTCCAGGCTCTCACCACTCTCACGGTGAAGAACTTCCTCCTCACATCCACTCTAAATCTACCCATCTCCAGCTTTGCTCCATTGTCCCTACTCCTGTCACTACCTGACATCATAAAAAGCCCCTCCCCAGCCTTTTTGTAGGCCCCCTTCAGATAATGAAAGGCCACAAGAAGGGAGCCTCCTCTTCTCCTGAACAGCCCCAACTCTCTGTCTGGCCTCATAGGAGAGGTGCTCCAGCCCTCTGATCATCCTCGATAATGTTATCATCCTTGATAACATCTGAATTACTGAAGGTTCTTGTCCTGCTGCTGTCTGCACTGTTCATGTTTTCACAGAATCATAGAACCCCTTTGGTTGGACTGTTAAGATCACCAAGTCCAACCATCAACCCAGCACTGGCAAGTCACCACTATGTCCCTCAGCATCACTTCTTGTGATGCTGAATCACCAGGGATGGTGAATCTGCCTCGTTCCTGGGAACCCTGTTATGATTCTTTACAAATCTCTCGATGAAGAAATTATTTCTAAAGTCCAACCTAAATATATTTTGGAGCAACTTCTCTAGGAGGTCCTGCTAGCAGCCTTCCAGTATGTGAAGAGGGCTACAGGAAAGCAGGAGAGGGAGGTTTTTAGAAGGGACTCTAGTGATAGGACAAAGCGGGTGATTACAAGCTAAAAAAGGGGAGGTTTAGTTTGGATCTTAGGAAGAAATTCTTCCCTGTGAGGGTGCTGATGCACTGGAACAGGTTGCCCAGGGAGTTGTGGATGCCACCTTCCTCAAAATGTTCAAGGCCAGATTGGATGGGGCTCTGGGCAACCTGGTCTGCTGAGAAGTTTCCCTTGACATGGCAGAGAGGTTGGAACTAGATCATGTTTAAAGTCCCTTCCAACCTAAGCCATTGCATGATTCCACGATAACTTCATTAGTAAGCGGTAATTGCTATAAAAATCATCACACCTGGAGCCTTAGATAGCCCTGGCTTCAAAATATTGTAGAGCTACAGCTCAGCCACAGTACCAAGAATCTTTGCAGGAAATTTACCAAGTCAACAACCACTCCACGCTTTTTCCAAAGACTCTTCAAATGTTTAACCACAAGAACAACGTATGTTTTACTGAGAAAATGTTTTGTTACAACTTCCACTTCAGAATTAGTTCTGACTTTCCTTTCAGAAGCAGCTTATACAGAGCAATTCTAAAGGACATGGGAAAGCACAAGCACTGTCATCAAGATCATTTCATGAGACAATGTGCAACAACTTCAGGCCAACAAGGAAATCATAAAAATGAAAAATGATGTCTTCCTCTTCCAAATCTCGTTACCAAATTTCAACTCTTTTGAATAGAGGTAGGGAGTAATACTCAAGCAATGAACTTCAGAGATGCTTTGGCAACAGATGGAGCCAACAAAAGCCACAAGCACAATTCCAAAGTGATTTAATGGGCCAAGCTCCTATTGACAGAAGTATGAAGTAAACACATCAGTCAGCATTCAGGCATTACACTGGAGCTATGTGCTACTCTTTGACATTCTCTTTAATATTTCTTCAGCCTCTTTGTCTTGTCCATTGAAATGAGTTGCAGAAATAATGTCACTTTTAACCACAGCTTCATTAGTTTCGCCATCAACCTGTTCTTAAGTCATCAGCCAGATGACTTGCTTGTCATCAACCACAGCACAGACACGCTGAGCAAAACTACCAGAAAGTGCAACAAGGAAAGTGAATAAGTACTCATATAGAAAATATCTACATGCCATTATCACCCCTTTGAAAGAAAGAAAGAGTGGCACTTCTTAACGTCGTACCTTTGGATCTTCATGTGAACTGAACTCTAAGTGCAAACTTCTCTGCATCTGTCCCTGACTGAGGGCACTCTGACTATTCTTTGCAAGTGGGGAAAGCTGAATTGTTAGATCCCTTTGCAAACTTCGGTTCAAAATAATCTTCTTACCACAGTAAGTCCTCACTATTGCCACGGAAATGTGTGCTGGTGTGTATTTCTGTGCAGAAAAACAGGCACACGGGGATGCAAAGCAGCGCGTGACAGCACACGTAGCCTTGTATGACTTCCACACAGCAGTGAGAGCTACAGTTTGAAGCATTGTACTTGAAAACCAGACAAGGATAGCACAACGGGGAGGGCTGAGTACTTGCTCTCCATCAGTTCTGACTGGCTATTTCTCTCTGGAGCCACTGCTAACCCTTAAATTAGATCAACTTTGTAGCCTACCCTGTATAACAATTATAAGCAGCCTCAGATAACCAAGAAGAGAGTGCTGTACATGCATGCGAACGGATGTACAGTGCTGAGGAATGTGTTGCAGAACCAAACATAGATTCAAAATTCATTCCCAACCCTTAGAGTGTATCAGATCCTTTTACTTAATATATCTTTTTTTCTTATACAAGAGTTTAAAAATAAAACCAAAATACTTTTTTTCCTTGACCATCGTACCTTAGGGTTGACAACGTGACTCTTAGCATGAGAAGAGCGCAAGTCACAACGTAGGTTTGTGTCACTGCTGACAGAAGGCATCTCTTACCTTCAGACAGGGACAAATCATCAGCTGGAGACAGCAGGTCTGCCTGGGCTGCAAGGCCACTGCTCAAGGATGTAGTGATCTGATTCGTCAAGATAACCTGCAAACAGACAGTGAGAGGGGGAAGGGAAATGAATTTTTATAGCTACTGGAAGGCAGAGAACAGCCCAGGCAAGGACTGGAATCCTTCAGGCACAGCATCCAGGCAACCCTCTAGTCTGACCTTCAGCAAATTCAGCACTAGGAAAATTGAGAACTACCTGCAAAAACGGAAAGAGCTAAGTGCAAGAAGTGCAGGAAAAGGGGCATTTTGATGAAATACTAAACAGATTATATTAATACTAAATAGATTAAATACTAAAAAACACGATGTCAATATATACAGTCATCAAAGATCAAAATACTGTTCAAAGGTGCCATAAGGATACAGCCCCACTGACAAGAACCACAAGGGCACAAATTTCACAAGGCTATCTCTACACAAGTGAATTGTTCAGTGTTTTGTGGGATCGCAACGTTCGAATAAACGGACTGTAGTACCCACACAAAGCCAATGCTCCCCTCTGACTGCACAAGCAACTGTCTTGCTTGCAAGAGATGGGCAGTTTCTTGCACCTCTGAAAACATCCTTTTTTATAATAACATAAAGCTTTACAGAATCACAGAATTATTGAGGCTAGAAAAGATCATCCAGCCCAGCCCATGACCTAACACCATCAGAATCAGCCAGACCAGGGCACTAAGAGCCACATCCAATCTTGTCCTTAAACACCTCCAGGGATGAGGACTCCACCACTGCCCTGGGCAGTCTGTCCAGTGTCTGATAACCCTTTCCATGAGGAAGGGCTTCCTAACATCTAATCTAACCCTCCTCTGGCAGCTTCAGGCCCTGCCCTCTTGACTTGGTGCTAGTTGCCTGGGAGTCGAGCACAACTTCAAGCATCTACAGCCTCCCTTCAGGTAGTTATAGAGAGGGAGAAGGTCCCCCCCCGAGTCTCCTCCTCTCTGAGCTAAACACCCCCAGCTCCCTCAGCCTTTCCTCATCAGTCCAGTCCCTTTCCTCCAGTCCCTTCCTGAGCCTCATGGCTCCACTGGACTCACTCCAGCCCCTCAATCTCTTTCTCCAAGTGAGCGGCGCAGAACTGCACACAGTACTTTCAACCCTACAGTGAGAAGAGCCTGGGTGTGACTGGCTGCCTCCTGCTTTCTAGCAATTGTAATAGTACGGTAGAACATGATCTCCAATTCCTTTTTCTGTTGCAAGATCCCAGATCAGAGAGTCAGAACCATGGTGGCACTGAGGGGCATCACTTCTTCAGGCAATGTGGCACGAACCACCAACATTGTGCTGCCCAGCTCTGTGCTTGTCAACAGACACAATGATGCCTGAGAGCTCTATGGACTACAGCAACAGAATTAAATTGAAGAGCTTGTAAATCGAATCTTGATCTATTCAACAAGAGTTCAAGACCTTCAGAGTCTTGCAGTGGTGTTCCTCATGCTCTGTGGCTACGGTGTGGATAAGTTTCATCTGGCTAGCACCACTCCGCCCAGCCTAACTAGAGGTCGCATCCTTTGACACTGGTCATTTATGACCACTGCAGTGAACACAGACATAATGGCCTTGTTTTGAGGTCACAGCTACGCTAAGATTCTTAAAATACAGATTGCAATAGGGCCAAGGGCAGAGACACTAAACACATCACTCCTCTCTGTTGCTTTCCCAGAGTTGCTGCATGCAGCAAAGCACTCAACAGCAGACAGGAAAGGCCCTGGCACTCTCAGTCCCCTGTCCTATCCATCAGATTGCCAGATAAGACTCAATTCAGTGATAAAGTATTTAAAAAAAATAACCTTTCCCTTTATTCTCGCCAGGGTACTTACCTTCTGTTATAGCCACCAAGTTCATTCTTGTGGTAGGATGAAAATCAAAATTATCACAGTATCACAGTATTACCAAGGTTGGAAGAGACCTCATAGATCATCAAGTCCAACCTGTCACCACAGAGCTCAAGGCTAGACCATGGCACCAAGTGCCACGTCCAATCCTGCCTTGAACAGCTCCAGAGATGGCGACTCCACCACCTCCCTGGGCAGGCCATTCCAGTGGCCAATGACTCTCTCAGTGAAGAACTTTCTCCTCACCTCAAGCCTCAATTTCCCCTGGCGCAGCTTGAGGCTGTGTCCTCTTGTTCTGGTGCTGGCTGAATTGGTTCAAGGCAAGCAAAAGGAGTAGGCAGCCAAGTGTAAGGAGGTAGAAGGAACAGGGTGTGAGATTTTTCCTTCTTAACAGTTTTAACTTTGTCCTCCCTGTGTCACAAACCACAGTTTGTCCATGGAGGGTCTTCTGGCAACCAGGCGTGAGAAACAGCAGTAATACAGCACAGCACGATCCAGGACTAGGAGAGGTGCTAAAACAGAGCTCACCGACCAACTCATCGGCACACACGGATGCGCGGGGTATGAAGCTTTCATTGGCACACTTGTGCAATGATAGCATTATTCCCCAGTGCCAAAGGCTCTGTAAGCAATGCAGTCATTCCAGACCCGGGCCAAGAGAATCTTTGTGCTGTGCTATTGCTTATTGGATTATTTATTCACCACATTTTAAAGAAAAGCTACCGTGCTCAAGCATCTTTTTCGAGTGAACAAAAACCTAACCACATGGTATTTCATATTGTTCTCCTTCAAAGGAAACCAACTTTAAAGGTTTCAAAATAAAGACATTAAAATGAATGACAAGAACAATACAGCTGCCTTTAAAAATGTGTTTTAGCTTTTTTTGAAGATTTTTCAGGTTTTTTGACCACTTTCTTAACCAGGAGCTGCAAAGCACTCTTCACTGTAGGTCTATTTTCACCCTTTATGTTTAACTCAAGCTAAGCCTGTGAAGTTAAATGTCAGTTTCTGATTTGTCTTTCAATATCTATTTAATCCAAACACTACCCTAGACATCGTCGTTTTGTTTAAAAAGTCAGTTCAGAAAAGCAGAGTCATCCTCAAATAAGTGTTCCTCCCTGGCTTGCTCTGAGGATGGGAATTAAGAGTATTCTTAGTTCCATGACTTCACCACAGCTAAACATTTGCTTAAATACATATTTAAATCCTATCTTCAATAAGCACATTTCCTCTGCGAAAAAAGCCATATGCAGCTATCAAATGCTTCCTTTGGAATTAGCTAAACATTACTCTTCATTTCTGCAAGCCTGAAGAGCCAATACAGATTTGCTTCTCCCATAAGCCAAGAGGCTGAGCACCATTTGACAACAAATTGGCTGCCACACTTGTGCAGCTTCACTTACTGCAAAATTCCTCCACTGGATATAGGTGTTCCTATCATAAATCAAGCAGTATTCATCTTTGTGCTCCTACCATAACACAGCCTGCACCTCAGGCTGCTCCAAACTCACACTGCCTCGAAGCTACGGGTCACTAACAAAAGGAAGAAATCCAGCCCTCTCTCAGCTCCGGTGTGGAAGTAAAAAGTCAATTTAGAGAAATCAGAATAATAGAATCATTAGGGATTGGAAGGGACCTCGAAAGATCATCCAGTCCAATCCCCCTGACACAGCAGGATCACCCAGACCAAGTCACACAGGAACACATCCAGGCGGGTCTTGAACATCTCCAGTGAAGGAGACTCCACAACCCCCCTGGGCAGCCTGTTCCAGTGCTCTGTCACCCTCACCGTGAAGAAGTTCCTTCTCAGGGTGATATGGAACCTTCTATGTTCCAGATTACAACTACAGCCCCTCGTCCTAGCACTAGATGACACTGGGAATAGTCCAGCTCCATCCTCCTGACACCCACCCCTCAAATATTTGTAGACATTAATGAGGTAACCCCTCAGTCTCCTCTTCTCCAAGCTAAAGAGACCCAGCTCCCTCAGCCTCTCCTCATAAGGGAGGTGCTCCACCTCCTTCATCATCTTCACTGCCCTATGCTGGACCCTCTCCAGCAGCTCCACATCCCCCTTGAACTGAGGAGCCCAGAACTGGACACAATACTCCAGGTGTGGTCTCACCAGGGCAGAGCAGAGGGGGAGAAGAACCTCTCTCGATCTGCTAATGCACACATCTCTCTTACAAGCTGCACCTGCATGCCCATACTGGAACGTGCTACGTCCTGTCATTTTCCTCAGAGTAAACTAGTGGTCACGAGGCACTTTTCACAGTGCTACTCAAAGAGGGCCATACATTTCCAGCAGTGCCCAGACCTACAGACATGCAGCCTGGAGCCCTGAATGTTGATATCTCATGATCCTGTGCAGTGTGCCCTGCTTACACTCCAGTCTGCTCTCCTTTGAAACGATTCAGCGTACCAGACAGTTGGAACTGGGTGTCTGAGGGAAGCATTAAGCCCACGTGTGATGTGGAGAGCACATGCAGGCAAAGTTGATCTGGAGTGAAACAGCTCACAGGTGCTCACATCTGTGCGTGGACAGAACCAGCCAGTCTCGCACTGCTTTATACCCGTGTGCACACAACACACTGCTACTTCTGATCTTGAGGAGGCCACATCTTACAAATCACCAACAAGAAGGTTAAGCTAGCTCCCTTTGCTCAGCTAGGTGTGACACTTGGAAAGAAGCTGCCTCTCACCAGCGGTACCTTCATTATCACTAAGGCACTGAGAGTCACAAAAGTCACTCCAACTCTCCACGGACAGTTGTGTCCTGACATGTGCGACAGGTAAGGAGGTGGTGGTACTGCTATTTCTGCTCTGTCCTTGACAAAACACAGTCACTGTGCTTGAATGGAAAACACCCTCCACTGCTAAAAGAAGAGGAAAAAGTAGCAAAGTTAGGGCAGACAGCTCAGGAACGCTGGAAGCTTGCAGCGTCCTGTGGAGTTCAATGAACCATTGCCTTTAACTTTCCAGCCTATTCCATCGCAGATGCTCAAGCTGGCTATTTAAAAAGTGAAAATTTACAGTCCTCAGCCTTCCAATTCTAACAGAATTGCAAACACAGTAGAAATTCCCTCAGATTCAAATTGCAAAATCATTTCTCGGAAGAAGTCTACTACTAAAAATACCAGGCAATTGACTGACCACACAATTTCCCAACCTTGTGAAGATAGTTACTTCATCAGAGCAACCTCAGATTGTAAAATAACCCTTTCTAGGCAGCACAAGTATTGTGACAGCAGGGTGATTCCTTTTCCTTACAGTTAGACAAACTGGCTGTAAATGGAAGGTAACAGTGGGAACACATGTTCAAGCTCCTAATTTTAGACACCTTAAAAAAAAAAGAGCCAGGTGCTGATACTTGGGAAAAAATGGAAACAAATTCTAAAGGAAAATAACACTCGAGTTCTAGCTGGGTCATTGCTGCTTCTAAGATTCATGCAGAAGTCAAAACTGCTGTTTGTAGTTTCTTGAAATATTTTACATATTTGAATGAAAACAGAATCTCCTTCCACTGATGTGAGTTCAGCAGATGCCAGTTTTCTGGAAGCACATTAGGAAAGTAGGAATGCTGATCTGAGGTGCCTAAATTCCCCTGTTTGTGGAGAAAAGCAGAGTGCAGTGTATGCAGAAAGCCCTCACGGGTCCTGGGAGACAGCTGGCCTAAGAACTGAAATATGACTGCTCTACTCAGAAGAATAAGCAAACTATTTTTTGTTTGGTTATTTACACAGTACCATTTTTCAAGTACTCCTCCTGCCCTTCCTAGGACCACACTGGAACTGCTACATCTGAATTTGTCATCTCTGTAAATCCAGTTGAGTAAATAAGTCACTTTCTGTAAACTTGTGGTCTCAGCCTCCTTGTTAGTTTATTGCAAAATTAAAGGGAGCTCAGCAGAGAACTATCAATCAGTAACCAGCAAAGGTATAAAGTCTTCTGGAATGTACCAAGAGGCCAAAAACCCCACCCCACTGTCTCATGAAATGACTGTTTGTCAGAAGAACAGAGCAGAATTCCCCACTTCGCATGCAATTTATTATTTAGGAAAACTCTGATTAAAGGCTTCCTTCTTTCCCGTTGAGCTGGGCGAGCAAGCGCGAGATACTTGCAGTAATCGCAGCCTGCTCCACCCCTATGAGTCCACGGGTTCTGTGGGGTGCACTGCACATGAGCGGAGAGCACCGAGGAGCGGTGACGGTCAGCAGGGCTGTGATGCTGGAGAACTAGCTCTGCTGAGTCCCAGCTATTCTGCAACGCTGGTCGGTCTCTGAGAAGACTCCTCTCCCTGAAACACAGAGTTTTAATGAGGCTTTCAAGCAGTCAGTAGTGGGTTGAAACAATGGTGACTGTTGTTGAGGCACTGGCAAAAGGCCAGTGCACCGAGCAATGCACAAAGCCAGATGGGGTAGGCAGCACACCTAGGAGCAGAAAAAGGGAACAGTAAGAAAACTGGGGTGAAGCAGCTCTTCAAACAGCTGTGAAAGCCACAGCCCTCTCCTCGAGAACCCGTTTCAGCTCCTCCAGGCTGGCATTGGTTTGCTCAAGGTAGAACACTACATTACCACACGTGTGCCTGTATTACCACAAATCATCGTAGGATAGGGTGCTGGTGATCTTTATCTAAGCCACGCACTGTGGTAGCCTCTTTCAACTCCTGTTTCTTCAGAGACATTTTCTTCAGCATCAGTAGCCATTTGCCACAAAAGCTGTCCAAGACCTCAGGACTTGTATCTAGTGTTGACAAGAAGAAAACCTGGCACTTGGCATTAAATCAGGTAGTTGCAGATGGAAGAACGGTGCAATACTGAGAGCTCCTGTACAAAATCAGGGTGTCAGAGACAGAATTTCTATTGCTTTGCAGGTACTGGCTACCCAAAGCCACAGACTCACAGGGGCTTACAGGGCCTCAGCTCACAGGAGAGTGGGTTTCTCCACTGAAAAGCTTCTGCACAACTGGGACAGTTCTGGGCTCCAGAACCAAACCAAATGTATTTATATCACAACTACCCGCTGTAGGAGGGGATGGCCACTTGGGTTGATTATAAGTCTCTAGTCATAGGATGCAAGGATGCAACTAGGAAAGCCAAGGCCTCCTTGGAATTAAGCCTTGCAAAAGAGGTCAAGGGCAACAAAAAGGGCTTCCTCAAATACATTGCAGGCAAAATTAAACCGAGAGGCAATGTAGGCCCCCTGGTGAGTGAGGTGGGTGCCCTGAAGGCAGAGGATACACAGAAAGCAGAGACACTGAACACCTTCTTTGCCTCTGTCTATCCTTCTGGGGGCTGTCCTGATGTCAAGTCCAAGACTGCTAAGGCCACAGAAAAAGTTGAGACAGCAGAGGAGTTTGACCTGGTTGATGAGGACTGGGTTAGGAATAAGTTGAGCAAACTGGATGTGCACAAATCCATGGGCCCTGATGGGATGCACTCGTGTGTGCTAAGGGAGATGGCGGAAGTCATGTCTAGACCAATCTCCATCATCTTTTCTAAGTTCTGGGGATCAGGAAGGGTGCCTAGGGACTGGAGGATAGCAAATGTCACTCCAGTCTTCAAAACGGTTAAGAAGTAGGACCCAGGTAACTGTAGACCGGTCAGCCTCACCACCACGTCCCAGGAAAGGTGATGGAACAATTTGCTCTTGATGCTTTCTGCAGGCACATCAAGGACAGGAGGGTCATTAGGGACAGTCAACACGGCTTCACCAAATGGAAGTCATGCTTGACCAACCTGATAGCCCTTTATGAGGGCATAACCAGGTGGAGAGATGATGGCAGAGCAGTGAATGTGGTCTATCTTGACTTGAGTAAGGCANCAGATCAAGAGAGGTTCTTCTCCCCCGGTGAGACCACACCTGGAGTATTGTGTCCAGTTCTGGGCCCCTCAGTTCCAGAAGGACACAGAACTGCTTGAGAGACTTTAGTGCAGAGCCACAAAGATGATGAGGATGTAGGACACCTCCCTTATGAGGAAAGGCTGAGGGAGCTGGGTCTCTTGAGCTTCGGGAAGAGGAGACTGAGGGGTGACCTCATTAATGTTTATAAATATGTGAAGGGTGGGTGTCAGGAGGATGGAGCCAGGCTCTTCTCAGTGTCATCTAGTGATAGGACGAGGGGCAATGGGTGTAAGCTGGAACACAGGAGGTTCCATATAAATATCAGAAGGAACTTCTTCACAGTGAGGGTGACAGAGCACTGGAAGGGGCTGCCCAGAAAGGCTCTGGAGTCTCCTTCTCTGGGGAGATATATTCCTGTGTGACTTGGTCCAGGTGGTCCTGCTGTGGCAGGGGACTGGAGTGGATGATCTTTTGAGGTCCCTTCCAATCCCTAATGTTCTGTGATTGGAGATTAAATATAATACACAGATCCTCTTCCTTAGAAAATGTAAACTACTTTGGCTCATCCAAGTACAGAAGAGAAAACCAAATGGTTTACAATCTCAAATCCAAAGTAACCACCACACCCATTCAGTACTCATCCCAGTAGGTGTCCTGTACTCCCAAGTGGAGTGGCCACCTGCCTCAGTATCTTGGGTTTCTATGGGGAAGAATTAAAATGTCAGGTGCTCTACAGAGGCCTAAAATAAATGAAGTTCCCATGTTCCAAATCAAACAGTATTTGTGGTGTTTATTCAAGGCCTAATGGAGAAAGACACTCAAAAGCAATCTTCCATGTTGTACCAAGAGGGTTGTAGCTAACAGAAAGCGTGGAGGTTCACCCAAGGCATAAGCAGCTGACAAGTGTTCACATTTAACAATTGCTGCTAATCCAGATCAGATGGAAGAAAAAGTCCCCCATTAAGGCCACTTGGTACCTAACATGGGCAGAGGCTAGAAAGCAATGCTCACGCTAGAGGTAAGCAGATGGATGTTTGCAGACACAAAGACACAGCAGCTACCTGACTGAAAGCAAAGAATAGAGGCCTCTGTGCTGAGAGCTGTTAGAATCCACCAGAGTTTGGCATAATTCCCTGAATAACAGATACTTACACACAAACCACTCAAAACCTATTGAGAAACACTTCCTAATCCTACAAGCAATCTAGCAACAAGTGTTGGCCTTGCCTCAGAGGACTTTCAGCAGTACCTATTTTCAGCCGTACCTATTTTCATCACATCCAAGAGGGGAAAAAAAGGGCAATTAACCACTCTAACAGCATAGAAACAAGAAAGTTATGACTCTCTGGAAGGCTCACAAACACCTTTGGAAATACTAAGAGTAAGAGACCTGTTGCTCAGGACATGTTGATGCTAGCTGCAACCTTTTTTGATTTCCTAGGACAGGACTTCTAGCTCTTGCTGTGCCACAGTGTCTCTACCCAGTCTCGTCCTCTTTCATCCATCAGTAAGGAAGTTCACAGATGAGGTAATTTGACAGTCACTGGATTTCACTGGGTACAAACAGGAGACAGAAGAACCCAAGGAATCTTTTAGAGTTTGGCCACTGTATTTTCATCCAATGAATTTATTCTGCTTTGCACAGTAAGAGTACAAAGTTATGCAATTCTATTCCATGGACCTTCTATAAAAGCAAACCATCTATTCACATCTCTGCCAACTGCTTAGAAATAAGCACAATGAATAAATAAAACTTGCACCAGAATTAAAATGAAACAAAACAAAAAAAATCCTATTTTGTTCTCAGGCAGCTACGCATGTTCCAGCTGAAATAGCTACCACCCAGTAATAGCCTGAGGTCTCTGGCCTTTCCTCCTTGTGAACAGAGCCAGCACAAACGTGCCCTTCAAAACCCACGCTGCGGCACCCCTGTGCTGTGCTGCTCAGCAAGAAAGGTTTCTGTGCCTGGAAGGGCTTCAAATCCAGCAGCCTGAACAGACCTGTTTGCAGAGATGTGCAGAAGCCACCCCCCCAGAGGGATTGCCACCTGCCTTCATGCCCTGCCAGCCGCCCCGAGCTCCAGGTTAGTTTCCAACAGACCTTCCCTCTCCTCCACCCTCCCCTGCAGGCTTTGCATAATGATGGATTTCTGAATGGAGCCTACTCCTGTGTGGAGCTAGCAATGCACCCCAGAAGGAGGCTAGTCTAACACCAGCTGAGCCAGTGCTGAGCACCTCACAGGAAATCACTGCAATCCTCACGGGAAATCACTGTCTTTTACAAGGCAATCACTAATTGTCTTGTAAAAGAATAAATAAAATAATAAATTCGTTTTGCTCTTAGATCATGCACTGTTCTTAAACTTGTTTGATTTTGAAGGATGAGAAAGAAACTGGGTTGTCTGGAATATCAGCAATGTAGAACAGAACTGCAGTCCTGCTTAGACATGCTCCAGGCTGAGAGGAGAGCTGCACACATCTCCTACCCTTTAACAGGGCTGCAAGGAAACAGAAATTGATGCTTACTTTTTTCTCAGAGAAAAATCCAGCTCAGTTCCCCAGCACTCATTAGCTTTCACTAGCAGATCAGAAAGCAGACGGAAGGCTCCTTCCTTTCCCTTGCTGAGTTGGGGTGCTCTGCCATGCACCTGCCCTTCTTTGTCCAGTGCTTTGAATTTCCCCAGACCTACACAAATTCTGTGACATTAAATCTCACCACCTTCTGACAGACTCAGTGTGCTGCTCCCCTAACTGTGGAGACAGATGCTCAGACTCTGGGCAAACTGATTATAGGTACCAGAAATCGTCACTATTGGTCCCAAACCCTGATTTCAAGAGCAGAATTGGAAGGGCTCAGACCTGAGCACTCTAGGACACCCAAGGACAATCTAATGATCTATCCAGCATATTAGGTATTACTGATTCTTTCTATATGCTTTATTTGTATTAATTTTATTTTTCTTTTATATAATACTTACTTTCATAGGATCATAGGATGTTAGGGGTTGGAAGGGACCCAA
>VXBP01000411.1:312435-350005 GCA_013400115.1 Rhinopomastus cyanomelas
AGGGCAATAATATCAGCCAGTTCTCTCAGCACCCTTGGGTGCATCTCATCAGGGCCCATGGACTTGTTAATGTTCAATTTGCGTAGCTGATCCCTAACCCAGTCCACGCTGACCAGTGGGGAGCACTCCCTCCTCCAGGCTTCCTCTCCTTCATCCAAGTTCTGGGGGTCATAGAAGAGTTCGGCCTTAGATGTAAAGACCGAAGCAAAGAAGGCATCAGCAACTCTGCCTTCTCTGCATCCTCAGTTATCAAGGCTGCCTCCTCGCTCAGTAGTGCCCCTGCACCTTCCTTGTTCTTCCTTTTTCTGCTGATGTATTTGAAGAAGCCTTTCTTGTTCTGTTTTACTTCCTTTGCCAGCTTCAGCTCCAAGAGGGCTTTGGCCTTCCTTGTTGCTTTCCTGCAAGCCCTGACTACTTCCCTATTTTGTTTATATTTAGATGATATGGGGTTTATTTAGGTTTTCTACATACGTTTATTTTTTTTCCTAGCAAATAAACAAGAATATTAACCAAACAGATTAAAGACTCCAAACAAAGGCCTATTTAGGTACGGTGGCCTACTCCAAACTGATAAGTGGTGTCCCAGGAGTTTTAGTTCTGATGGAGCCCATGAGAAAGGCTGTTAACAAGAATACAGGCGCACACATCTGGAGAGGTGTAACGTATCAAAGGCACAACTCAATCACACTAATTCCATTAATTCCTCGGGTTCCTTCCAGCCTTCAAGGCAGTGGGTCACAGGAGACTCGCTGGGGAGACTCGCTGGGTCCTAGATGCAGACTGGACACAGCTCAGTGGACCACCATAGTTTACAGCTTTGCCGAAGGGTTTTTGAAACAGTGTCCCTACTTCCACCTTATCCCACACCATGCCCCTATGCCAACATTTCTAAAGGGAGGATAGTGTTAGCTCAGGCTGCTCCTCAGTGCCTTATGGCAGCAGCAGAAAGCAGTTCTAAGACAAGACAGAAATCCCAACAACGCTTCACCGCTCAGTTCCCCTGCAAACCATTGCTCGCCTGCAAGAGAACTGGAGCCTCGCTGTTTAGTATTTAGGGATGTAAGAGAGGACTACAGGAATATTTGCTCCTCATGTCTCTTCATTGAAACTTACAGGCAGGTAACTACTGACACCACCACCAGTCGCATCTTACTTTGTTTTATACTCAAGGCTCTCTGGCAGCATCACAGAAGCAAATCTTTTGCAGCCTGCAGTGATGTTACAGATCACAGCAAGCTTTGCACAATGGTTGTCAGAGACAGTTTATGTGTTCTTGCTGGGTTATGGTTGCTGCTGCCTTTCACTGACCACATTTTAAACACAGCTGGAATATTTATACTTGCCACAGAATGTTTTAGATTGGAAGGGACATCAGAGATCCTCTAGTCCCAAGCCCCTGCCATGGGCTGTAACACCTCTCACCAGACCAGGTTGCCCAGAGCTCCATCCAGCCTGGCCTTCAGCACTTCCAGGGATGGAGCAGCCACAACCTCCATGGGCATCCTGTTCCTGGGTCTCAGTACCCTCAGAGTAAGGAATTTCTCACCAAGATCTAAATTTCTTCCTGTGATCTATTTGTAATGGCCATCCTGAAAGCCTGGACTGGCTTTAGTCCAGGGTCTGCACCAGTAGATTTTGAGCCCAGAGAAGCGCAGAATTTGGGGATACACCTCCATTCCCCACTTTGCCCTGTGCAGTTTAGCAGATCTGTGGAGTATTCAGGCAGTAACTGATATTGTGCAGAAGCCAGTCAATCAAACCAATACAGCAATAACTTTTACAAATTGAGTTACCTAGTACAGCTAAAGCCCATTTAGTGAATACTGTGTCTTTAAACACAGTTTGCACACAGTTTATTAGGGTTGGAAGGGGCCTTCAAAAGGCCATTGGGTCCAACCCTCCTGGCTCAAGCAGGATACAAATCACTGAAAAGCACAACTGCCTAAAAAGCCTAAATCAGCTACACAAAAGCACACCCAGCCAGGTCTGAAACATCTCCAGAAAAGTGGACTCCACACACTCCACCTCCGGCCAACCTCTTCCAATAGTTAAGAACCCTGACTGTAAAGAAGATTTTCTTCGGACCGAGGTGAAATTTTCTGTGTTCAGGCTGGCATCCATTACTCCTCGTCCTGTCTGATGCAAAGTATTCATGCAAACAAAATTCAGTTACCATCCTCTACAGGCTGTAAAAAGAGTAGAAATCATCCCAAAGCCAAACCACCCAGCTGCTGAAACAAAACAGCTCCTCAAGTGACCACCAGTTTCACTTCCCTGTGACCCAGGGCTCAGCAATGCATGAAAGAACAAGTGAGAACAAACAGCTGCCAGTGGTGTGTACTGCAAGCTGCAGGTACAGATGAACATTCTGGTTTAGCCATTTTCATACACAGAGGTCTGTTTGCATCCTTTCCAGCCTAGCTTTCCATTTAGTCAGTTAGCTGCTTCAGGCAGAAATGTTTATCATATTTAAAAATCACCAGTAGTTGCAGCCTCCTTTAAAATGCAACAAGCACAAAATCATCCAGGTGCAGCTAAGCTCCCCAGTCTGAGTGCTGGAGAGTGGACGCTTCTGCTGTGCCAGTGAGTTTCAAGTCAATGTCTTTGAGTCTCATCAGACCAGAACAGGCCGTTTCATTGTCCACCTTTTGAGATCTGTAATACATGGGCCACACCTCTAATACAGTGCAGTATTTTCATGCTGAGGTATATTTTGTAAATCTCCCACACCTATAAAGTTAGGCAGTAAGAGCTTTAAGCTCTAACATCCTTCCACTTAGCATGTTCAACATATTTTCTAAACCATTTCCTAATTTTGATAGAATCATAGAATCATTACGGACTGGAAGGGACCTCAAAAGATCATCTACCGATACAGAAGGTATGATGGGGCACTGGGTCAGGAGGTGTTTTAGTAACACCTTTTGAGACTTGCAAGAGTATTTTAGGAAGCCTGGCTGCTCAGTAGTCCCATTATCCTAAGTGCTGCCTATGCAACAGTACGTTAAAGAACTGTCTATGAGTTACAGATGGAATGGCCCAAAATACAACAGAAACACTCTAACATGTATGCACATGAGTATTTTCCAAACATGTCCAATCTGATATTACCCAGAGGAAAGAAAAAGGGAGGGGACATAAATCAGCTAAGTTTCTTCTCTTCAATGTTTTCAGGGTGGAAAAGAAATATTCCTGTGGGTCAGGGTATTCTGGAAATTTAGTGGCATTGTCTTGGCCTCTGTATGCTATTTCTTTTACATCCTTTCACAAGGAAACATAATTAGTCAGTATTTCCCCAATAAAACTGGGGTTTGCGTCACATAAATGACAAATTTCTATTTACCTACCTAACTCACTTGAATCGGAGCACACTTGCCTTGGAAAAATGAATCATTAGAAACTTCCCTGGAAGTTTGGACTTAAGATGGAAAATGAACTCAGAAAAATGCAAAAAGTGATTTTTGTGCTGAGCTGATTGCATGACAAAGCTGTCTTGGCTTTGGCTAATCCAGAAAAACAGTATCTGAGATTGTCCAAACAAAATCACGGACCCACAAAGCTATTACTCAAGCTAACTTCTTGCCTCTTGGGATAGCAACCCTGTCCTCAAATGTGCACGTGGCAGCGCTGAGGAAGCGCGTTACCTCTTCCGCACTGCAGGGAGGATAGGTCCTCCCGGGGTTTTTTGGCAAACCTTTCCCGAATACAGGACAAATCAAACTAAGAAATTGGTAACAGTGACATTCCTGCAAAAACAAATTAAAAGCCAAAGTTGTTCCTTTTCCCTGTCAAATTTTATATCTGCTTATTTGGGAAGTCGGTGGCCACTGAGAATAGCTCCACTGGTTCCACTGGAACTTGGGTCTACCAGCATTACTGTTCCTTGTTGTTAGCACGTCAGTGTTATTTAAATATTTGTGCATATTAAAAAAACCCCAAGGCAGAAGTGATTTATTCAGCTATTAGGGTAGATTATATACTGTTGCCAGAACTACAGAAATGTTGACTCAATGTCAGGTGCCACTTTTAGTGATATTAAGTTTAGGAAAATCCTGGGAACAGTACAAGATTTCACATATTTAACACTTCAAGAGGATCTGCTCTTTTAGAATTAAACTTAACTGAGGTAAATAAGTTTTGCACCTCCTTCAAATTAACCCAAGTGATCACTGGTGGACCAAGTCTTCTGAGATATGATGCACATGCTACAAACAACACAAACAGGCAGAAAAGAAAAACAACTAATGCCTTCTGGATAACCAACCACAGTTTTGCAGCAGCTCTAGATTAACTGTTCACTGCAGCTAGACATTTTTAAATATAATTATAACTTTAAAATATTATCATACTTTCAAAATATAATCACTTAGATCTGCTATCAAAATTCATAGCATCATGCATTTTCCTTGGGTTCCTTCATAAGTGCTTCATCCAAAGTCTTTCTTAAGAAATCCCAACTGAGCCTCCACTGTGGAGTCTAGTAATAAATTGCAAAGACAGTAACGTTAAGAATAAACGTCATTAATTTCTGTAAAGCTCTTGATGCCAACTTGCAAAATGGCTGGAAAATGACAGAATCATTCCAGGCTGGAAAAGACCTTCAAGATCATCAACTCCAAACATTAATGCTGCAGTACCAGTCCCACCGCTAAACCATGTCCCCAGACTCCAGATCTACACAACTTCTAAATACATCCAAGGATGGTGATTCAACCCCCTCCCCGGGCAGCCTCTTCCAAGGCCTTTGAATAATAAAAAAAGGTTTTTTCCCTAATATGTGACCTAAACTTCCCCTGGCACAACTCAAGGCCATTCTGGAATATTGTGTCCAGTTCCAGGCCCCTCAGTTCCAGAAGGACATTGAACTGCTTGAGAGACTCCAGTGCAGAGCCATAAAGATGATGAAGGGAGTGGAACATCTTCCTGATGAGGAAAGGCTGAGGGAGCTGGGTCTCTCTAGCTTGGAGAAGAGGAGACTGGGGGGTGACCTCATTAATGTTGATAAATATGGAAAGGGTGGGTGTCAGGAGAATGGAGCCAGGCTCTGCTCAGTGGCATCCAATGATAGGACGAGGGGCAATGGATGTGAGCTGGAACATAGGAGGTTCCACATAAACATGAGAAGGAACATCTACACAGTGAGGGTTACAGTGCATTGGAAGGGCCTGCCCAGGGAGGTTGTGGAGTCTCCTCTGGAGATGGTTAAAACCTGCCTGGCCATGTTCCCGTCATCTTCATTTGCTTTCTGTTTTGTGCCATGAGCATTCAGATTCTCTCCAATCTTGGAGATTGATTTTGTTTTTCCTTAAGCTGCTGTACCACTGAAATAACTACAGTAACAAGAACACACGAAAAACTTCAACCACCACAGTGCAACTCACAAGGAAATCCTGAGAGGCTGCAGCACCAAGCAGGAAAAAGTTAGTTACTGATGATGGACCTGTTTGCGCTACAAATCTCATTTAGCAACAAGCCTAAACAGAACACAGTTCAATTTTGTGGCCTGTGACCATAATTTTCTGCATACGTACACAGCTCAGTGCTCTCTGCCCCAGATCTGGATAGAGTCAGAAGGCTTGTCCAGACACGCTGCTTCAGATCACTCCCTTCCCATCTCCCCTCTCCAACAAGTGAGAATCAAACAAAATGGCCTTGCAGTGTGGCAGTTTAGGCTGCAGAAAGTCAATGCAACTCAGTTTGGTGCTCGCGCTACTTGTTTCCTCCATCCGTCTCCTCACGCTAGGGTCACCCACAGTCAGGCATAGAATGCAGAGGAGGTAGGTTTGTCCCTCTGGGGGAGACCTTACAGCACTCTCTACAGCCATCAATACCTGGAGGCCGCTTAAAAGACATAAAGATGTGGTGCTGAGGGTCATGATCTTGTGGTGAACATGTAGTGCTGGGCCAATGGTTGGACTTAGAATCATAAGGGATTGGGAGGGACCCCGAAAGATCATCTAGTCTGATCCCCCTGCCACAGCAAGCTCACTTTACTGGAGAAGCCATGGAATCAGAATCACTCAGGGTTGGAAGGGACCACCTGATCAACCAGTTCCAACTCCCCCATCATGGGCAGGGACACCCCACCCTAGATCAGGCTGGCCAGAGCCCCATCCAGCCTGGCCTTAAACACCTCCAAGGATGGGGCCCCAACCACCTCCCTGGGCAACCCATTCCAGGCTCTCACCACTCTCACGGTGAAGAACTTCGTCCTCACATCCACTCTCAATCTACCCACCTCCAACTTTGCTCCATTCCCCCTAGTCCTGTCACTGTCTGACATCCTAAAAAGTCCCTCCCCAGCCCTTCTGTAGCCCCCTTCAGATAACGAAAGGCCACAAGAAGGTCACCTGGGAGCCTCCTCTTCTCCAGACTGAACAGCCCCAACTCTCTCAGNATGCAATCCAAGAATAACCTGGATTGCTGGTGCCTTGCTGTGCTGTCCCTCCAGCAGATGTTCAGGGTGGTTGAAGCCCCCCATGAGGACCAGGGCCTGTGACCTGGAAGCCACTTCTATTTGCCTGTGAAGGGTCTCATCTGCTTGATTCTGCTGGTCAGCAGACCCCTACAGTAACATCACCCTCCCGTCTTCTCTTTTATTTTAACCCACACACTCTCAACCAGCTCATCATCCTGCCCCACGTGGAGCTCCACTGATTCCAGCTGGTCACTGATACAGAGGGCAACATCTCCCCTCTCCTTCCCTGCCTGTCCTTCCTAAAGAGCTCGTGCCCATCTATCCCTACATTCCAGTCGTGGGAATCATCCCGCCAAGTTCCAGTGATAGCCACGATGTCCTGGCATCCCAGCAGCACAGTGGCCCTTAATCTTAAAGGTCTCTTCAACCCCAAATGATTCTAGAATTCTGTGATTATTCCAAGTGTTTTGCTAGTCCTGTCACTCTGCCTTCCCAGACAGCTGCTTTCTTTGCCCGCATCTTAAATTGGGTGTTCAAAACATGGGGACAGGACTAACTGAAGCAGAAACTACCTTCAGACTGAGTAAGTACTCAATAATATGAACACCTTAGTACCTCTGAGTAATGCAGGGTGGTAATAATTAAATGGTACCCACATATGCAAATCAGACGTGTATCTGTAAAACATAACACACGTCTGTGTGACAGCTTCTCAAAACAGAAGCATGAACACAATGAAAAAGAGCCCTTTTATGACATTTTTGAGAAGATGGTCTTAGAACACTAGTATTTTCCAGCTGGAAAAAGAGACAGGAATCATTCTATGCATTTTTCAGACCAGAAAACGGAGACAGGTTTGTTGTTACCTTCTCTTTTCATGAAAGAAAATAGGAAGCCACACAATAGTATGTTCAAAAGTGGAAAATTGGCTGAAGGAAGGTGTTTTATCTGATGACTCTAAAATTCATAGAAAGATTTTTCAAAGGAAAGCAGAGCCACACTGACCAAAATTGCTTAGGCTGCTGTCTAACAGCATCAAGTATGAGGTTCTGTGGCTGGGCAGGAACGGAAGGACTCGACCGCGTTCAGTTACCAAAGAGACCAGGCACAACACACTAGGCTCTTACTTGAACCTTCAAAAAGATTTTTTCACAGAATCTCTTTGATTGGAAAAGACCTTTAAGACCATCAAGGCTACGCTAGCCCAGCAATTCCAGGTCACCACTAAGCCATGTCCCTAAGCACTATTATGTCTACACGTCCTTTAAACACCAGCAGGGATGGTGACTTCACCACTGCCCTGAGCAGCCTGTTCCAATGTTTCAGTGAAGCAATTCTGCCCATTATCCAGCCTAAATGTCCGCTGGCACAACTTGCAGCCATTTCCTCAGGTCCTATCACTTGCTACTATGGAGAAGAGGCTGCCCCCTCCTAACTCCAACCTTCTTAGGGAGCTGGATCTCTTTAGCTTGGAGGAGACTGAGGGGTGACCTCATTAATGTCTATAAATATGTGAAGGGTGGGTGTCAGGGGAATGGAGCCAGGCTCTTCTCAATCTCGTCTAGTGGTAGGACATGGGGCAATGGTTGCAGGCTGGAACATGGGGAGGTTCCACATCAATATCAGAAGGAACTTCTTCACAGTGAGGGTGACGGAGCACTGGAACGGGCTTCCCAGGGTGGGTTGTGGAGTCCCCTTCTCTGGAGACCCGCCTGGATGTGTTCCTGTGCGACTTGGTCTAGGTGGTCCTGCTGCGGCAGGGGGATTGGAACAGATGATCTTTCGAGGTCCCTTCCAATCCCTAATGATTCTATGACTCTTTCAGATAGTTGTAGAGAGTAATAAGGTTTCCCCTCAGCCTCATTTTCTCCAGGCTAAACACTACCTTTTGAGTAGTGTTGCCACATAATGAAATGAAAGGAAAAAAAAGATGCCTCTGGCTAAAGAATGACTTACCCACTCAATGCCAGTGGTGGCTTCCATGGACGTTTTGTGGCCAAGTAATCTCTGAAATAATTCCCTATTAGCGGCTGTGTGACAATGCTCAGTCACAGCTTTAGAGTCAAACAAACTTCAAAGCCAAAGAGCTTTAAAAAAGCAACCACAGATAGGCAAAACCCCAAGCAAAACAATGCACAATTACTATCTATATTGAGGTTTCCCAAAGATAGGTGGGTTCTGATTCATCTTGTAGGTAACACTGAAATTACGATTGAATTATTGTACCATGCATTTAGCTGCCCAAGAAAAACAGTGGACATTCGGCTGAACAGAGAGGAAGCCAACAGCACCAAAGGTAGATAATGGATCTACAAAGCATCCTTGACAGGCAATAAAGTCTGAATGTTTGCTCTACAGGATAGAAACATCCAATCTGACACAGCTACAATATTGGGCATGAAGTCTGCCTAACATCCAAATGAGTGCCTCCTCATTTGGAACACCCCCGGTTCTTTCTTTCACATAGAGTTAACAGGTTTCAAGTCAGAAGAAGCGGGCATGACAAAGGATGTACCTGCAGAAATCTTGCACATGTCCACTACCACCTGCACTTCACCTGCCACACACCGGATGCTGAAGATACTGGAAGAAGCCAATAGGCAAAACTAGAAAGTGATTCTAATTATCACAAGTATTTATTAATGGATCAAAGCACATTCAAACTAAACACTGCCAGGTTAGCTTTCTTTCCCATCAATCATTCTTTTGACCACATCTGCTTTCAGAGGCATTACTGAAACAAAGACAAATAATTTCAGGACACAGAACAAGGACCGGACGCACTCTCTTAACACAGGTTTAATTACGATTAATAAATCAGTAAACTATTTGCATATTGCAGTAAGTAACAACCAGAGACAAGGTCTACCCCTAATCTAGAAATGTCAAGACAGTCTGTCAGTTTTTAAAGAGAACATTACAACCAACTGTACAGAAAGCTGCAAAGCAGGTACCTAGCAGCAAGCTTTGGTAAAATTCTTTCTCACTCCGTTGGAGATGGTAAAAAAATACTGGGTCTCAGAAACAGTTAATACTACAGCGTTCACAGTATTTGTGGAAAGCAAAACAGCAGAAGGGAGAGATATAAAACCAGAGAGCAACCTGAAAAAGTATTCCTAACTCAAGGCAGCACTTAAGCACGTACTCAATTTTAGGTATACGCTTCGAACACTAATTAAACTCTGTTTAAGTGCTTTCCTGAGTTGAGGCCAAAGAATTTTATCAGATGTTAACAGAAGAAGAAATTGGCAGGATTCATAGCATTCTGTTTAATATTGCAATGCAAAAGGGTTACGAAACGACAAAAACGCTGTATGAGGTAGAGACTGCGACTTCTTGTAAGAACAAATTGCAACTGGCCTGGCTACTGCACTACTGCGTTGAACTGCACGCAACCATAAAAAGGAATAAAAACTCCAGTAAACAGGTTGAGATCACACAAACAAGTTTTCAAGCAAGTTTCAAGCAAGCATGCAAGTATCTTAAAAATATATATAGCTCTGCCATACCAATGGTAGATGTTTAAAGGAAATGGAGTCAAACCAGAGAACATAGCGACGGCACAGGATTTAGGGAAACTACATACAGGATCATAGGACGTTAGGGGTTGGAAGGGACCCAAAGAGATCATCGACATGCCAACACAGAGCTTACTGAACAAAACTCAGTGTCTGGCCAGCAAAGAGGAACTAGGTTTCAGGTAGATCAAAGTAATCAGTTTTCCTGTAAGAGGAGCAGACAATGTACTGCACTGCCGAATCCTCATGTATACAAACCCAAACCATGAGAATATAGCGGGGTTACAAGTAGACCTTTCTCTTCCACACTTCAGAAGGACACCAGCCATACAAAGGTGAGACCAGTAATACCAGCACTTCTACTCTTGAAGGGAACTAAGTCTGTTAAGATCAGTATTTTTAAATGCTTCATTTACAAACTGCAATCAGGAGTCAGCACGGAGCATTTTAGAGATACCTGGCACATCCAGGCAACAGCACAAGGGGCCCACAGCTTGAAAACTTGTGATGTTAAATTCAGAAAAGTGATCAAGTTAAAAACAGTCCAGCCCAATTTTACAGAAGGCCTAAATCTCAGAAAGCACAGACTGTCCTGATGAGAAATGCAGTGAAAGATTTAAACATGATTTTCAATACACAACCAGACCTTAGAAAATGAACACTGAGCCTAACAGAGCTGATGGAAAATAAATAGCAGACAACATATAAGAATGGTATCTACAGAACTGTGATGGAATTGGAAGAGCAAATAAACAAAGACATAAAGCCAAACAAATTCCTGAAGTATGTCTACATCAAGTAAACAAAGACAAAAGAGAAAGGGGATAAGGACCACTTAAAGAAACAGTATGATTGTGCTGAGTAAGATTTCAATGAAAAAACCCCAAACCCTCACACAAGTAATTAATTCCCACAGCTATTTTCAAACAACAGAAATGAGGCACTGCCAGGAGTGAAGGGGTCAAAAACACACTGAAGTGACAAGTTAAAGAGAAATGCATCAATAGGATTGCCTGGAACACACCTAAGGTTTCTGGCAAAGCTCCCATTCACGTGGATGAACTTCTTAAACAATCCACTGTAAAACAGCTGTGTCACAACACCCACAAACACACACGACCCCACACAGGCACCATAGTTTTGTCTGTTTCTGTGTTTACTCTCTGTACCATTACTGCTTTCACACTGTGCAAAATAAATCCCCCCCACGTGCACTGGCATAAAAGACCCATCTGCAACCACCTTGTTCTCAGGTGGCACTAAAGTTTCGCTGTCTGACGCACCAGAAATACAGCGTGATGTCACTCAGGCTTAGACATCAAATCCCAGGTACCTGGGAGCCGATGCTTTCTCCTCTAGATAGCTCTGGCTTGTATGGCTCATATATTACTGCACATGAACATCTCACCTCCCGATACACACGCTGCATTCTAAAGGTCATTTGTCTACATTTCAGGTAGCTGTATAATCTGTTGGGGTTTGCCACTGGTGTTTGTAGGCCCCTTCAGCTGCTCAGATAATATCAGCTCTGAACAGAAAGTAAATTTTTTTGCAAAACAACGATTCTCAAAAATAAAAAGACAAACTACTGCTCCTGTGCTTCCTCGGGGACACCGTCAAAAGTACCCACTATGGAAAGACACCCCACAACTCTCATCTGTATGAGTTCTCGTATGTCTTCTACACAGACTATTCACCGTGCGAGACCCTAGTTTCATGGTCATTATTTTAAGCGAGAAGACACTGTAATGAGAAGAAGCTGTCCTGCCCTCTCCTGTCAGTTTCCTCTCACTCATTTTCACTCCTGAAGTCCTGCCCACTCCATCAGAATACATTTATGTGGTCATAAACCAGACCGGACCAAGGAACTGGTGCAGTTCCCCAGTGTGGCTAGAAGGGGCTGGAATTACTCCTCCCAGCAGCCATGCCCCGTTCCTGCACGTGTGCAATGTTTGTAGAATCACAGGGTGAGAGAGTTTGCCCGAATGCAGAGGTCATGTCAGGACCAAAGCTAAGAGAAGAGTATCCTGTCACTACTACAGATTTCAGACTTTTAAAGGAGAATAAAACTACTGACATTTCCCACTGCTACAACGAGGGGAAACATCACTGCATTACATCTTGTCTCTGGTCCTGCTCGTTCTCAAAATGTTAGCTCAGCCAGCCATAACGAGAAGTTTTGTGGACCTCAAACTATCACACCGCTTGAGAAAGGTTAAGGAAGCTGTACCTAACAGCTTGTCTGTTGGTCATATTTATTTTAAATTGTATTGCTTAGAGCTGTTAATGATTTCAAATGCTCTAACTTTTCCCAGGGAGACGCAGAGGAGAAAGCCAAAGAATTGCTAAGCAGACCATGAGACATCAGATGCAATTCACAGCTGCACTCCCCCGAACCCCACCTGGGGGATGCATCTTTCACACCGTCTTTAGGCTTTGACTGCTGAAGAATCTTAGTCAAGACTTACTAGAATATTGCAGGGAGCTTATTTCTTCACAGGCAACAGCAAAACTGTTTGAGAACGTTACAGTTCACAGCTGTATGTCTACATAAATGCTCTTCTGTGAAAGGAAAGGCTACGTGTGTAGGAGCTACACAGATACACTTCCTGGGCTTCAGCTGGCAATGCAGCACATACATGACCTTCAGAACTCTTTATAAGCATTAAAGTATTCTACAGAAAAAAAAACAAACCAACAAATCTCACTGAACACTAAAGAAAACCTTGCAGTGTGTGTTTGGAACTGGCCTGCTATCTTCTTTGGCAAGGCAACCGTCTGGAGTAGTACCCGGTCACACCTCACAGATAAAACTGGTTGTCTCTCTTGGGGTCACCGAAGAGAAGCTGAGCAGGCCAAGAAAGTGAAGTTACTCTGCCACCTGCTGTTGCTTTCCTGGCTACACCAGATATTTCGGTGCTGCTCTCTTCAATTAAAAACCAAATCCTAATAAATATAGGAAGTCATTCCTTACTGGAGGGGAAAAAAAGATCTGCCTATTAGCTATAAACCATTAATGTATTACAGACTTTTTTGCTTGTTGACTCCTCAAGTGTGTGGCCCAAAAGAGTCTTATCGCTAAGATGAAGGAGAGCAGCATGACAGAATGAGACCAAGGAGTACTGGTTGACAACCAGCTCAACAGAAGCCAGCAGGGTGCTCTGACGGCACAAAAGGCCAGTGGCATCCTGGCTTGGATCAGCAATAATGTGGCCGGCAGGATGAGGGGCATATTTCTCCCCCTGTACTGGGCACTGGTGAGGCCCCACCTCAAGTACTGGGGGGCACTGTGAGCCCCTCACTTCAAGAAAGAGATTGAGAGGCTGGAGCGGGTCCAGAGGAGCAACAAGGCTGGGGAAGAGACTGGAGGGGAAGTCTGATGGGGAGAGCCTGAGGGACCTGGGGGTGTTTATCCTGGAGGAGGCTCAGGAGGGACCTTATCACTCTCTGTAACTGCCTGAAAGGAAGCTGTAGACGGGTGAGAGTCAGGCTCTTCTCCCACACAAACCTTGCAGGGATGAGAGGGCAGGGCTTGAAGCTGCCAGGGGAGGGTTAGGGCGGATGTTGGGAAGCCCTTCCTCGTGGAAAGCGTGATCAGACACTGGAATGGACTGCCCAGGGAGGTGGTGGAGTCCCCATCCATGGAAGTGCTTAAGGACAGACTGGCTGCGACCCTTAGGGCACTGGTCTACGTGATCGTGGTGATGTTAGGTCATGAGCTGGGCTGGGCTGGATGATCTGAGATATTTTCCAGCCTCAATAATTCTGTGATTGTGTGACAAGGGTAGGACAACTTGGTAGAAGGAAGAAGTCTTGGTGGTTTATTAAACAAACAAAGAAACAAAAATTTAGAAAATAATTTACAAAGCCTCATAAACCAAAGTATTTTCATGTATCTTCTAAAATTAACAGGAGAAAGTGTCTAAAAGACTTTTAGTCTGGAAATTGTGATCACAAACACTGTGAGGTTACCGCTGGGGACAGGAGAATGACTTGCTGAAAGATGATCCACTCACCTGAAAAATGTCTTTGGGTTGTTAATTGCTGTTACTCACAACAAATGCCATTCTGCACGCTACAGAAACTGCTGGGCAGGAAAAGTCATTCTGGGAGAAGGCAACAACACAAAACTCTACACAATAAACATCCACGCAACAGTCTGCTCCGTTTCCTACACCATCCTGTTACAGGTTTCCTCATTCTAATAGGCCCAGATAGCCATGGGTGGCCTGTGGCCTCTCATCCAAACGGTATGAGGTTCAACTTGCTCACAGTGCACAAGACCAGAGCGGACCACAAGACAAGGCAGCACGGTTAACCACTTTGTATTAAACAGACCTATTTGGCCTGCTCCTCCTTTAGAGCACTACCAAAAGCCTGTTCCACCTTGCAGAGTTTGGCAGCTGCTCACCACCATTTGGAATGAATATTCAGTTGTTCCTCAAGGCTCTCCAGCTCTTTGATATCCCATTGCTGTTACACATCAGACAGTCCTATAACCCTTTTTGCCAACCGGCACATGCACGGCAGCTTCTCACCCTTCCAGATGAGGCCTCTTGGCAAGTTCTGTTCTTCCCTTCAGTCAAGTACAGAGATCAGTTCTCAAGACGACAGCTCTGCACCCCACTGCTGCTGCTGCTTCTCAGGGCACTACTCCACGTAGCTGTGCCTGCTGTCCCGTGGTGGGAAGGGGGAAAAGGACTGAGTTAGATGAGCTCAGTAGTATTTCTGCCTCTTGTTTCTTTGATTTCTAGTAGTTTTGTCTCGCAGACGCGCCAAGTGAGCAGACGTGCACTATTATTTAGCACTTTTCATCTCAAAACGTAATTCTATTTATAATTTGCATACCAGGGCAAGGAGACATTAACTAGATCTTGAAGTGTTTATATGTACCTGACTTCAACCTCCTCCTGTATCAAATAATGCATATGTACTAAGTATGTTTTGACATATTTTGAAGCAGAAGAGTAAAAGTGATTTAAAAAAACAGGCAAAGAAAACCTGCAGAAGAGCTAGACCCTAATACGTATCTTGGCCCGTCTCTCCTTTGTAACCAATACTAAATAAACCTGCAGAAAAAGCACATGCATGCATAAAAATCAATTTAACTGAAAGGTGTTTTTACTAGCTCTGGTTTCAGAGTTGTGTTTTCTGTACTGAAGTAGAAGGTCATCCGGTACAAACTCAATATTTTTTCTGCTCCTGAATGTTGTTATCCTTTGCTGCATGGGTGTATGATGAATTTATGCAGATGTGTCCATTTTCCCAGCAGGCTCACTTCCTTGTCTGTGCAATAGATGGAAGAAGCCAACTAGCATTTCTTCCAGCCTGTCTCGCTGTATTCTAACGCGATTAATATGGGGTTTTTCCCCCCAAAAAGGTATTTTCCCATACGCATTCCCATGAGGAATGTTATTCCTTACAGTGCCCTGATCATATAATTCTTGCCCCTTTCAACAAGGCACATAATTAGATCCTTTCCCCCTGAAGCGAGATCATGTATTGATAAAACCAGACAGACTACCTTGGCCACACCCTAGGTCTTGATTAATCTGTTTTTAATCACACTTGGGCCTTCAGCTTTGAAAAGAAACACACCTGGACAGTATGTTAGAAGAGAGGTCAGGCAGATGATGTCTCCGAGCTATTGAGCGGCTAGACTGTCTGTCCCCACCAAGGACTGAAACTGTTCATTATCTTGTGTTTGATAGTGCCAGAAGTTACACAGGGCAGCCTCTCTAAGAGCAAAGGCATTTTAGACACAGTCATCATTGCAACTGTTAACAAAAAGCTGCCAGAAGCAAGACAGAAGAAAATCCAATCCAACCGATGACTTCCGCATCCAGTAAAATAATTCACAATGCAGCCACATTAGGAGAAAAAAAACTCACCACTTCTCCCCTCACCTTTGATTAGGAGCTGCCAGCTTCTGAGTCCAGAAGAAACACACACGATCTCGTACCCATTAGTCTATACATTTTTTAAGATACACACTAAAAGATGACGGAGTAGCAGAAACGCTAATGCCTAGTGCGTTCAAAGGCATCCAAAGAGCTTATAGAATCCACTGTGTCATTTCCCATCCACTGACAAATGCCACTGCTTTTGTGCAGAGTCAAGGACTTATTTATACCACCACAACTCCACACATTGCCGTGACTGACTGGTAAACTACAGCAAGTGCGACAGACGTGAAGAGGAAAGCAAAATCATAGAATCATAGAATCATTACGGATTGGAAGGGACCTTGAAATCCCTTTTTCCATGTCAAATTTAAGATTATTTTAGGGAAGAAAACAAAGATGCTCTTTTGGAATTTACCCAGGGGACACAGACCTTCATGTAAAAAAAAGGCACAAGGTGTTGAAACCATGGGTTTGCCTCTCACTGATGACATCCCCTTTCCAGCACTGATCTTTTACTGCTGGACACAGGCTCAGACCTGACTCAGAGGGAAGAACTGCCTCTAACCCAAGTGCCAAGAACAGCTCCTGGAGCACAGATTTGTTACCCACACACCCACTCATCACAGGGGAGCGGCTGTCCAGTCTCAGCCTTAGTTTGCAAACTGTGACAAAAATCACAGCCTGAGGTAACGTGACTTGTACATTACGCACCTTTCATAAAAGACAGCGTAAATGGAGTGATCTACTAATGCATACATCTTGCAGGGCCCGAAAAATGTGACAACAAACAAACATTTCATAATATACATAAAAAGGCTTTTCAATTAACATCCTGTTTTGAATACATGGCTGATCCACAGCAGCCCCTGGCAACAGTCTGCCAACATCTCAGCCCAGCATGCTCAGACGCTTCTGGCAGTGCTTCCATTCCTCCACACATCAACAACAAGCCTATTTATTATCCAGCTCGCCTGATCTCTAGCGCAACGCGGGCAGGACCTGAAGCTAGTTCCTTAAGACTGAATGAGTCGGGACATGAAAATGATTAATCAACATGAAGAGGTTTAAAAGCTGCAAGAAAACTGCTCTGAGGAAAGCCTCTGTAAAGCAAGGATTGCAGCACTTGGAAAGCTGGGACTTTCCACAGGCTGATAGTACTGGGGTGATTTACTGTTTTTCTCTCAACATTGTGATAAGAGTGATAGCCAGATAACTGATGGCTATTTTCTTTGATGCTGCGTTCAGTCGGAGGGGTCTACGGGGTGCACCTACAGGATCTTTGGAAGGTGAATACAATCTTGCTGTGCCTGTGGCCCAGGCAGGATGAAAACATGTCAGTGCAATGCCAAGACCAATCCAGCACACAGCACACCTTGTCAGGGTGCAAAGCAGAAGCAAAGCAAACCCACATCTACCATTGAACCATCAGTGATGCCGACGTGGCAGGAAGGAAAAGAGAATGTAAAGGCACTAAGTGACTTGGGTTTACTTTTGCTGTAAGGCTGGTACCAGCCCCCACTGCCCAGCTGAGAAGAAATACAAGCTAGGAAAGGTGCTGGCTCCTGTGCTTTCTGGAACCTCAAGGTGTATTGTACAGTTAGCACATTTTATAGCTGGTTTCCATGTCTTCAGCTGAAAAGGTGCTCCAGAGCAATGCATCATTTGAAGGAAAGAGAAAGAGGCAAAGCCAGTGGTGCTGAGGGCTGGCATTCAGCTACTCTGCTGTGGAAGCACAGATGAAACCAAGCAACACGCGTTGGGACAACTCAAGAGTGTTTGCTGTCCTTCAACTAAAAAGCATTTCCCTTGTGAATGCAAGTTAGCAGTGGCGAGGATTCTTACTTACAAACCCCTTGTTTTATCTGTTACAAACCATTAGTATGTGTATACACCTCGTATATCCTTTATACATGGAATTCCTTCCCAATTTTAAGGAAATGCAGAGTTCCAAATGCTTTAGAAAACAAGATCCTCACCACAGAGATTAATTACAACAGGGACATGGCAAAATAATGTTTTTCTTTAAGCAACCTCCTAACAGAGCTGCTAAACTACTTCTGGCTGGATTCCTCGTCTGTAAACATTAAATCTTCAAGTGCTGAATAAATGATGGCATTTGTGACCTTTGCCAAGTGAGGAAAGGTCTGAGATTTCCAATACATTTCACATGAATATGAAAGAGCAACTGGATGACAGTCATTTCTAAGCACCTACCCCCTGGCAATAACCAGTGATCCCAAGGACTATAGTTTACTACATTTTGACTGAGTGAACAGCCACTGATAAGATTAGACTCTTGATTTAAACCATAAAACAACATGTTTTCCGTGCCTTTTCATTCTTTCCTTCCTCCTTGCATCCTGTGTATTAGCTACTTTGAGTTACAGTGGTCCTGTCTACTCAGGAGATCTCCTGACATTTAAATGGCCAAGGATCATCACCTTAAGCTTATTCAAAATATATTTCTGGTTGACTTCAGATACTAAAGGAACTCCTCCATCTCCACAAAATGGGGATAAACTAAATCTTTAGTAGGTTTAGATTAAAAATTGAAGTAGATTGGGAATACCAGTGTGTGTGTTGGAGCATGTAACCTACCACAGTAATACTGGTTAGTACGGTCACTTCTAAAGAAAGGGACACTTGGTCCTTACAACTTTATCAAGTCAGGTAACAGAAGGAAAAAAATCAGTCGGACATGAGTGGTGATGATTTCACTTAAACTGGTCCCATATCATTCTCCTTTAATAGCTGACCACGATAAAAGAGCACCTTTGGAGACTTTAAGGAAGGCTGAATCTGTAATGTAAGCTTCTGGAAGCTTTCATCACTTCAAATTAAGAAGTGATTTAGATTAGTACAGAGGACCTAAAAGGATGAATTCTGCACAAGTTTACGGGCACCCACTTCTTTCACAACCCGTTCACACAGAATCACGGTGAGATATTTCTCTTATTCCAAGATAATCTTAAATTCAGCAGAGCACAACCTCATCTCCTCTCCGCATTCGTGCTTAGACACAAGTATACACACACATGACTTATATCTTCTACTCAGGAGATTAGGGCGATACTGTGGTCTCTTCCAGATTTGTTCTCTAGGAATTCACAAAGACTCATAGGAGAAGTTGCAAGGCATCCTGTACGCCTTGTGTCTTCTCTTTAGTGTCACACAATCCTCGTAGCTCTAGATCAGGGCAGATGACCTTACCAAAGAAGGGCACATACAAGAAGAAACAGCTCGCCAAAGGGCGAGTTCATCTTTCACTGGGGGTTCCTCCCCTCAGCTCAGTGTAAAGGACTTCTTCCAAGCTGGGCTGGACTCAACACCAACTCCAGGTTCTCATTAGCAGTATCAGCTGATTAAAGGCCATTTGTACTGTAAATATTCCTATCAGGCGAAGATGTTCCAATTTCTATCTGCATTTTAAACACCTCCAGGGGACTTAAGGTCTTCCTGTTAGGAAGTGAAGAGGCACCTCACACAGCCACAATAATTATAGAGTGGCCTGTATGCAAGGCAAACGTGACCAGCAAAAACCTCACCGCATGAACGTGCCACACACTCCACTTCCTCACTGTGGAGCATTTCAAAGCTTTGCTTTGAAGTCCTTGATAGATAACTGAGACATAGGTATGCCCAAAGCCTTACAGACCATGAAGCTGCAGTACGGATAGGGAACTACGACGCTGTTCTTTGCAGAGGGCCTCTGGACACAACTCGCAGGTCTGTGTGAGCTTATTGCTCACACTGTCCTCTCATTCTTCCAACAAAGTGCAATCCTTCATTTACAATAGTTAAGACAAAACAGTAGCAGGCATGGTTCTTTGAAACCATTTCAGAATCTCCTTTGCGCTGTTTTTTCATCTTTTTTTAGCAAGTTTATTAGAAACTTTCATCTTATTCTAGCAAGGTTGTTAGAAAAATACACCTCTTCTTTAGCAAATCCAAACTGCAAAAATTGCAGTGTTTGAAATATATGAAGTTTATAGCAGACCAGTTTTGTGTTAAACTCTGCATCTCTACGTTTTCCACAGGTGAAGCACAAACACTAGCACCTTGCCAGACAGCACGAATTAAAGAGACCTAAAGCAGTGTATTAAAGCTTTCATTTAAACTTAGATTTCAGCCTTACTTTAGGTGTGGACACAGGCTGAGTGGACAGCTGTACTTGGAGGAATGTTTATGTCTTTCTAGTCATTTCTCCCTAATAAAGCAATAATTGAGGGGGAAACTGTTTAGGTGCATTACACAAACCCACCTTTTGCACTAGAGTTTTTATACAGCAATATAAACACTTCTTTTTACTTGAGGATCACACAGGTTTTGGTGGCGGCAGTTCTTGGTGAATTTTTATTTCATAGAATCATAGAATCATAACGGATCGGAAGGGACCTCGAAAGATCATCTAGTCCAATCCGCCTGCAACAGCAGGATCACCTAGACCAAGTCACACAGGAACCCGTCCAGTCGGGTCTGGAACATCTCCAGTGAAGGAGACTCCACAACCCCCCTGGGCAGCCTGTTCCAGTGCTCCGTCACCCTCACCGTGAAGAAGTTCCTTCTCAGGTTGATGTGGAACCTTCTATGTTCCAGCTTACAACCATTGCCCCTTGTCCTATCACTATTATTTGACAGAACTCATTGGGACAAAGTGATAAGGCAGGGATCCCTTAGAAAAGGAGCTGATTAAACACAACCAAAGCCAGTAATACTGTACTTACACACTGGAACTCACTGGAATGTCATACCTTAGAACATAAACAGTTGCCACAGTTGTCAGGGGAATATTTTCTCCCTCACCACTCCATTGTGAGGAGGGGTGAGTAAGGCAGGAGAAGAGGTGATGCCTTATTCTGAGCTAAACAGCAGGCAGAAGACAGACGGATCTGATGTAGTAGATCTTATATTCCTTAGTGCTTGCCATCTGGCAAGTGATCAGTGGCTCATGTGAAACGAGTGGGTGGTCATGGTCCGGTTTGTACCAGACGTTTTTTGGGACCATGGAAAAACATAACAAAACACTGCAATTGGCACCAACCGCTGCTCTCGTTAGAGGCTTCCAGCAGGCGAAGAACCAAACAAAACTGAAGACTAACCTCTCCCCCTCCTACAGAACTGGTCACCATTTCAGCAGGAGATAAAAGCAAGCTTGTGCAACAGAGGGAAGAGTTGCAATGCCTCTGGCTCTGTCATTCTGTTTGGGATAAAGCAAGCAGAGATTTCAGCCCTTAGAACAACCGGCAACTTTACACTCCCCGCTCTTATTCACCCTTCTACAAATGTGAACATCGTTGGAACCATGGAAGGCATATGGAATTTACAGCTCTCATCTACTTTTCTGGGTAGATCTAATCCTAAAATTTGAATCTGACATTAAAGAAGGTTATTACCTGGGAAAAAAAAAAAAAGGAATTAATTTTATCCTAGCACCACAGGCTCAACAGAGGGATGGGTAAACAACTACATGCAGGACACAAGCTGGGGATTGTTGCAGCCCTTAAACCTGTGTTAATAACATCTGCAGAAAGGGAAAGCTCTTTCATAAAACTGTATTTATAGATTAACAACAATGCTTACCAGCAGGTTTTCTGCATCATGGAATTATGTTTCAAAGGTTATCCTGTTGAAAAAGAGCCAAATGCTACAGCTTACACGTTGTTTCAGATTTAATGCGATGCAGACTTCTCAAGCGCAAAATACCTTTAAAGGAAACCATATGGTAACGGCAGACTCGCCTTTTCTTCACAACCTGGAATGCTTTCATTCCAGCTCCAAGTTAACAAGGGTTCAGGACTGGATATGTAAAAATTCCTTTTATTTCCAAGAACAGCACTCATTCAGCATATGGCAACAGTGTGAAACAGCACCGTTAGACACTTTTAATGTGATGCACTAACTCGCTGAGCACCTTTAACTCAGATCTCAGCCTTGGTTGGACAATAAAAGCAAACCCCAGCTCCTGTTTGCTCAAATACCATCAAAGCACCTACAGAAAGGCAAACGGGACTGTACTCTGTTCCCAACATCAGGAAATTAATATTGAAATAATATTCATTTATTTACTTTAAAATATTTGCTCAGGAGCTTATAATTTTGAAATAAAGGATTTGAAAAAATAATCTTGTGAGTTCTCAACAGTTTTCGTTTCGGAACCCAAAATTTATGCGGGAACGCTGCCTAAGTATCCAGACAAAAATATGCACCTGACCAAATCTGTATGATTAATAAAAGAAAGGAAAAGACCTTTTTAATATGATTTCTTAAAGATATCATTTTCTATCTTTAATACAATTTCTTTAACGTTTTCATCTTAGGTACTCTTGAACAAACATTTACAGACCAAGGTTAGCATTTTGTTTATGGTCTCCCTCAACTTCCCAGTTTTTAGGGATACACCTGGCTTCTCAAGGTCCCAGGGGGAGCTTGTAATACCAGCAGAACTAAAAGGGCATTTTCAGACTTGCTGACTACACATCTTTGACACAGAAGGTCGTGTGCGTGGGAGATGATGCTTTTTTGTGACCACATTTCAGCATACAACCACACATTTCAAGTCCTTACAGTAGCTGTGTACTGGAGAAGTAGAGATGTTGCGGAAGAAACGTTACTGGCACAGCAGAGTAGTTAAATCTACACAGAAACAAAATGGACACATACACACTAGTAGCCTGTAATGAAAAATTAGCAAAGGCAAGGATGCAGTCAGGTAAAATTGCTGTGGTTTGCTTAGTTGTGCTTTCTTTCGTTTTGGCATAGCACTGTTGTCTTGAACCAACAGGAAGCCTCTTCCGTGCATCTGATACCAGGTATCAGCGATGGAGCCTTTCAGAGGCTATGCCGTATGTCTAGGTGCTTGACAGTTTAACAACACACATTCTTAACCCATGTTAGTCTAGCAACAGACAACTGGAAGCTCTGGAGAAGATAGATTAAACCTGTCTAGGATTGACCAGACAATCCTAACTTACAATTCCCCCAAAGACCTTTATAGACATTGACTTCCCAAAGGAAACCAAGGACTAACAAACACAACAGTACTTAGCATTAAAACCATTCTAAAGCTGCAACCTCACTGCAGTCAGGCTGCAGCATGAAATCATAGAGTCGTAGAATCATTAGGGGTTGGAAGGGACCTTGAAAGATCATACAGTCCAATCCCCCTGACACAGCAGGATCACCCAGACCAAGTCACACAGGAACACATCCAGGCGGGTCTTAAACATCTCCAGAGAAGGAGACTGCACAACCCCCCTGGGCAGCCCGTTCCAGGGCTCCGTCACCCTCACTGGGAAGAAGTTCCTTCTCATATTGATCACAGTATCACAGTATTATCAAGGTTGGAAGAGACCTCATAGATCATCAAGTCCAACCTGTCACCACCTGTTCCACATCACAGGATGTGGAACCTCCTGCACTCCAACTCACACCCATTGCCCCTTGTCCTGTCATTGGATGCCACTGAGAAGAGCCTGGCTCCATTCTCCTGACACCCACCCTTCAAATATTTGTAGACATTAATGAGGTCACCCCTCAGTCTCCTCTTCTCCAAGCTAAAGAGACCCAGCTCCCTCAGTCTTTCCTAATCAGGAAGGTGTTCTACTTCCTTCATCATCTTTGTTGCTCCTACGCTGGACACCCTCCAGCAGCTCTGTGTCCTTCTTCAGCCAAGGGGCCCAGAACTGGACACAATACTCCAATCAGGCAACACTAGTGCCAGATTTACCCCTCAAGAGCAGGGAAGTGCAAGTGGCAGAGGTGCCTGCAAACACAGAGCACGGCTGCAGCTGTAAGTTGCCCATGCACACTGCAACTCTGCCCACAGCAGTGCTGTGGACACACCATAAAAGTATTGATGATGGAATCAACCTGTTGGATGGTCACATTTTTCAAGAGCAGCAGTTTTTCTTTTTAAGCTATTAATTCTGAAGAAGTGATGGAAAAGATATAGCTGGTGGCCTAAGAGATTATATATTTATCTGAATTCAATCAAGGCAAAACAGCATTTACACAAAGCTTTTTCCTCCTTAGAAAAGTAATTGTCCAAATGTCACTGGACAAGCCCAGAAGATTTCACAGAATCACAGAACAGGAGGGATTGGAAGGGACCTCGAAAGACCTAGTCCAATCCCCCTGCCACAGCAGGATCACCTAGAGCAAGTTGCACCGGAACATGGCCAGACAGGTTTTAAATGTCTCCAGAGAAAGAGACTCCACAACCCACCCTGGGCAGCCCCTTCCAGGGCTCTCTCACCCTCACCATGAAGAAGTTCTTTCACATATTCATGTGGAACCTCCTATGTTCCAGCTCACACCCATGGCCCCTTGTCCTATCACTGGATGCCACTGAGCAGAGCCTGGCTCCATCCTCCTGACACTCCCTCTTTCCATATTTATAAACACCCCTCAGTCTCTTTTTTTCCAAGCTCAAGAGACCCAGCTCTCTCAGCCTTTCTTCATCAGGGAGATGTTCCACTCCCTTCATCATCTTTGTGGCTCTGTGCTGGACTCTCTGAATCAGTTGTGTGTCCTTCTGGAACTGAGGGGCCCAGAACTGCACACAATATTCCAGATGTGGTCTCACCAGAGCAGAGTACAGGGGGAGGAGAACCTCTTTCAATCTACTAACCACCCCCCTTCTAATCCACCCCAGGATACCACTCGCCTTCTTGGCCACAATTAACCTGAAGTAAGAGAAATTAGAATGGAACACTATACATGGCACACACAGCTTTTCTGAAAACATCAGACTTCTCTGGTATTATATAGAAACCAGCAGGCAAAGCAGCAGCCCAGCACAATCACATAGACCGTGAAAAAGCTCTGAAGAACAGAAACAAATTAAAAAGAAAAACATAAAACAACAAAAAACAACCTCCAAACTGAAAACCCCAGCAAGACCAGGCAGTTGAATCTCTTTGCCAATATGAACATCCAGTGGTGCTCAGTGAAAAGGATAAAGGAAGGTCGCTGAACTGTTCGCTGCCATGTACCCTGCATCGTGGGGGCTGTTCTTCCTTTGAGACCCGTGTTCCCAATGAAGGATTGGTGTTCCTCAACCGTAACAAGCCAGCTGTGTTACCGATGGTTGTCCCAAGCAGGGTGAGTCCAGAGCAATCGCTGTCGCCAGTTGGACAGAAAGCACCTTTCAAAACTATTTTGATAACTAAAGTTGCTCTTACAGCAATTAAGGAAATGTAATTAAGGAAACTGCTTTGGATTGAAACACACAGCATGCTAGAAGCTGTTATACTGAGATCTTATCTTCGACAGAAACGATACAAACCTAGCTCCACGGGTTTTCTCTAGGATGGGCTTACTTACAGGACTGTACTGTGACACTGATGCTAAGCAGAGGGTCCCTATTTTAGACTGCATTACACAACAGCACTACTATTCCCTTGAAGGCAGAAGGAGGCAGAAAGAATGCAAGTAGTTTGTGGAAAGAAAAGATGGCACCAATTGTTCCAGTAATTGTCTGCTCGGAGACACTGCGGAATTAGGACTTCCAAAAAGTGCACAAAATAAACAGAACTGTTAACATCCAGATGTTACAGGATGACTCCTGTGTGTAAACACACAGGTTCTGTAATGGCACTGAAGTGTAGCAACACCTGAGGTCAGGAGGAAGCATCAAGAGCATAGGTGTTACCCAGCTGTCCATCACAAAACGCCAAAACCCACAATTCTGAGAGCAAGAACAATATAAGGAAGCAAAATCCACCAACTTAGCTGTAACAACTACTCAGTGAGTAACACTTTATGTGAAAAACAGAAATACAGCTACTAGTCTGGGTCTTGGTTTACTACTTCTACGTTAAAGCCACCTCTGAAGCCTTCAGGGGTCTCCAAAACTGTATTCCGAGATCTTCTCTCTCCCCACATTTGGGATGTCCCACATTTCAAGTATTTCTGTGAGGACTGCTCTCCCAAACGCTGTCCCAGCCTCACTCTCTCTCAGACTTTTTGGCCATATCATGGCCTGATACCCAGCAATGCTGTCACTTCAGACTGGCTGCAGCAAGAAGCAACCTCTTCAAAACAGAGCACATCCAGTCCCAGTCAGTTCTGAAAGTATTAGTGACAATCAGTCAGGAAAAAGTTCCAAAAAAGGGGGAAAATGGCAGTTTTAATGACTGAAGATATCAAGGAAAGTAACAATCCCTCAGAGAAATCATTTCTCCTTCTACAATGAGTTCTACTTTGTAAGGGATTTCTTTAATCATTTATAATTACCTCCAAGAACACTGCCCCAAACTAAAAGGTATTCTTTTTGTCTAAGTGAAGTTCACCAGATGGCTTGTTTGGATTTTTCTTTAAAAAACCAAACCCCAAAACAACTCAGTACTGGAGTATAAAGAAGAAGAAGAGCACTGAATTAAAATAAACAGTGGAGGAGGACCAGCACTGGTTCAGCGCACTGGACACCTCAGACCTACTATGGGAGGACAGCGGGCTAGGTGAACCCTGCCAGGATTTGAGTTTGTGGTTCTAGAAAAACAGGATTTAAAACACAACACGGAGACCACATGAGCATTCTCTCTGTACAGCACTATATTGGACATGTTGTCATACCCTCCTTACCAGCAAACTGTATCACGTTATAAAAATAGCTAGACTGGAATTTTGGAAGCTAACAGGGAGAAGAAATATGTAGGAGCAGTTGGAAAGGTTTCCTTGTTGTCTTTTAATCAAGTTTCTGTGAGTGTACTAGTGAAAAAAATATTGACAGTTGCTCCTTGATCTTTAAATTCTGAAAAAGAAAATATTCTTAGCAGCTAGTTCACGTGAACTGCAGCATCCTTTCAGCTGAAGATATTGCTGTAGTTGAACACCAGCCATAAGTAAGGCCTGTTTAAGGACACAGAGCTGCTGGAGAGAGTCCAGCACAGAGCTACAAAGATGATGAAGGGAGTGGAACATCTCCCTGATGAGGAAAGGCTACAGGAGCTGGGTCTCTTGAGCTTGGGAAAAAGGAGAATGAGGGGTAACCGCATTAATGTTGATAAATATGGAAAGAGGGAGTGTCAGGAGGATGAAGCCAGGCTCTGCTCAGTGCCATCCAATGATAGGACAAGGGGCAATGGGTGTGAGCTGGAACATAGGAGGTTCCACGTGAATATGTGAAAGAACCTCTTCATGGTGAGGGTGACAGAGCCCTGGAAGGGGCTGCCCAGGGTGGGTTGTGGAGTCTCCTTCTCTAGAGACGTTTAAAACCTGCCTGGCCACGTTCCTTTGTGACTTGATCTAGGAGATCCTGCCGTGGTGGGGGGATTGGACTGGATGAGCTTTCGAGGTTCAGATGGATGAGGTTCAGATGAAATCCAGACTCTTTCTCCCTCCTGTTCCTCTTTGACCTCTGCAGAGTGAAAAAGTAAACAGGGTGAATTCTTAGTGCTGAAGACGATGCAAGAGTGAGTCCTGCTGCTGTAATACAGTGAGGACCGAACTCCTCTTGCCTCATCACCAGCTTCTGTGTAGGTGTTAATTACAGCAATTCCTATTTGCACAGAATACCACTCTTGGCAGGATCTAGGGCTGTTGTTTCAAAACAGTGCTCTACTGGATTCAAGTCTGACTCTGCACTGGCCTCTCACAGGTCTCAAGAACGATGCCTTATGCCTGCAGTACACCCTGCTCCTGCCACAGGGGCCTTTACAGGAGTCCACTGTCTAGATCTGTTAACATTTGCCTTACTCTTAACATCCATAAACTCTATTCACAGTTCAGGATTCCTGCACATCCTGCACTGCACAAACCCAGATGAAGACACCACACTCAGTGATGCAGCCAAGCAGTTGTGCCTGCTGCACACTGTGGGTGTAGCTGTAGTCTCTCTTCACCGGTAGGTCAGCACCTGCTCCCTAACAGCAGCAACAGGAGAGCACACTGCTTTTTAGAAAGTGGCTGAGCTATTCCTCTTGAACTTCCTTAGCACCTACAGTCATCAGCCCAGTGCTACAAGAGGCAGCCACAAGCTATTCCCACATCTTCATGAATTCACTTGATCTCGTTTGCACCACTTGACTTCTGGAGTGGTTCTACTTAGCCTTTTTTCATTTTCAATAATGGAAAGAAAAATCTGATTTTAAAATTCATCTGACAGCTGCTTCTGGAAGAACAGAAACACACTTTTCAGCCACCAGTAACACACGTCTTCCTCTAAGAATCTTCTTGCAGATTCTTCTGTTTGCCTATTTCCAAGCTACTCTGAACAAATTCCAACCTTTTTTTCAGCCCATCAGTTTAACATGGACTTGCATATAGAAACCTCATCTGAAATAAGCTGAAGGAGCTCCAGCATTCCCTGAGTTCTTATAGAGCTGGATGCCAGGATGAATATAGCCAGGAAAGCTGATGAGCAAGTCAGCCCAACCACTGACTTAGCTGCACCATACTGTACCACAGCTTTGGGACTGTTTGAATTCAATAAAATTAGAAGTGGTTGGACATAAAGTGTCATTATCTCCAGAGGATAAACAAGCCCCCAGAACACTGCATAGACATTGAAGCATAGTGATCCAGATCATGGACACTGCATTCTGCAGCAGCAGTGAGGAACCTGTAGTCACACTGGGCAGCCCAGTGAATGCACGGATCCATGCACATTGGATGGACCCAGCTAATATGTTTTTACAGTTTTGCACATCTGCCTTTTCAAGCCAGGCCTGTTACTCCTCAGCCTTAGGCACATGCATTGTGTTGCAGAACTACATAAATGCCCCCCAGCTTAAGGAATCAGCCACCCACAGAACACTACCTCCTGGCAGATAAGGATCAAAACACGGGAAGGGTGAAGCCTAGTGCCATCCCAAACAGCGTATGTTTGGGATCCTTACCAAACTTATGACTCCTTCAGTGGTATGGGGAAATAGATATAAGGGAGCATTATTTCTTGGGGGAAACAGAGACATCACAGAATAAATGGGTCCAGAGGAGGGTCACGAAGATGATCACGGGCTGAAGCACTTCCCCTATGAGGAAAGCCTGAGAGAGCCTAAGTTGTTCTGCCTGCAAAGGCTTCAAGGAGACCTTGTAGCAGCCTTCCAGTACTTAAAGGGGGCCTCTAGGAAAGCTGGAGACAGATCCGTTATCAGGGAGTATAGTGCTAGGACAAGAGGCAGTGGTTTTAAACTGAAAGACAGTAGATTAAGATTAGATATTAGGAAGAAAATATTCACTGTTAGGATCATGAGATACTCGAGGTGTCCACCCCAGAAGTATTTCAAGGCCAGGTTGGATAAGGCTTTGTGCAACCTGGCCAGTGGAAGGTACCTGGCCCATGGCAGAGAGGCTGGAACTAGGTAATTTTTAAGGTTCCTTCCAAACCAAACCATTCTGTGATGATGCTATGATAACATGTGTGTATGGGTGGTGCAGAGCGTATAATGCTTGACATCAAATGGGTGTGTCACATAGCCCACAAGGTGGCAAGTAACTGACTGCAGATAAAATGGACTGTCTCTGCGTGATGCCAGAGTCTGTAGACGCAGATTCACTGTCTGTGCTGCCGTAAGGCTCGAGTTCCTCTAAAGCCTTGCATTCAGCAAAACTTTCACTCATTTGTATCACAGAAAATTGCCATCTCTTGGTAAAGTCACCACAAACATGGTTGTACGTGAAATGGCAAACTACTGGTGACATAGTCCCCAAGTACCGTTCTGATTCATCTGTTCCCTCGGTCTCGGTCTTGACACACACGCAAGGACTCCAACAGAAAGGCACTTGTTAATGTTTATACTGCCCAGTGCCTCGGTGGCATTGCTCCTTTTTTCATGCTCACCCACACCAACAGCAAATATCAGTTCCATGGATGAGGGACGTGCCACAAAAGAAATAATTAACACCTACTAGATGATGATTATTGCTTTGTGACTCCAACCCAGAAGCCTGAAACTTGAGTAGAATTAATTTCATTTTTTTTAATGAATTCCTCTGCTTCTGTCATGCAGCTAATTCACCACATTTCCTCCTGCTCTGATGATTAAAAAGGAAAAGCAGCTAGTAGAAACATCAAAGCACAGTGTTATTGCCCTCTGTGGCACTAGGATATCTTCCAAACCTACAGGTGAAAAACTACCGGAGAACTTTCTGATCCCTTGCCAGGATGGCCACACAAAACTTGACGTAACACAATCACTAACCAGAAGGTCCTACTTACACACAAGGAGGTCTGGAGAGCAGGGATGCAGTGAGACAATTACAGGAGAGAATTACAACAGATCTAGACCACCCTTCCTCGGGGCTCAGCATTGCCTCTGCCTCAGTGCCAAAAATACCAACTCACAATACTTGTATCTTCTAGTCCCGTGCAACCACCCATACCTACGCAGGCACACGCAGGGTAAGTTCTGCCAACTTGGTTTTAACACACGCTACTTCAGATCGCGATGGTGTCCAACCACCTGTGTCCAGCACTGACTGCAGCGAGACCAACAATTTCACAACAACTCCCAACACCACCAGGCTGAGTCAATGAAGCAGCGGTGAGCTGTACTACTATTCGTTTCACTTGTCCACGTGCTCACAGGTCACAACAAATATTAGTTGTATGAATGGAGCCTGTGTTACAGAAGTTTGACTGAACTCAACAACATGTTTTGAACATTTATACTCACATAAAACGCCTCCAAGATGCGAAAGTAGACTGAGATTTTAAGCTGTGATCTCAGCTATGATGGTATTGGAAATGTTTCCTAGGTCAGCATAACAGAAAACTTCAGTGGTCAAATGATCAGACCTTAAATTCCTTTCCTTCTACAGCACTTAGTTTAATGCTATCAAGCAGAATAAAGTAGCTTCAACCACAGGATAAACTTCCTAGGAGATTTAATTGGACTAAATCAATTTCTATATCATCAAAGACTCCTATCTGCCATTTCTAAGGATGAGAGACTGTAAATGAAGAAAAACCCCCTCTAGCTTCAAAGGCAAACAAAGCCCCGGGCTCCAAACACAATGTCTGTACACACAGACCCTTTGGAGCAGGGTCCTCACCAAACTCTCAGACCAAGCACAAACGTGCAAGTATTCTGGAGATCACCACAACGTGAACACAACTGCGTCCTTCTTTACTCATACTCCTGATTACTTTCACACATCTGACCCAAAGTCACCTAAATCCTTTCCGCAGCTCAGGTCAGGCTCTCAGTTCCTCCAGACACACCTGCTGGAGGAGGATGTTGCGGAAACTCAAGCTGGAGAGCTGCTGGTTACAAACCTGCAGCTAAAAGAAAGTAGCAGCCCCCGTGATTTTGCTATACACCGCACACTCGCGTTCATGGACGCTACTGCCATGGGTGACAGGCAGAGCTTTGCCTAGCGGACGGCCCATCTGAGCAGAAGGTGTTCCAGTGCAACGTCACTTCTGTACAGAAGACGTGTCACAGCACTGAAAAGCCAATGATGTCGCAAACGCAAGGAAGCCCCACGCCGCTGACTGGTGTGAAAGTCAGTCTATCATCCACTGCCTAGAAACAACAACACACCTAGCCAACGGCAAACGGCAATCTTTTATTGCTCAAATGTTGTAAGGGCTGCAGCGCCAAAGACTGGAGTTACACAATCAAGATAACTTTTCTGCTCCACCCTGCTGGGCAAATGCCTGCGAGAGAAAAAAATATTTTCAATATTTTCTTAGCTACATGCGTAAAAGTTTCACTCTGCACTTAACAAGAGAAACTAAACACAGAAATGTTGGTTGCCATTTTCATTGGCGTGAAACGGAGAACTTCAGGCATGCCACAGGCCACATCCAACAAAATCAGGATGATGAAGGCAAATTAAAAGGACTACCATTTACGGCTTCATCAGCCTTCCACAGAGCGACCTACAGCAATGCCCTGCCCATTTCCTTCCCAATAAAGCCCTGCGCAGAGTATTTTTCAGCATATCAATCTAACCTGGTTTTAGAAACTCCAAATACAGGAACTCTTGCCAACCCCAAGGAAAATTTACCACATCCTTTTGCTGGTGCTTGGATCTTCAGCCAGCTACAGCCATATCCAAATAACAGAGACAAAAGCTTTATACTACGTATGCTTCATCCATTACAAATTCCTTCTAGACCTCATGCCACAAAGCCATTTGAAAAGTGTAAGTCAGCAGAGAATATTCAAGAAAAATTATTCCAACGTACAAAAGTCTTTCTAATGATCTCTAAGTCAGTCTTTATTGACTTAAAATAAAAGTGGAAATCAGGCAATATTAAGGTAGCTGTATGTCTTGTATCAGAGACTATGAAACCTGCAGGCAGCCTGACCACTGTCTTTACTGAAGACCACACAGAAAACAGAGTAAATCCAGGAACAGGCCCAAACCTGCACAATACCCTGATCTAGTGATTAGACCGTGGATTTTCATGCCCAAAGGTAGCAAACAGGTTTTGAGGGGATGTGACCATCCTTTGCTTACGATACATCAAGTGTACAGCCAAAACTTTACCTACTTGGAAAAAAAAAAAAAGGAACACCACGTGGAAGCATCTGAGAAAACCATTCGATTAAACCGTGTCTGGAAGAGGTGGTGAACAGACTGAGGACACTTCACACAAGTATCAGGCGAATCACAGTCAGTTTAAGAACAAATTGTTCTATAAAAGGCAGTGCATTGGTACTGTTCTCATGGCTGGAAATGATTCCCAGCACAAAGAAGTTTTGTCACTGGTGGGGATTTTGTTGTTCTTAGTAGCAGCTTCTTGCAGAGGAGAAGAGAAAGACATGAAAGTACACATGGAAGTGAAATGTCTGTCCTTCTCTTTGATGTCACCAGTACAGAAAAATGGAAGGAAAAGGCAGCCTTTTCTTTTAGACGTTCCATCTGTGAAAGACTTTTGAGACAACACAATCGTACAGCTGCGCAGAACGATCTGGGCTTAAGGACTGCGCCAATAAAAAGCATTGTGAATCACCTTTGAAGTTCCAGTTGAGCCAACGTTCTGCTTTTTGTCCACACTAAAACAGTTGTAAGCTTTCAAAACATGAAGTTTGACTTCTTTCTCTACAGGTTTGCTTACTTTCCCCGCCTCTGAGGGGGCTGAGGTATAAGTAGGACAACTGCTCTTCCCACCCAGTAACCAGGGATGCGATGGATGTCGGAACATTTCAAGCGCAGACCTTGATTTCGTAGTTCTTAGACTTCACCGCAAGTCTTTTACTTGCGGTAAAGCCACAAGTGTTTTACCAGATCTAGCTACAATGAAAACAACTCAATGGATATAAATATCATCACACATTTGCAGACACTAGGCAGAACCCACAAATCTTTCTTTCTGGACAGCAGCCAGTGGGAGATTCAGAGCCTGCAAGGCTTTGCGAAAGGAAACAATTTGGTCTCCTCTAACAAATGTGCTGTCCCTGAAGAATGGTGTCATGGAAATCCGAGCACACAGGAACAGGGTTTGCAGAAATTAAATGCTGCACTGCTAACCAGCTTTCCAAACAACGGTTTAAAAGTAATTCTATCCTGAGCAGTTACATTAAACATATATAGTATTATAATAAATCCCCTCTTTACATTTTTACTTAAAGTAAGAGTGCTTCTCAGAATGTAGAAGCTACTTCTCGGGAAAGATGGCTGATTCTTCCCCTCTAGGACCCAGCATTATCTTAAAACTACTGTTTCCACTGGAGAATCAAATAGATAAGTAACACGAGGAGACTCCATAGGCTTCTCCTTGTTGATTCCTGCCTAAGACACTTAGCTTACAAATCCTTGTGGCCAGTTGGCCTTTCTAACTACCACCAGTCTCTAGCTTGTACACGGAGACGTATCGCTGACATCGTACCGGTAATGAAGCACTTTTCCGCTTGAAAATTAAACATGAAATCATTAAAGAGTTCACAGGCTGGCTTTACTGTTTCCTTGAAGTTGTGCATGTCCTTCTAAACTAATCTACAAGACAACTTATTTCTGTAAGGAAAATTAGTGGCTCTGATTTCTGACATGAGACAAACTAGTATCCATTTTGTTCAATTTTCTAACCAAGCCAACGCTTGAAATGCATCCCCTTCCAGGAAAAGAAAGGTGGGTGACAGACTAGTATGAAATGTCATTAACGAAGTTCCTAGCCATATGTACCCACAGAGCTCAGATAGTTTCCTCATCTATTTCCCACATTACCTTCAGCTCACTCAGGCACACACAATCACTTAACAAGCAGAAGGAGCATTACAATGAGAAGTAGGCCAAAGTGGCACCCATCTCACGTACTTCCACGCAGAACAGTCAGTACAGGAGAAGTAAAGGTATCAAATCCATTTACTGGCTAACCATGCACGTCCATCGCTAACAATTACAGGCAGAAGACTCTGATCTCTCCGATTCCTCTTACAGCACCAAAGGACATAATTCCACAGTCTTGAGGAGTATCTGACATGCTGAATAGTTCCATTACACATGAGCTTATGCAGAGTACCCACAGCTGGTTTCAGCACTTGAAATAAAGTACTATGGAATAAGTGAGGAAGGAATAATTTATCCCTTGTGAACTTTGATTTTTTTTCTACTTCAAGTTCTATCTCATTCAACAACCTCAAATACACTAAATAATAAACAAATATCCTATAAATACTGTCGTAACATTCCCCTGTAAAATAAACACAGGTCTGTAACACAAACACTTGCTTTTGGTCCTTCCTCTTCCAGTCAAGCAAATGAAATAGTAACCTCAAAATTACACAGGGGTTTCTACTCCCTGTATAAAGGCAAGGAGAACTTTCTGGCTAACTCTACATGCACATCTTTACCCTGAATTGCAAAATAACAGTTATTTGCAAATTATTACTTCCTCCAGTATGAAAATTCTACTACCTTAAAGCAAGCAAGTGCCACACTCAAGAGATTTGGTATTTGAGAAACAAACCAGGCAGAATGTCACCTACTGGCCTGCTCCACCCCTCTGCTCCCAGGTGTCTCCGCATTGACAGACTAAACGTATAGTACCATGTCCTTAAGTGTTAGTCACAATAGCCTTCCAAAACTTGCACAAGAAAAAGCCAGATTCTTTACTTAGACACATAAAGCTTGTGTCTTCACTGTCTCTGACAAGGAATGCCATGTTTGATTCGGTTATGGGAGACTCTGAAAACTTCTCGTAATCCACGTTCGTACACTGTAATGCAGATTCCATTCCTTTGCCACTGGACTGTGTCACAGTGCATTAGAAGCTTCTGCAGCAGCTCTGTGATCTCTCAGCCCTGCTAGGGAAAAGGTACAGTAATCCCTTCTGTCCTGATCTGCTCACACTTCTCTGTGTCCTCCCTGACTGTCCATTTTATCACAAAAGTGACAGCGACATGAGATGTAAGAGCCACAGTATGGTTACGGCTCTTGTGAAAATGTCTTCTACAATTTCCATCTAAGAAACATCTTACCCTTCGATATGTGTACAGAGTATCTCCTAGGCATCTGCTAATACAAACACTCTACTAGGTTACTTCCAAGTAGATGGTGTCTGTTGGAAAAAACAAACCTAGAAAAGACTTTGTGTGTGACGCATGGAAGAGAACAGAATAAGTCACACGAAAGAGGTGTAAGCAATACCCTTGACCAGCTTAAAGCCATTAACATAATGTCATGTTCAGGTATCACAAGGATAGAAAACATACAAGGACCTATCTACAGCAGCTGTTCCACGTGTCAGAAGCTGTTTATGGCAACGTCCAATGGCAACTGCTACTGGATTTGATGTCAGTGTTATTTTGTAAATTGAGGACTTCTTGTTTACTCTTCTAAACTATAAGCAACTATATTTTTATTGCTTTACTTACCACAGCGTAGAGCTACTCAGTTCATATCTTCATGGTATACTACAACGTACCCCTTCAGCAGACCTTGTCCCTGCTGACTATAGACTGATGTTAGAGGTCCTGTATATGTTTTGGATTGTGGTCATGACATGAATGAAAGTACTAAGTGAGGTAGAATAGAGAACAACCCAATTATTATAAGAAACTGCAGCTCAGGAAAACAGATCTGATCAAGAAATTGTAGAGTAAGGCTAACAGTTGAATTTGATTGCGAGAGTCTTTTCCAACCTGAGTCTATGATCCAATCAGAGACAACGAAACTTAGGGTTAGAAGCTACTGAGAAGTTACTAATGATTTTCTTCAGCTTTTCTTCTTTGCTGCCCCAACAGAGAACAGATTAAAACCCCAAATACGCATCTCTCAAAGTCAAAACACTCTAAGGAGAATTACTATAACTCACAAGTGTCGGGAACGATCAGATCTTTCTGCTCTTAAAGGAAACAAAATTCTCATTCACGCCCTAATGGGTGTCAGTAAAGGAAGGCATTACCAGACTTTTCACTAGTAAGTTTTGTAATTGTGCAACTTCTGGTTTTGATCATAAATGCAGCAATACAATAGTCAAGAAAGAATTTCTTTGCTTCCAGCATCTCTTCTCCCTCCCAAGTACTAATCTGAGTAACACCAGCAACTGTGTGCTAGTTTTCTCAGACTGACTACATGGGGGCTTATGTCAATTTGAGTTCACAGAATCTGGCCAAGCATGAAAAGCACTGCTTTCAGACATTTCTTGAGGGATCACCTGAATAACTTCCTTTAATTCAAGTCTATTGTTTGAGGGTTTTCACACAAACACAGCCTAACCTTCTCAGCGTAACATTATACGTGGTACTTCAGCTTCTTGACATATTTCCTTTTTGTCTGCACCTAGCACCGTAAAAACAACCTCAGGACGAAAACCACAGTCAATCTCTGCCTACGTGCCACAGGAGAACAGCAACATGGACACTGGATCAAGATTAGAAACATTACACACATGAAAGTAGTTAGGGTGGTTAATCTGCTACTCCAACTCCAGTGACTGGGCGTAGCTGTGCCCTTTCTAACAACGTCGAGCTTGTGCTCATTCAGCCATCCACGACACGTGAAAAGACAGCTTCCGGCACTGCACCCTACCTCTGTCTGTTTAGAGCATGTGGGTTCTCAACAATGATTCAGAGCAAAAGAAGGCTGAGGTCACTCCTCGGCCAGACATGAGGACTTAGAACAGAAATATGTTAACTCCCTGTGGGTTGCTTTTGTTTTGAAGCAGTACCTCTGGCAAGCAGAAAGCAGCAATTCATTTGGGGTAGTAGAGAAGCATTTCAGCTCGAAAGTTAGTAAACTTCCCTCTCTATGGGAGATAACTGCTCAGAACAAGTGCATGGCACAGCTGAGTCAGCTGGACCTGGAACAGCAGTAAAGGCAAACCTCTCAAAACAGCTCAGTTTCTGGTGGTTGATCACAGGATCATAGGATGTTAGGGGTTGGAAGGGACCCAAGAGATCATCCAGTCCAATCATAGAATCATTATGGACTGGAAGGGACCTCGAAAGATCATCTAGTCCAATCCCCCTGCCACAGCAGGATCACCTAGACCAAGTCACACAGGAACACATCCAGGAGGGCCTTGAACATCTTCAGTGAAGGAGACTCCACAACCACCCTGGGCAGCCTGTTCCAGTGCTCCATCAGTCTCACCGTGAAGAAGTTCTTTCTCAGGTTGATGTGGAACCTCCTATGTTCCAGCTGACAACCATTGCCCCTTGTCCTATCACTACATGACACTGAGAATAGCCCACCTCCATCCTCCCGACACCCACCCCTCAAATATTTGTAGACATTAATGAGGTCACCCCTCAGTCTCCTCCAAGCTAAAGAGACCCAGCTCCCTCAGCCTCTCCTCATAAGGGAGGTGCTCCACCTCCTTCATCATCTTC